>JYCQ01000168.1:0-40209 GCA_000931505.1 Hypoxylon sp. E7406B | reverse complement strand
TAAAATAATATTATGATAAAATAATATTATAATAAAATGATATTATAAGAAAATAATGTTATAATAAAATGATATTATAATAAAATGATATTATAATAAAATAATGTTATAATAAAATAATATTATAAAATTATAAATAAATTTAATACTTTAAATCTTTAACTTAATTTATAAATATTAATAATTAACTTTTAATATCACTTATAATTTTAAATAAAATACTAAATATATATTATTATTATTCTTTAATTAATATAATAATTTTAATATATTTTTTTATATTTATAAAAATTAAAATATTATTTATATCTTAATTAATAATATAAATATTAACATTTAACATATTAAATTTATAAGAATATTTATAACCTTTATTATTATAATAATATATAACATAAATATTATTTAAATAATTTAATAAAATAATATAATATCAAAATATATTCTTATTTATTTAATAATTCTTATAAACATATTTTAAAGGTAAAATAATGTTAATTATTATTATGTAAATAATTAAAATTTATTAAAAATTAAATTAAAAAAAAGTTAATTTAAATATATCTTTATAATTAAAAATAAGTAAAAGTATAAGTTTAATTTTTTAATATTAATGGATTTAATTTTAATAATATTTATTTAAAAAGATAATTTATTTAACTTTAAATTAAAGATATTATTAATTAACTTTTTTAATTGATAAAATATAATAAATATATATATATATTTAAATTATTAATTATTAAATTAATAACATTATTTACATATATCTTTTTTACCTTAATTAAAATTTAAATTAAATATTAGTTAAAATCTATATTATTTATTAAAGTTAATTTATTATTATTATTTCTAAAAAAAGATTTATAAATAAATGGTTTAAATTAAATTAAAAAATAATTTTATTTAACTATATTTTAATTAAAGCGATTTATTAAATTTTAATTAAAATTTAAGTTATTAATAATTAATTTAAATATAAGGTTAAAGGTTTTATCGTTTAATTTAAAAAGGTTAATTTTTTACTTTTAAAAGATAACGTTATATTTAAAATTAAACTTAAACTAATTTAACTTAAAGAAGTTAACTTTTTACTTTTAAAAATTAACGTTTTTAATAAAACTTAATTAAAACTAATTTAACCTTTTCGAATATATTATAATTTATTTAAATATAATCAAGGTTTTTAAAAATTATATAAATTTATAGTAAAAATTAATAAATAAAAAAATATTTATAAGTAAATAAATATTATAAATATTAATAAAAATCTTATTAAAAAAGTAAAGCTTTTTTCGATATATTTAAATTAATAAAATTTAGATTAATTATTTAAAAAAAGGTTAATATACTTTAAACATAATTATTAATATATATTAAAGTATTAAAAGTTTTAAAAAAATATATATATAAATATATTTTAATATAAGTATATCTTAAAATAATTACTTATTTATCTTTATATATTTAAAACTTTATAAAAAATTTAAGGTTATATTATTTAAAAAAAAAAAATATTATATGCGATTACTTTATATAACGTATAAATTAATTTTAAATTTATTAATTAAATAATAAAAATGTATATAAATTTATAATAAAGTAAAGTTAATTAATAAGTAATAATATAATATTAAAAGATATATTATATTTTATTAAATTTAAGGTATAATATTTCCTTATTAAAGTTTAATTAAAAAAGTTAATAAGTTAATTTATTTTATTTAAATTTTTTATAATTAAAAAATAAATAAATGACATTAAATTAAAAAGAAAATATATAAATATAATTTAAAATAAAAATATTTATATATATAAATTTATGATAAAAATTATTAAAACTAATATATATAAAAAAAAAAGGTAAGTTAAAAAACACATTTCATTTATATTATATATATTAAATTATACTTTAATAATATCTTATTTTATTAATAATAAAGATTATGTAAATATTTATTTATTATATCTATTTATTAATCATTTTCCCTCTTTTATATAACTTATCTTTTTTTTAAATTATCTTTATTAATTATCCTTTAATAATTATTTTAAAATATTAAGTATTATTTTAAATCTTCTTTTTATAAATAAACGTTATTTTAATTTATATATATATATTTTAAATATTTTAAAATTTTAAATAAAAGTTATATTTAAGTAATAATGTTTATTTAAAATAAATAAGTAATAATATAATATATAACCATAAATTTAAAGCTTTTTAAAATATTAATAAAACTTTTAAAATTTAAAATAAACATATTATTATTCTTTATCTATTTTATATAAACCACTAGATTATTATTTAAATTAAATTTACTTTAAACTTAATAATATTTTTATAAAATTAATTAACAAAATTAAATATTAAATTTTTTTTATCAAGTTAAATATCTATCTTATTTAAAATATATAATATATAATAACCCTTATTTTAAAAATTTATAATAAATAAAATATCGATAAAATAAAAAAAATAATAAAAAAATATAAATAATATAATAGTAAATATTATTAATAAAATAAATAATAAAAGTTTTAAATTTATAAATTATTAATTTATAACATACCACTTTTTTAACCTTTTAAAATAAAATAAAGCCTCCTATTTTCTTTCTTTTTAAATATATAAAAATAATATATTATTAAATAATAATCTTTTAAATATCTTTTATTTTACCCTTTTTTATTACTTAATATTTAATTTTAACTTTTACATAAGGTCCTTACATAACGTGGACATAATATCCTTAAATTTAATAAGCCGAAATTTAATTATATTTAAGTCATTTAGTTTAATTTAATTTTATTATATACGAAATATTTATATTATAGTTTTAATTATTTAACCTTTAATTTTTAAATAATTTCTTAATAATTAGAATGTATTAAACCTTTTTTAAAACGTTTTTTAATTATTTTATTTATATCGTTTTAAAGGTTTATTTAAATATATAACTTTAATTCGAAGTTAATTATTTATCGAAAAGTTATAACCGAAATTTTTACGATTTAATTAATTATATATTTTATTTTATAATTAATAATGTTATTTTTTATAATATTCCTTTTTATCTTTTATTACTTACTTTACTTTTTTATTTTCTTTACTTTTATAAAATAATTATATATAATTAACGTAATATTATAAGAAAAACTTATTCTAATATTATCGTTAAATATTAACTATTATTCGTTTAAATAATTTAATAATTTAATTATTAACTATAATTTTTAAAGTAATAATATATCGTATAAATTAAGTAGTCACCTCTTTTTACCATCTCGATTTTACTTACGATAATTTATATTATTAAAAATAAGTATAATTTATAACTTTACATTTTTAATTTATTAATTATAAAAGATTTTTTACCTTTTAAAAAGTGTTATAATTTAATGGGAAAGCTTAATTTATCTTTTATAAAAAAATGTAAATTAACTTATTAACCTCGATAATAATTAATCCTTTTCCTATTTAACATATTACATTTATTAAAAAATTAACGTTAAAAAATAATATTATCACCTTTTTCCATATTTACGTAATTTAAGTCTTTTAATTTAAATTATAAAATAAATATTTATCAATTAACCGATTTAAAACCGAAAAGCTTTATATAGTTATTATTAAATTAACTTAAAAACTTACCTCTTAACTTTAAAAACCTCATGGTTTATTTTATATCTTTTATTATAAACTTATTATTTAATAATATATTATTTAACGATATATTTAATATAAACGATATTAAATTTATTAAATCCGGTAAATTTAGTAAATTTGGTAAATTTAATTAATTTAACTCGAAAAAATATTATAACTTAATTTCGTAACCCTTATTTTAAGTTATAAGATTTAAACGTAATAATATTTACTTATATAAAAGTTTCCATAATGTACTTAAAGACGTTAAAGTTATTTTTTAAATTATTATATTTTTATTTAACTTTTTTAAACTATTTAAAAAAGAATTTAAGTATATATAATCATTTACATAAAACATAAAATAATTAAAGTATATTAATTTAATAAGTAATTAATAAAAGGTTAAATTATTAAAGTTAAATAAGGAAGTAAATAAGAAAATAAAATATAAAAGTAATAAAAATAATAAAAATGATAAAATAAAAGTTAAGTTAAATAAAGATAACGTAAAAACTATCTTTAATTAAATTATATTTAAAATAAACTTTATTTAAAAGTTAATTTTTAAGGTTTTTAATAAAGTTCTTATTAATTATTAATTTATTCTTTACATTATATTTATATTAAAATTAAAACTTTTTACTTTAATATTAAATACTTTTTATAAATATTTACTTATATTTTTAATAAATTATCTTAATAATAAATATATAATGGCTTAAGTTAATAATATAATTTATTATCCCTTTTTTATAATAAAATTTAAAAATGTCGGCATTTCTTATATTAATACTTTATAAATGATTATAAATTAATATATAATAAGATATATTATTAATTTTAATATTATTAAAAGGCTTAATAATTTATTAATTAAAAAAGGTTAATTTTTTTTAACTATTACTTTATTTAACGTTATTATAAATAATTTAAAGATGTGATTTTTTATATCTTAATGGGAGTAAATTAACGTTAATAATGGTTATAGGTTTATCATTTATTTAATTAAAGATTTCATTTTTAAAAAGTAAAAAGATTATTTAAAATTTTATATATATATATTAAATATTTTTAAATAAATAATAGTAAAAGAAATATAATTAGTTAAATTTATCCGATAAAAATATTTATAATAAATAAAGTTATTAAAAAATCTATAATAAATAAAAAAGTAATTAATATAAAACTTAATAAATATAAGCTTATTATTTTAAGTTATGTCACTTATTTTTTTAAAGGTTTTAATAACTTTAAATAATTAGAAACATAAGTTAAATTAATTTAATTAAAGAAATTATAGGAAAAAACATTAATTAAAGTTATTATAAAAAGTATTAATTTTAATTTACATTTTATATTAATAAACATATTATTTTTTTTAAAATATAAAAAGATATATTAATTTATCCTTAAATAAATAATTATTCTTTTTTAAAATTAAAACATATTATAACTTATCTTATATTAAATAAATGTTCCTTTTTATATAATTAAATAAAATTATTATAATTTATCTTTATTTAAATAAGTATTATTTTTTTTAAAATTAAAAAAAAAAAAACATAATAGTTTATTTTTGTTTAAATAAGTACTTAATGTTATTTATAATGTTAAAAAGCTTTACGGTTTATTTTATAAAGTTTAAGGGTTTTTTAGTATTTTTTAATTTTTTTTTTGGCGATTTAATTATATATTTTCTTAAATTCGTAATATTTTGTTAAATAATAAATAAATGCTTACTTATAGTTATTTAGAGAGTTATTATATAAGCGTTTAATTGATAATTTATTTCCTTTTTTATTTACCTTAAATTTAATAATATTGTCGTTATTTTTTATATTAAAAATGTTTAATGTGGTTAAAGTTTTTATATTTGTTATATGTTTAATTTTAAGAGTTTTTAAGTTTATTATAACGTTAACTTATAATTAATGTTTAAGTTTACTTTTTATAGATTATATTATTTTTTATTATAATTTTTAATGAAAATATCTTTTAAAAAACAATTAACTTATTCTTAATATTCCTTTATTAAGTATTAAATGGAAATTTTAAGGGATAATGACGTAGATTAAATATTATTTTAAAAGAATATTATTTTTATAATTAGCTTTTTTAAATAAATTTTCTTAAAGTTAATTTATAATATAACTGAAATAATAAATGTATTATTTATTTTTAAGCTTAATATAATTATTGTTAAATGTTTATTTATATTTCCTTTTTATTAACTTGTTAAATAAAAAATAAATATAAAAAAAATATGATTTTTTTATAAGTAATTTTATATTATTATAATTTTTTACCTAATTTAAATAAAATTAAAACTTAATAAACATATTATGTTTAAATAAGGGTTTAATTTAAGTAATATAATATATAATAATGCTTTTATTAAATGTATAAATAACTTTATTATAAAATGTGTAACTTATAAATTTTTTAAACATTAAGAATTTATTATCTTCGATTTTAATATTTATAATCTTATTAAAATATTTAATTATTTTTATTTAATAAAAATTATAACATATTTTAATTAAGTTTTTATAATTATAAGTTTATTATTGATATTATTATTAAAGTTTATCATAAATTATTACTTTTTAAATAATCTTTAAGTTTAATTTAAAAACTTTATAAATATAATTTTCCAAATATATAAATAAGGTTATCTTAATTTTTTTTAAAATCTCTAATATTAAAGACATAAATTAAGATAATTATACCGGCTTTATAAAAGAATTTAAAAGTATTTAGATTAATTTTAAAATATAAAGTGTTTATTATTATTTCGAAAATGAAAACGATAAATTTAAACTTAATAAATTAAAACGTACGTTTTATATACTTTATTATTATTATTATATTTATTAAAATAACGTTTAAATTAAAATTTATAAACGTTTATTAAATTTATGTTACTTACATTAAAGTTTTAAAATTATTATTATATAATATAATTAAAAAGTTATAAAGTTTTAAATATATAATATAAAATATTATAAGTTTTTTAATATAAATCGAAATATTTAAATATTTAAGTAATAAAAAAATGTTTAAGGTTTTATAAATTTAACTTTTTTAAATATATAATATAGAATATTATAAATATTTTAATATAAATTAAATTGCTTATATATAAAAAAGATATTTTAAATTTTATAAATTTAATCTTTTTTTATTTATGTAAAAATTTATATAATTTTTAATAATTTTTTTTACTTCTTTCATTTTAGTTTAATTATATATTTATATTTTAATATATTTTAATAACCTTATATTTAAAATTTAATCTTTGTTTTTTATTAAAAAGTAATTTAATTTTATCATATTATAATTTATTATAAGGTAATTAAATATGTTTTATTATATATAACTTAACTTTATCATATTATAATTTATTATAAGATAATTAAATATCTTTTATTTTATATAATTTAATTTTATTATGTTATAATTTGTTATAAGGTAAGTAAATATGTTTTATATTAAATTTATTTTTTAAGTTAGTTTATTATTACGTTGTATATTATTGTTAAGTTGTTATATTTTGTTAAATAGTTTAATGATAATATTATATATTTTATTTTATTACTTTTAATATTATTTTAGTAAATTCTCTTAATTATTTATTTTTTTATATATTATTAATATTTTTATGGAATCTTTTATAGCATTTTTTATGGTTGGTAAAATATATTTAACTTTTTTTAATTTTATTTTTTAAAAGTAATATTTATTATATTAAGTATTTTATTTTAAAATAAAGATTTATTTTAACCTTTTAATTTACCTTTTTAAGTTTTATTTTATAATAATATTAATTTTAATAAAGGTAAATTTTAGATTAGTAATTTTTATTTAAAAATGGTTAAATTTAAATTTAATTAATCATGTAATAAATTTAGTTAATATTATGGTAAACTTTATAACTTAAAAGTTTAATTAAGATATATAACTTTTAGTAAATCTTATAATTTAAGATTTTAATTTATACATGGCGAATCTTATGGTGAATTTTATAGTAAATTTAATAATAAATATAATAAACTTTATAACTTAAAAACTTAATTAAGGTATATAACTTTTAATTAACTTTATAATTTAAAAACTTAAAAGCCTTAAAGTTTAATAAATTGTTAACTTATTATTAAATATTAAGATAAGGTTTTACATTTATTTTTATTTTTTTTATTACATTTGTTATTTTTATCCGATTTTTTAAATAAATTTTTAATTAAATCTTTAAGCATTTTTAAATAAGCTTTTAATATTATTTGAAGTTTTATTAAAAATTTTAATGTAAATTTTTAAAATAAGAAAAGTGATTTTAAAATTAAATCATTTTTAAAGTTAATAAATAATTAATATAAAGTTAAGTATATATATAATTTTTAAAAAAAAATATTTAACTTTAATAACATGTTTATGAAATAATATTATTTATATTTAATTTAATATTTAATAAGTAAAAGTTATTTCATTTTATAAAAAAAATTTCTTAATGAATTTTTATAATGTTTTTATATATTATTTAAAAAAGATTTAAATTTTATTTTAGAAAATCTTAATGAAAAACTTTATTAATTTAATTATTTTTAATGTTTCTTTTAAAAATTTAAATTAATTTATATTTATAATAATTATTAAAGTAATGTTAATAATAATAGATTTCTTTTAAATTGTTACTTTTTAATATTTTATGTTTTTTACGTTTATTTCTTTTTTTTAATTATTAAGGATTTTCGGCTTTTAAAAAAAAGGTTTTTAATTTTTAAATATATTTTTAATATAATTATTAAATTTAATTTAAATCCTTTAAATAATTAATTTGGTAATTAAGCTTATAAAAAAGTAATAAAATATATATTTATTTTTATTAATAATTTATATTTTATAGTAAAAGCTTTATTTTAAAATTTAAGAAATATTTTAAATAATATTTATATTATATAAAATAGTTTAAAAAAGTTTATAAAAAAGGATTTTTTTCCTTTTTTAAGTTTATGTAAGTTTGTAATAAGTAAAGCGTTTTTATAATTAAAAAAGAATAATTATTTATATTATTATATTTTTTTTAATAATTTATTTTAAGATTTATAATGTAAAAAAGATAAGGATGAAATTTTTCTTAAAGGTATTATTAATAAAGTGACGTATATTTTAAATTTTAAAGAAGAATTTACTTATTAAGTAACTTATATTTTTTATTAAAAACACCATAATTTTACTTTAAATTAAAATAAAAATTTAATTTTTAATAGGGATAATAATAATAACATTAATAATTTTAAGTTAATATATAATAAAGATAATAATTTAGATAATTAAAAATAAATAGAAGTAACTTTTAAAGTTAAAAATATCTTTATTTTTAATGATACTTTTAAAGTATTTATCTTTACCACGTTAATTATTAATTTTAAAGTAAATAACTGATAAGATATAAAAAATGTTATAATTAAAATTACTTTTTTTAAATTCTTTATATTAAAAGATAATTAATTTAACGATACTTAAAAAGTTTATTTTATGTAAGAAATATTTAAAGTGAAGTTTTAAAAAGTTATTAATTTATTAAAATTCGAAAATATAAAGGAAAAATTAATTAATAATAAACGTTATTTAAAGGTAATCTTAAAAAATCGTTTTTTTAACATTTATGATTTTAATTATTATATTCATACTTTTATTAAAATCTTTTTTTATGGATTAAGTGGTTTTATTATTATTAACATAAAATAAAAAGGGAAAAAAAAAAGGAATTTTAACCTTAAAATATATATTTTAAGTTTATTATTATATAAAATTATAAATTAAACATTGTTAATATAAAATTTATAATTAAGCTTTAATTAAATTACGTTAATATAAAGTTATAATTATTACTTATTTTATATTCCCTTTCTTTATTTTTAATAATATTATTAAAATTAATAATAATTATATTAATAAAGCTTAAATTTAAAAATTATCTTTTATTAAAATTAAGTTTATTTATAAATTTTTAACTTAAGTTTAACTTATTTAAATTACCTAAAAATTATAAAATTATAAGTTAATTAATAATGATAATATAAAAATTTTATTAAAGGAAATTTCCATTTATAACTAATAATAACTTTTATTTAATAAATTAAGGTATAATTAACATGATAAGTTAAAAAGTTTAATCATTAAAAATAATCCTTTAACTATATAATTTACCGTTAATTTAAATAATATATTAAATCTTATTTAAATTAAAATGAGATGTTAATTTTATAAAAATTAATATTTTAAAAAGGTTTAAAGTTAAATAAAAAAAAGGCTTTTAAATAAGCTTTACATTATTATTAAAGAAATAAATTAAAATTTAATTTTGTTAATTAAATGGTTTTATATATATATTAAAGTTTTTTTTAATAAAATTATTAAAATGGAAAATAAAGATGGCGTATTTAATTTTATCGATATATATTTTATGTATATGAAAATTAATAAATGAGGCTTATTTTATTTATATAACTTTTTATGGTTTTTTAGTAATATTAGCTTATATAAAATTTTTAAGGAATTTTATGATAAAGATAATTTTGAAAAGGTTATTTATTTTTTAAGATAAGTTAATAAGTATTTTTAAGAAGATTTTAATAAGGTTTAATTTAAGGAAAAAGTTGGAAAAAGCGATTGTTTAATAGTTTTTAAATATTTTATTAACGATATAAATAAGTTAAAAAAAAAATGGGAAGATAAAGTTTATTTTATTATCACCATGATTTAATATTATCGATATATCATTATATATTAAAAATATTTTAATAATAAAAGTGGTTAAAATTGTAAAGTTAAAATTAATAAAATTTATCATTTTAATTAATTTTAAAAGTAAATTTAAGAGATGTATTTAAATAATAACGACGTTATTTATATACGTTATAATTTAATTAATTATAATAAATAAAATAAAGTTATAATTATTAATTTATATTATAATTATAATTTTATTTTAATATTTACTTAATCTTAATAATTATCTTTTTTACATTATATGATAAATTATATAATGAAACTTAATTTAACTTTAAATAAATAAATTGTTATTATAATTACTTATATAAATATTTTTACTTAAATCTTTAATTTTATTAATAATAAAAATAATAATAAGAAATTATGGAGTTTAATAATTAAAATATTTAATCGATATTATTTTAAGTAAAAATTATCGTTAATAAAAGTTTATAATTATCTTTTTAATTATGACATGTTTTATTTATTTAAATTTAATTAATATTAACTTTATTATATTATAATATATTATATTATTTATCATTAATAGCTTTATTTTAAAAACTTTATTATTTAAGTTTTTAATTATATTAAAAATAAAGATATTAAAAAATAAATATATTTAAATATATCTATAAATATTAAATTATTTTTATTTTAAATTTATTTATATTATAATTTAAAGTTTAAAGATTTATATTTATATAATTATACTTTTATAATTAAAATTATATAATGATTTAAAAAGAAATGGATTATATTTTATATGTTATTTATAAAAGGTTTTAATGGGAATGATAAATATTATTAACATATTATTAAAAAAGATAAAGTTTTAATTTTTTTATTTATTAAAGCTTATCTATTAAACCTTAAAAATAGTAACGTATTTAAAAAGTTTATTATTATTTAATTAACCTTATTTATACTTTAGTAAAGGTTTATTTTAATTGAAGTTAATTTTTTAATTAAAATATAACATTATTTATATAAAGGCTTTAATAATTAATTTAAATTATATAGCGATAATTTTAACTTACTTTAAAAAAGTAAAAAAGATGTTATAAAAAATGTTAAGATTTGAAATGTATATATGGATTAAAACGATTTTATTAAATTTAAAGAATATTTAAATTTTAATAAAGAAGGTATTAACGTAAATAAAAAAGTTTTTAATAAAGATATTATAAACCACGATTTTATTATTACATTTTTTTGTGTAATTATTATATATTTAGATTAAGGAATAAAAAAGTAATTTTTTATCTTTAAAAAAAGTATTATATTTATAATTTAGTTATTTTTTAAAATAAATTTAAAGAGGTTAATAGATTTTTTTATAACTTTTAAGCTTAAAATTTATAAAATAATGATAAATAATATAAACTTTGTAATTTTTAATTTTTTAAGTGATAATAAACGTGTTAAAGAGTTATTTTTAAATAATATTATAATATGGAAAAGTAACCTTAAAAAACTTAATATAATTAAGTTTTAAGAAATGGTTAAAAAGGTTAATAAAAAATTACTTAAATTTAATTTTTATTTTTTACTTATTAAGTTATTAAATGATAAAGATTATTAAATTTTTAGTTTTAATAATAATTTTATTAGCTTTTTAAATATAAGATAATTAAATAATATATTTTAATGTAATTAACTTTACTTTATTTAAATTGTAATTAAATATAATTTAGGTTATATATAGGTTAATGTTAATTTTATATTAATTAAAAAAAAATATTTAAACTTAAAATAAGTAATCGTTTTAAATATTATTTTATGTTATTTAAATAAGGTTAATGTTATAAAAGTTAAAGATTTTTATGGAATTTTATAATTCTTTTATTATTTAAATGGAAAAGGTGAAATTAATAAAAGTATTATTATTTATATATTAATCTTAATATTAAAGGTTAAAGATTTTAAAAAGAAAATTTAAATAATTACGATTTTCGGTAATGTTGAAACATATATTAATAATATAATTATATATTTTATTATTAAGTTATTATTTATAAATTAAAGGAAGATATTTACTTTAAAAGTTATAATACTTAAAAAAGTTAATATATTTATTATTAATAAGTATAATATGATATTAAACTTTAACTTTTTTAAAATTTATAATTAATTATAAAAAGTTTATAATCACTTTAATAAAAATTTTAATGGGATATTTATAATTATTTTATGTAAAAACTTTTATTAATTTAAACCAATAATAAGTATATTTTTATTATATTTTAATAAGTTAATAAATGTTAAAATATTTGCCAAAATTAATAAAAGGTTTTAATAAAAAGATGATTAATATTTTTTTAAGTATAAATTATAGTTAAAATTCATATTTATTATTATTTTAAATTAATAAATAAAAACGATAAACTTTATATTTATTACATTATTAAATCGTTTTAAAAATAAAAAGTAAACTTTAAAAAACGTTACTTTTTTAAATATATAATTAATATAACTTTATAATATTACTTTTAATAAGAATATTAAAGTTATTACCTTATTAAACGCTTTATAATATTCGATTAATTTTTAAATTATAATTATTTTTATGAAAAGTTAATAATAAAAGTTTTATATATTTTTCTTTTTATATATTTTAAAAAGTTTTAATAAATAAGGAATTTTTTATAAAGTTTTTTAAATTATAAATAACTTTTCGGTTTATATGTTAACTTTTTTAATGTTTATTAAAGATATATTTATCAAAATTATAAAAAATTTTTATTAAAGTTTTAAAATAATAAATGGCGTTTAATATATTATAAAAGGTTTTATATTTAATAACGATTTATTATTATTTAAAATGGATAATATTATTATAATATGTATATAACTTTTATAAGTTATATTATTATCGTTTATAATAATGAAAAATATTAATTTATTTAGTTTAAAAAAAGGTTTATTACTTGTTTTTTTTAAAAGTATTAATGTATTTAAGGGAGTTAATTTCTTATTTAACTGATTTAAGTTTATATTAACCTTAATATTTATTATTATAAATTTTAAAGTATAAAGATAAACTTTTCTTAAAGCTTATATTAATTTAATGTTAAAGATTTTTATATATAAAGTATTAAGTTTTATATTTATATATATATAACTTTTTCATATAATTATTTTAATTAAATTATACCTTTTATTTATTATAAAATTAAATATATAAATGGTATTATAGCTTTTATTTAAAATGGGTAAAGGTTTATAAAGATTAAGTAATTTTAATTAATTAACCATTAAAAATTATAAATGATAATTAGTTAATATATAATATATTTATTTAAATAGAGTTTTAAATTATATTATTAATATTTATAAATAAAGTTATTTAAGTTTAATATTAAAAAACGTTTTATAATATTTTAACATTTTAATATTATGACATTTTAATATTATAACATTATAACATTTTAATATTATAATATTTTAATATTATAATATTATAATATCGTAATATTTTAACGTTTTTAATATTATAATATTATAACGTTATATTTTTAAAAAGTCTTTTAATAAGGTATTTTAAAGTTATTAAAAAAGGATATTTTATATAATATTAATTACTTTATATTAAAATATAATGATAATTATATGCTTTATAATATTTTTTTTTTTTTATAAAGGTATTAGAGGTTAATATTTAAGCTTTATTTAAAGCTTAATTTATATATAAAATGTTATATAATATAATGTTATTAAAAGATATTTTAACTTTAAATTATAATGATTAAAGTTATATTTATTATATTATAATATAACTTATTTTAAATTATACGTAATTAAAATAGTTATTAAATAATATAAATTATTAATTTTATAATAAAATATTTATTAAATTATAATTAATTAAGTATGTATAGCTTTTTTAATAAAGGAAAGGTATAAGTTTATATGTTATTTTTATTATTTTAATATTTTATTTTTTTTTAATATATTATTTAAGAATGTATTTAATATAATAACCTTTTATAAATTTAAGGCATAAAAGTATTTTAATATATTAAACACTTTTTAATTATACTTTTCATGTTATTATATCTTTTATAAAAATGTTAATACTTTAAATATCTTTTTATCGTAAAATTAATATTAATTAATTAATAATTAAAGTATTTATAAAATTGTAAAATATCTTATAATATATGTAAATAAAACCTTTTTTTTAATAATTTCTTATATAAACTTATTATAAAACTTAATATTATTAAAAAAAGTTATATAATTTTTATTTTTATAAATAATAAATAATATAATTAATCATATATTTATATTATACTAAAATATTAATTATAAATATTAAATTTTTAACCATTAAACTTAATAACTTAAATTAATAAAAGAATAATAAAAAAGATAATAATAAATAATTATATTTTTTAATAAAATGTTTAATACTTTAATATATAAATTATAAAAAAAACTTTATATTAATTAAATCACTTTATATAATAAGTTTATAATAAATAAAATAATATATAATATTTAAAATATCCTTAAAATCGTAAAATACAATTATAAATATAATATTATTATAACTTTAAATAACTTTATTTATATCGTTTTTATTATTATTAATATTTATATTAATTATATTATTTACATTAATTATATTACCTTTATTAATTACATTACCTTTATTAAACTTATTATTATTATTTAATTTATTACTTTTATAATTATTAAACGAAAAAAATAAATTTAACCTATTTTTTATAATTAAATCATTAAAAAAAAGAGATTTAACTTAATAAATAATAATTAAACCATTTAAAATATAAATACGTTTTAATAAATAGCTACATAACTCCTTATTTTCCATATTAATATCCTTAAATATAAAAAAAGATTTTCTTTTTATACTAAACATTAATAATTCACTTTAAAAAAAATTAGATTTTTTATTAAAAAGTAAAAATAACCTATAAATTTTATTATAATATTCGTTAACATCTTTAATAATATAATCATTTTTAAATTTATAATTTTCATTTTAATTATTATTAAACTTTTTTTATTTAATTTCGTTATAACTTAAATATAACTTAAAAAAGTTAAAGTTAAAAAATAATTATTATTTATATTCCATATTATAATTTAATTTAATAATAAATATATAAATAAAACAATTTTATATCTTAATATTTATTAAATTAAAAAAGATATAATATATAATATAAAATTTAAACTATATAAATTAAGTAAAAATATATTCTTTATAAATTTAATCGAAGTTTTAATATTGATAATTTTAATACTTTAATATTAATTTTTAAAAAAGTTTTAAAATACTTTTTAATAACTTTTTTTAAACATATATAAATAATATAAACATATTATTTAAAAAAAAGCGTAAAAATGAGATAATTATACTTTAATTAAAAGTTTTATAAACCTTTTTATATAACTTAAATATATTTTTATTATAATCGATAATAAAGTTAAAAAAGATAATATTTATCTCATTTTTATCCCATTAAATTTTAATTACTTTAAAAACTATATAAGTTATTTCGATTTATTCTAAAAATTTAATCATATAATAACGTTTTATAATTTCATAATATAAAGCCTTTTTACGTTTTAAAAGGTTTATTTATAATTTAAATACTTAATTATAAAAAAAAACTTAATTCTTAAAATTTATTATAATAAAATATTTAAACGTATAATAATTTACTAATAATTATTATTATTAACATATATAAAGTAATAAAATATAATAACTTATAAAAAATGCTTATATATTTTAAAAATATGTAAAAATATAACTTTAATTTTTTTATTATATCATTATATAATATAATCTCGTTAATATTATTTAAATTTTTAAATTTAAAAAGGAATAAATAATTTAACGTTATAATTTTTTTAAAGAAAATATTCTTTTAAATTTATAAAATATTTAAAGATTAAAATGGGTATAAAATAATTTATTATTATCGTTTTTACTAATCCCGTTAATTTTAAAATATATTACGTAAATAAATAATTCCTTTAATTAAAAAAGCTTCATATAATATTAAATTAAGTTAAAGTGATGTTAAATTAAATTAAAATAATATTAAATTAAATTAAAACGATATTAAATTATATTAATATAATATTTATAAAAGTTTTTTATTAAGTTAATAATTCTTAACGATAACATAACATAAATAATATACTAAATTAAAAATAACGCCTCTATTACTTATATAAATAAATATTAATATTAAATTATATTAAAAGTTTAAATAATAAATATATAAATAATTAAAATTATCTTTATTTAAATAATTTAATAAAAATATTAATCTTTAATCCTTAAAAAAAATATAAACTTATTATTTACGTTAAAATAAAGCTTAAATAAATTAAATAAAAACCTTAAAAAGTTTAATAAAAAATATAAAAGGTTATTAAACGAAATTATAATGTATAAAAATATTATATACGCTATATTAATAATAAATAAACTTAATAAATTTAATAAAATTAATATAAAAAGAGATATACCTTTTAAAAAGTATATAATTTATAATAGTAAATGGAAAAAAGGGATGTAATATTTAAAAAACGTTTTCTTTTTAATAAAATATTTACAAAAAGCTTTTTTTTAAAAAAAAAAAATAAAGTAAAAAGATTATTATAAAAAAAGATAAAAAAAGCAATAATAATATAAGTAAATTTTTATATTAAAATGTTAATTACTTATTACTTATTATTAATTATATTTTATTAATTTATTACTTTTACCTTTATATACATTTTATATAAATTTTAGTTAAAAATAATTACGTTACCTTCTTTAAGAAATTATTTATAAAAGATAAATATTTTTAAATAAAAGATTTAATAAAATTAATAAATCATTATTTTTTATATTTATAATAAATATATAATATATAATAAAGTGTTTTATTTTACTTATTTTAAAATGTTAAATAATAAGTTTTTATAATTTATAATAATTTATATATATAAATATATAAATATTATATTTTATTAAATAAAATATGTTATTAATAATAATATAAAAATACCTTAATTTTTATAAAATTTTTATATAATATTTATATATTTTATAATAATAAATTATAATTTTATAAGTATATAAATCTTATTATTAAAATTAAATTTATTTTTTCCTTTTTTAAAAAGTAATTTTAAGGATTTCTTTATAATATTATTTATTAATTAATATATATTTAAAACTTAAAAAAATTTACTTTTAACTTTTTTACGATATATTTAAAAAAGGTAAAGTTATAAATCATTTATTTTAATAATATAAAAAATTAAATTAAGAATAATATTTAAATAAAAAATTAAAAGGAATTTTAATTAATTAATAATTACTTATTTAATTTATTAAGTAAAAAATTAAAAAAAAATTAATAATTAAATTAAATTAACCTTAATATTAATTATTATAAAATATTTAAAACTTATATTAAGATTTTAAAACATTTTTTAAACCTTTAAAACTTTATTTCCCCACTTAATTTTTTAATGATTTATTTATAACATTTTAAGCATTAAGTTTTTTACTTTTTAAAAGATAATAAGATATATTTTACTTTCTTTTTAAAGTATTTTATTTTTTTTTTAAAGCGTTTTATTTTCCTTTTAAGGCATTTTATCCTTTTTTTATTATAAATGTCATTATTAAATCAAAATTTATTACTTTTTTTTTACGACTTTTATATTTTTTCTTAATAAATTTAATTATTAATATTTACTTTTATATAACTTATTTAAAAATATTAATAATATATATACATAACCTTACATAATTATCTTTCTTTTAAAATAAAAAACCATTAAATTAAAATATAATAAATTTTTAATTATTTTCATTATATTCCTATTATAATATAAATAATTATACTTTAAAATTATTTATCATTAAGTTAAAAATAATATTACTTAAGCTATTTTAACTTAATTTTACTATAATATTATTTAACTTTTTAATTATATTAAACGAAATAATATATTTCATTATATATTAATTTATAACTATTTATATAATGTTTAATTAAATAAAATTATAAACTTTATATTTATATATAAAAAAAAGGGTAATTAAATATATTATTAACTTAAAACGTTACCATTTTATTATTAAAGAAATTTAATAAAAAACCACGTATATATTTAATTAATAAATTAAATATTAAAATAAAAAATTTAAATAATAATTTATTATCAATAAAAAAAAAACTTAACAATTAATAAACTTATTATTTATAACCTTAAATTTTATATTATTTATAAGCTTAAAATATATATTTATAATAATAACTTCGATAATTTTTTTAACATTAATTTCTATAAAAATAATATTTATTTTATTTTTATTAATATTTTCCTTAACCTCTTTATTTACCTTTTCCTTTTTAACATTTATAATTATAAAGATTATTACTTTATCTTATTTTATATTAAATTACGCTTTTTATATATTAATTTCCTTAACTTTTTACTTAAAACTTTACGTAAAAAATAATATATAATTATATTTATTATTTTTTAATGAGGGATATTAATATCGAATTATTATAAATTTAACCACTTTTTAAATATTAATTAATATGTTATAAAACTTTTTACAAAAAAAAATATAATTATATATTAATTTATTAATTTAAAATAAAAATTTTAAAATTAAGTTATAATATATTTTTAACTTTAAATCCTTTATTATTTTCAAAAATTTAACGTTACCCATTTTAAATGATAATTTATAAAAAGATATAAATTATAATATAACATTTTTAAAATTTATTAAAGATTATTTAAATTTATTAAAAAAAGAAAATATAAAACTTTTTACTTTAACCATTTTATTAAAAATATTTAATTAATTATTATTTTTATTTTTATTTAAATAAAAAAAGTTTAATTACGTAAATATAATAAATATAATAAAAAACATAAATAAAATTTTTAAATATTAAAAAATATAATATTTTTAAAATAAAACGTTTAATATATTAAAATATTTAAGGCTTTTTTTTTATCGATTACTTAATAATTTATCCTTTTAAAATTAAAGTTTAACACTTTCATAATAACGTCTTTTTATAAAAGATAATTTAACCTTATTTATTAAATTATAAAGCCTTTTCGACGTTATAATTTTAAAAAGTTTAATATTTAAAAAAAGAATAATTAAAAGATAACATATATACTTTTTTATAATAATAAAATTTAATATAATAAATTTAAATATAATTAAAAGTTATAATTACTTAATAATATTATAAAATTTATATCGTAATAAAAAGTTATTAATAATTACATTTCTTTAAATAAACTTATATATTTAATTAAATTTTATTAAAAAAGTTTTATATTAATTAAATAATTATAATTTAATAAAAATAAAGTAAATTATCATATTAAAAATATAATAATAAATAATTAATATTATTACATAAAATAACGGCATTAATACATAATTTAACATAAAAAAACTTATTTTTAAGTTTAAAATAAATTTATAAAAATTAATTATATTACTTTATATAATGGTTTTATAATAATTTAATTAAAGTTTTAATTATTTATATAATTAAATAAAACTTAATTATATATATAAAACACATTATTATTTATTTAAAGTTTTATTATTAATAATTAACTTTAAATAAAAAAGCTTATTATTTTAATTAAACCTTAAAAAATCCAAATTTTTATTATTATTAAATAATTATATAAAATTTATATAACTTAATATCACTTATATAACATTAATATAAAATATATTTATAAATAACATATTTATTTATATTTATTATTTATTTTAAATAATAAATTTTTAAATAATATAATTATTATTAAATTAATAATTTATTTAATAATTATTAAAAAAAAACTTATATTAAAATATAATATTAATAATAATTAAATAAAATATTATATTAAATATTATATTAAAGGTTATTTTTAACGCTTCCATTTTTATAAACTTATTAAATAATTTATCACTATTAATATTAAACATCATTAAATAATTCAAAAATTATTATAATAACTTTATTAAAAAAACCTTTAATTTTAATAAAAAGGTTAATAACATTTTAAACATTAATAATAAAATTAAATAAAAAAAGTATTTTTAATTAAAAAAAAAGGAAATAATTTTTATTTATTAAATAATTAAAACCTTTAAACTTTAAATCAATATTAACGTTTATATCATTTATAAAATTAAAAATATAAACTTATTTTTAAAATAAGTAATTATTAAATCTTTATTTTAATATATAATAAAAAAAATAAAACTTACCCTTTTCTTAATTTAAAATAAAATTTTATAAAATTTTAAACTTAAACTTAAATTAAATGTTTCATTTATTAAATACCTTATTTTATTTATTAAAACTTAAATTAATAAAAGATAAATTTTTAATAAAAAAAGCTTACTTTTTTTTAACTTAAATTATAAACGTAAAAAACGATATTTCTTAACGTTATCCTCATTTAATAATAAAGATTAAAACTTTTTATAAAAAAGTTTTAAATTATTTAAAAAGTTATTAAAAAAATCATATAAAAAATATAAATTAAAATTATAATCTTTAAACTTAACATTACCATTATTACATTTTATTTACTTTATATATATTAAATAAATAAAATTACTTACATTATAATTATTAATATTAATATTATTAATATTAAGCTTATTAATATTAAAGATATTATTATCATTATCGTTACTATTATAAATATTATCCATTTTATTAAACTTACATTTCTTATTAATAACCGCTTTTATATTAATATTAATAATTTTAAAAAATAATTAAAAAAAAAAAATAACTGGTTACATTACTTCACTTTATTTATCCTTTTTTATATTGTAAAAAAGAATAAAATATTTAATTTTTCCGTTATTATTTACAAAAAATATAATAATAAAATTAATAAATAAAAATTAAATAAATTAAACGAAAAGAAATTTAAAAAAGTTTCGAATTTATAAAATAAAAATATTATAATATAACATATAAATTTTTAAATCAAAATTAATAAACTTCTTTAAAAGATTTAATATATAATATATTAATTATAAATGATTTTTATTACTTAAATTAAATTTAAAGATAAAAACGAAAGTATTTATATCTTAAAATATATAAACATTTTTATAAAAATAAATCTTATTTAAAAGATTAAAATATATAATTTTATTTTTATCAAAATTAAAGGATTTATATATATCGTTATTTTTAATAAAAGTTTTAATAATTTAAAATAAAATATAATTAAATTTAAAAATTATAACTTAACTAATAAAGGGATATAAGATATAATTAAAGTTATATACTAAAAGAATTTAAAGATATAATATATTAATATTTAATATAAAAAGCATAACTGTAAAAATATTAAAATATAAAACCTTTTAAAATAAAGGTAAAATATTAAGGAATTTTTAATAATTAAAATAAAAGATAATAAAATATAACTTTTTTATAATAAATATTAATGTTAAAATAAGGAAAAATATGATTAAAAGTTTAACTTTTTTTATAACTTAAATAATAGAGATAATAACGTTTAATAAAAATTATATAATTTTTAAAAATAAAATATATGTCTTTTATATTAAAAGAAATAAATAAAAATGGTTTAATTTTATTATTAATATATCTTTTATTATTTTCTTATATATTATTAAAGATTATATAATAAATAATATATATTATATTATATAAAAATATATTATTATTATAAACTTAAAAGAAAATTAATAAAGCTAATAAAATATAATTAAAGTGGTAAATTTTAATTAATAATTAAAGTTGTTTATGTTAAAAATTATTAAAAAATTAAATGTAACGAAAAAAATCCTTAAGCTTCATTTTTATAATATTAAAGTAAAGTTAAAATTAAAATTTAATTATTATATAATAAGTTATAATAATAATGATTAATATATTTTATATTAATATATAATATATAAAAGATAAAATGTTAAAAAATTTTTATATAATTTTATAATATAATAAAAAAACGATATAAATTATATATAATTTAAGTTATTAATAAATATTAAATATTTAATTACTTAATGATAAAGAAAAATAAAACGGTTATAATTAACCGAGTTATAAAATAAGTTTTTTCTTTAACTTATGTTAATTATATTATAATATTTTTTATTATAATTAAATTTTTAATGTAAAGTTAACGGCTTTTTATTTTAGTTTTTTTTGCTTTTATATATTATATATATATTTTAAAATATTCCTCCTTTTTTATATGTCGATTTTTTTAAGTTTATTTATTTATTAATTTAACGTATATAATATTTCGACACGTTATAACTTTTAATAATTAACCTTTAAAATTTACTTTAATAATAAGTTAACTTATAATAATTAATTAACATTTAATTTAAAATAATTAATTTAATAACTTAAATAATTATTACGTAATTATTAATTTAAATTTAATAAATAAATTATATATATTAATAATATATAATATTTTATATTATAAAAGTGGTAATTATAATATAATTTAAACTTATATTAATTATTATTATTTTAAAATGTTAACATTATTTAAAAAATGATTTATATATAAATATTAATATATATAATTTTTACTTTAATTTAAACGTTTTATAAAAATAATTTAATTAATCTTAATGTTATAATTAAAGGTTTTTAAATTAAAGGTTACGTTAACTTTAATCTTTATGATATTATTACTTTAAGTATTATTTAAAAACGTTTTTAAAAAATTAAAGATAAAATTAAATAAAAGAGGTGTTATAAAGCGAAACGAAAAATTAAATAAAATTTAAAAAATAACATAACCTTTTTTAATAAAATAACTATAATTATCGAATTTTAAATTATCGTTAATATTATTATTATTATCCTTTTTTTTAACTTTAATAATAATTAAATTTTATTAACGATTAAATTTAATATTTAAATTTTTTTCGATAATATATATATAAAAAGTTTAATTATTAAATTAAAAACGTTAATTATTAAATTAAAAATACTTTTTAAAATTACTTAAAGTAATAAGTTTAATGGTAAATAACATTTAATTTATTAAAGTTATATATATAACTTATAAATTTAATTACGCATTATTTTACGCATTTTTATAAATGTAAATAACCATTAAATTTATCTTTATAACGTTAATAAATTAAAGTATAACACTTTTTAATATAATTTAAATAAAACGCATAAATAAATATTTAATAAAAACGCCATATAATTAATATAAAAGTTAATTATAATATAATACCTTTAATTTATACTTAATTTAATTATTAAAATAAAATAAATATGTCATTAAAATATATTAATTATTATATAATTTAAGTAATATTATAAACGCCTTTAAATCTTATATATTATATACGTTAATATGAAAAGTTATAAGATTTTTAACTTTATTTATTTTTTTTATTATAATTAACGTTATAACGTATTAAATTATATTGTTTTATATAAATTAAAAATCTTTAACTTAAAAAATAATATACACTTTTTTTAAGTTATTTAAAGTTAAAATTAAGCGGTAATATTTATCACATATAATAATCGTTAATTAATTTTTAACTTATATAACATTAAACTTTTTAATTAAAATTAAAACAATATAAAAATTACGTTATTACGGTAATAAATTACCATATAAAAATGCTTAATAAATAAAGCTTAACGTAATAAAATATAAAGTTATAAAATAAGTATAAATATTAAAAGTATATTAATAATATAAATATATAAATCACTTATTTTTAAAATTTATATATAAAAAATTATAAAAATAATATACATTTATAAATAAAACATCATTTATTAAAAACATAAGTTAATTATTTAACTTATAAATTAATAAAAAATAAAGTCGATTTATTTTTAATTAAATTTATACATTTTTAATTAAAAAATAATAAACGTTATATATTAAATTATAATTAATACTTTTATTATTAAAAGCTTTAAATTTAATTAATAATTTTTAATTAATTTTAAATTAAAAATATTAAATAATAATTAAAAATATAATTAAATATTAAAATAAAATACTTATTATATAAGTTAAAAATAATAATTATATTATTAATATTATATATTACTTAAACTTTATAATTATTTAATAATTTTAAAATATTAATAATAAAAATAGTAATAATTAAGTTTAATATTTTATATAATAATATTTAAAGTAATATCGTTATTATTAATTTAATAAAAGAAATAATATTTATAAAAAGTTTAAAAGTAATATATTAAATTTATTAAAATAAAGTAAATAAAAACCTTTAAATGTTAAATAAATTATTTAATTATTATTAACTTATATAATGTAATTTATTAAATAAAAAGATATTTAATATTTTAATTTTATTAATAAAAATTTATTATTTATATTAATATATTATTATTTTTTATATATAAAATTAATAATTATATAAAAAATTAATGTAATAAATAAGCTTAAATTATTTTAATTATATTAAAAACTTTTAAATAATTATATTTTATTTAAATTTAAGTTAAAACTTATTAAATTTTTATTAATTATTAAGTAATTTAAGTTATTATATTTAAATCTTTTATTTTTTTTCAATAAATAAACGAATACTTATGTAGTTAAACATCATTTATTTTTATGCCTTTATAAATAAATGAGCATATCGAATTGGTTTACGTAATGAACTTATTATTAATGCCGGTGAATTTCCCTGCTTGGGTAGCTTCGCGGAGTAACTTACATATGTAGAAACACCATAATGTCAAGTTTTCACAGAGCTCACCAATATGCAGTACTTAAAGCAATAAGCACCAGAAAAGATTGAGAATGGTAATTGGATTGATGATGAGCCTGGCCAGGCGTGTAAGGAACGTAGATTATGACAATTTTATGTAAAAACAGCACATTATTAAGACCATTGCCAACGATGGCCGCTTTGTGCAAAGAACCCCTTCCAACATACTGTTGCACCATTGATAGAATCGAAGACAGGCCGTCTCAACCATCAGAATATCCCTTGTCGTCGGATTGCTCCCAAAATGCTGATGGAATTAGGACTACGCTTCGCTTCTCCGCATTCCGGCTTGCCGTCTGACCTAGTTGGCCTTGGGAGGAGGGGGTCCCTTAGCCGGAGGAGGCGGCGGGGGAACGCCTCGTGCTGCGGGAGGAGGAGGTAGCTTATGAGCAGGAGGCGGAGGAGGAGGAATATCTCGTTCCTCAACCGGAGGAGGTCGCTTAGCCGGCGGTGGGGGAGGTGGCGGAACACCCCGTGCCTCAGGTGGATGCGGCTTCTTGCCGGGAGGAGGCGGCGGCGGGACACCTCGCGCTGCCACAGGAGGAGGGCGCTCCTCAGGTGGTGGAGGAGGGTGAACTCCTCGAACCTCAGGAGGATGAGGCTTCTTAGCCGGTGGGGGAGGGGGCGGCGGGGGAACTCCTCGTGCCTCTGGAGGATGCGGTTTCTTGCCCGGAGGAGGAGGTGGTGGGACACCTCGTTCTCCCACAGAAGGTGGATGAGGCAGAGGAGCCTTCGGTGGCTCCGGCGGGKGCTCAGCCGGCATGGCGACGGCCATGGAGAGAAGAAGAGTCGTTGCAAAAGAGGCGAACTTCATCTTGTCTGGTTCAGTTTGAGCTTAAAGCTAGTTACGATGATGCTTTGGTGGTTGAAAGTAGGGTTGTATGTTTGGCACGATGCTGGATGGTGCTGTCGACTGAGAGTTTGACTCAATTGAGGCCGGGAGGTTATAATTTTATATATCGTCGAGAGCGCGCCAAGCTCGAATTCCGCCTTTCGCGCTTTAGTTGTGTTGTCTGCTCTCAGCCATTCGCGTCGTCATCCTTCTCGAAGGACCGTGGATCGCCGGCGATCTTCATTGCCCAATACGGATTCAACGCGGTGTGACCAGCGTGAAGAAGTCTTTCTTTGCCATAGTCCAGCCTTAAGGCACTGTATGTCGACATTTTCCATTACATGATGCGAATTGAAGTCGCCTTGCTGCGCGCCTGTACCAATGGTCGATCTTCACGGCAACTTCCTCGAGGTCTTGCTACAGCTTACGACGCCGTCCTTATTGCACAACAGGGAAACAGCCATTCAAACGTGGTCTCACGACATGTAATGAGGTGATGTCGTTGTTMCCCGGTGGGGACGAGCCACAGCCATTGTGGAGCTTTGGGTGTAAAGCTTGCGCGTTCAACACAGCTACCCCTGTTAATAGTCAATTTAATTTTAACGTCCGCCCTATGTTCTACTCACCTTCTTCCATTTCTTCACTCCACTGGGCGGTCATAGCTAAATGTATAGATATATGAGTAACTTTATTCCGAAGGCACTGAACTCTATAGGTATGATGTTCATAGGTACCTACATAGCTGATGATGATTGACTATAGACGAATTAAAGTTCGGTTCATGTAGTTTCTTAGTTCACTTAMCCCGCCATTCGCTGTAGTTGGTCGGATTCAAATGTATCCCCTCATATATTCTTCAAATCACGGCGTTAGCAATTCATCTTCTACTACGTGTCACATTTCTTCTGTGGCCTAATGCTCGCTATGGATGCAAGCCATGAATTGACTTGATGAGAAGATGAATATGTACCTACGCATAGGACAGACAAGTACACATCAAGCAGATCAGGCCTCTCAACTGGCACCTCGGACCGAACGGGAGATCAAGTCAGCGTAGTATCCTTGCTGTAATATCAGATCATGAAGAAGCCGTGAAAGTGCAGTGCCGTGTAGCCCTATGTCGTCCTGGTTGTACGAATGAATCCATGCAGATTCTTGAAACTGAGCATCGTATTGAGAAGTTTATACAGGGTATAGAGTGTTGCGGCTCTACTTTGATTCGTACGGTAACGTAATAGCCGTCTGTAAGTCTTACCACTTTGTTGCAAGATTTTCCACGACTCTCATACTCCCGGTTAATTTCCCTTTGGGCTTCATCAACCCGACTCGGAGAAATGTTGTAACATTGCCATCTTAGCCCCTTTTCTCCTCTGAACATGTAGTCGAGTGAGGAGGACCATAGCTTCGAATGTAGCGGTGAAGATTCTACAACGTATCCTTGTAACTAAGAGTGTGAAAGCTCGTTATTAGCTCATCTCACGTAAATTCGATGATGACATGCGATTTGCTAGAGTCAGGGCGTGTAATGCCACTGAAAGGAGAAGTGGCATGTGCAATGGTATCGACTTTCAGGAGAGATGATTACTCTGTATGAAGTGGCAGGGAGKCTCCACTAGGTATTTCCTTCATCTGATTGTTGATTCACTTGCTAGTATCTCTCATTTGTAGTGACCGCAATCCACGTTCGTGCGTCTTCGCCAGCCAGACTGATGGTACGTAAATTCCAACTTCTTGATCTATCCATTGTAGTTTCTCTGGCCAGTTTGTCAACTTGTAGTGATTGTGTACCGATATCAAAATACGGTTCCCTTGCATATGTACGTCGAGGATGTGGTCGTGAGAGATAGAAGAATTTTGCCTAATAGATCGAAAGGTACCTAGATAACTTTTGTTCCGATATACATCCAGCATGTCGACATATTAGATCCATTTAGAAACTGTATTATTGAAATGCTCGGACTGATTGCGTACCCAACATATGCAACCATAAGGGTGACAAAGTCCCAAGCTTTAGCGTACCTGCATAAAAGAGAATAGGTACCGATACTCAGGGCCCTGGAGTAATCTTCCACACATAGCCACATCCATCGCTGGAGGTTAATTCATGTAGGCACGACTCGGAAGTACGCGTTTCCATGGAGCTCGAACTTATACGCTACCTACGCGGCGTTCTTCTAATTAGTATTAGTGATTGCCGCTATGAAGCAATCCTAGCACAGAAACTACCTATACATAGCGAAGCTTATATCACTATCGGTGTGAGAAGGATGTGTGACAGAGATCTCAATATCTCCAACTTGAAAGCCGAGATATCTTTAGAACGGCTCTACATAGGACGTCTTCGTCAGCATTGTTCTGGACTTTCTCGTATTAACTAAGCCTCCMCCTGTCGGTATTTCGCTGCATACCAAGTGGGCCCCCGCCGGCACTTATGGGAGCTAGCAAGTCCGTGCTGTTGGACAACGTGATAAAAACTATTGAACGACCATGCGGAGAATTTCCAACTAATCCGAAATAAGGTATCCCTTGTGTCTACCACGGGAAGTCGGGGCAAAGGCTCTCGGTTTGGTGGAGGAATTTACCCACATATTACTACGCCCATTCGTAGTGAAGGATGTGGTGACGTATCTCTGGGTTACACGATTTCTCTTTTCTAGAACACGGCCTTATTAGAGCATTGTGCTGTCAACGTCGCCGGGAGCTAAGAAGCTGAAGTGTTGGTTCCTAAGCAAGGGACTCTTGAAAGCTAATACGAGTTCTTTTCACATGTCTTCGGCGAATTTTAGGTTCTCATATACAGCTTATAGATTGTATATGCTGCTGACTAATGTGGCGTCATGTTGCTTGCTGGCACGCCGGTCTCCTAAAATCGTCGTTAAATCAACTGGCCGTTTAAGGATGCCTTCTAAAAACTGCCAGGAAAGAAAGTAATCCTGTTTTATTTGGTACACGGAATAATACTAGCTGGCACTTCTCAGTAATGCGAAATTAGTCTTTTTCGACACGGTTATGAGGCGGATTAGGCGCTTCAATCTACTGAAGCAACAATTGATTCGCACAGGCCATAACGGAAACGCCTACATATCCTGATATTCACCTCATAAGGAGAAACGATCGTTAGATAGATTTCAAGCCTTCTATAATAGCCGACGGATTCCGACTCAGCGAGAGAACTGCCACGGCTGGCAATAAAAGATGGCTCTTCGATGCGACGACCAATTCTGCATCAGCTACATATTGGAGGTACGTGGAGGATACCCTGTATTATTTGTTTAATGAGAGGCTTGTAGGGCTGGTCAGTAGGTACCCTTGTACCTTGTCGCCAAGGAAGCGCTCGGTTCTTACTATGGCTGGKGCACCTCTCCCMCTTCGGCTGCCCTAGGAGGCGACGTATCGCTGTAGGCTTCGTAATCGCATCCCTATCCTGAGTGCTCCTCAGATATACATATACAGAATGGTGGCAGACGAAGTGCCTCATGTGCGCATAATACTGTAACGTACAATATATCTAGCTTAATGATTCTGCATAGTGGATTATAGTGCAGTATGACKCCTTTCTGTCAGGTATTTAGGTACCTTAGGTAGGTGAATTACTTACAGCGACTCTTTCCACTGACCCGGTAGGTATGTTAGAGGTACCTACACGTACCACCTACTCGCAACCAATTTACCCTCTTCGCAATGCATTTTCACGCCTTTTTACGCCTAAACGATTTGGCTCCTCTGCGGTACTCGCCTCGTGTCGTCTGTGTGAAGCACCCCAAGTGTTTGCAGGCTAAGAAATCTTCAAACGCCGCAGAATCAGACCTTCTTGCCCTGCGATTATATAGGTACCTTATGACAAGTTAGTGACGATAGCCGACGAGGGCCGCTACTAACACTCTGTTCATGCCGCAGACGTTTCTTATATGCCTAGATACAAGTTTAACTCAACTCTCGTATCGTTCACGTCGTAAGGTCATAAGACCATGATCTTCGCAAAGGAAACATGGGGCCCAAATCCCTCCTCATGTGTAATTAACTAGCTACCTTCGAATGATCAAAGCCTCCCTGAACATTTGGCCGCCACCCGCAAAGCCAAACTGGATGTCCTTATCCTCAACTTAGTATCTCTCTAGGATCCAAGTTCGGCGTTCCTCAGGGTCCATGGGCGCCAGGAAAGCTGTCTCGGCGGTCTTGGTGCCAATATATCTCTGTACAGCATCAGCATGTATAGTATTTACCAAGTCTTCATCCGTTCTGAGCGCCTCGAGTGCCTCTTCCAAGCTTTGAGGGAGCATTTCAGTTACACCCAGCTCCTTTCTTTGCATCTCGGTAAGATTGGCAGGATCTGCCTCGCAGTCGCGAAAGGTGAGAGGCGTCTTGTCGATAACCCCCTTTGTTCCAGCAGCTAATATTGCAGCTACTGCCAAGTATGGGTTCGCCATACCGTCGAGGGCTTTGAATTCCCAGTGGCTTCCGTCGATCTTCCGTAAAGGCGTTTCTCGGTTCTGTGAGCCCCACGCTACCCATCGTCCACCTGCCCAATAGCCATCGACAGCCCTCTCGTAACTTGCCGGGCTGGAATACGTAAAGGCGGTGATGGCGCGCAGATGCTTCAGAGCTCCGGCGTAGAAGGATTCATAAATGTGCGAGGGAGTAGCAGCGTCATCACTTCCTGAACTGACAGATATATGTGCATGAGATGCAGTGCCGCAAGCATGGGCCCAAGGCTTTGGGTGTAAGGTAATACGGAAACCATGGCGAGCTGCTATCGACTCGATGATTTGTCGTGCATGGAGGAGCGTATCACAGGCCTTCAGGGGTTCAAATGGCGGAAGGACGATCTCATACTGCCCTGGCGCGCTCTCAGCGTGGAGTTGCTGGATCGCGATGCCCGCCGCGTCCAGCTGGTCGACCATCTCATCAAGGACCGTGGTGAGACTACCCTCGCGGCCCCAGTCGGCAAGAACTCGGGATGTTGACCAAGAATGCCCGTCGTGGTAGATAGGACGGTACTTCTCAGGGCCGTCGACGTTTTTCTGCATAGCTACGAATTCGATCTCGAACCCTATAAGAAAACTCAAGCCATGAGTGGCGGCATTCTCGAGCGTTTGGCGAAGTAGTGTGCGAGGGCACAGAGCGCAATCGAGACCATTCACTTCTCGAAACTCGCCGTGACAGCTTACATGACCTGGGGCGGGGCCGAGTCGCAAGCTCGACCAAACTGGGTGCAGGTCATATACGCCCGTCGCTGTGACTCCAGGAATCATGACATCCGTTTGGAGTACACCGAGGCAGGCTTTGGTTATGGACAATGTTATCTTCTTGCCACTTTCGAGCGCTTCGTAAACCTGCTTCATTGGAATGAGTCGACACTTGGAGGAGGAGGCGTAGTCCATCCAGTAGACGCGAAGCCATTTAGGCTGGTGCTTCTCTAACCATTGAAGTACTGACTCCGAGTCGGGCGGCCTTGTTCCCGTGTCTCCGGCGGGATCCGACGATGTGGTGTACGCCATGTTGTCGGCGGTAATTGATCAAGAGGTAGGCAAATGTTCGATTGCAATCACATTGAGAGAAGTCGGGGAGAAAAGGGAGGGAAAAGAGAGAAAAGGGCGGGTGTGAGAAGGAAACCAGGAGGTAACCAGGAGGTACCCAGTAGGTACCTGAGGTACAACGTTGGGGATTTTAAATGCCACCTGGGAGGTACTTATGTACCTGTAGGACAGGCGGTAGGGGGCGAGGGGCACTGTGGTGGTGATGGTGGGGGTGTTTTGTACGACACGAGAAGAAATATATTAATATCCCGGTAATTTTGGAAGCTTCACTTGTACCTGTATCATGTCGAGGATGACCGAAAACCCATTTACATCTTAGCTAATTGCAAGGGGAAGATTCTTCTGTCGCGACATGTGAAATAAGTACAGTAAACCTCCAGCCACGTCAATCAATTGGCAGTATTAATCGTGTGTCCAAATTGCCTCGAGCGCATATCGATCCATTCGCCCGCCGTCCATCTTTCGCTCTCTGGCTTAGGAGCGATTCCCGGCAACAAGCTTTCCAGCACTACATCATTCTCCGGTCGTACGAAGTAAACCACACTGTATCTGTTGTAAGCTGCCTGCTCACCAGGCGCTGCCACCACCCGATGTTTGCCAGACGCCACTCTGCCTCCTGAGAACTCAACCATGGCGTCGCCCAGGTTCAAGATCCCGCAGCCGGGAATGGGAAGAACCCACTCCCACGCTTTTGTTTCACGGTTCTCAATCTGTAGGCCTCCCATCCAGTTAAACAGCAGAGTAACCGACCCGAAGTCAGTGTGCGCAAAGGTGTTTATTCTGGTTTCCGCCTCGCTGCGCGTGAGTTCCGTATTGGCCGCTTCGGGATCACCAGGCCCGAAGATCAGCCGGAGATGATCGCCGCTCTCACATTGGATTTTATGTCTCGAAGTCATCTCCTCTGGCTTTATACCCAGTCGTGGAGCCAATATTTCCAAGATGAGCATGCCGATGCTATGAGCTTTCTGGATGTAGTCAATGAGCATCGGCCGAACATCCTGGAAGATAGGAGGGTAAGGAACCGGGTTCTCATGCTGTCCTAGGATATCGTCTTTACTTAAATTCCAAAATTCCCCTCGATCGCGACGTTTATAGGGGTCGTGCTGAGCTACGATACCAGAGGCTTTGTAACCGAAGAGGGAGCGATACTTGGCCACAGCCACCTCCTGCTTTTGTTCCAGTGGAATCCGGAATGCTTGATGGGATAGTGATTCGAGCTTGTCGGCTATGGCCACAATGGACCTACCGAGCTCGCAAGTCGTACAATCTAGGTAGAAGAACCCATGGCTACGGCAAGCATCCCACAGGTTTGACTCTGCCGCCGGGTCACGTTCGATGAGGCTCGCTAGTGAAATACGGTGAATAAGTGCTTGTGGTAGGTGAGTGGGAAAAGGGGGTATGATGTCTGGTGTGCTAGCCCGAGCAATGCCGTGCGCCATAATATTACGAATCTACTGAGAGGCGTGTGGCGTATGTTAGTTGTAGACCAGCTTTGAGAGGTGAGTCTGTTAATAGGTGGTGAACTCTCTGGGGGTATCGAATGACTAGTTGGGCTACGAGGTGGGGTGACACTCGGTTGAAATAGTTGGTATGACAACCTGAATCTTTGCGTGTAAAGAGGTATATACGTATTTTGATAACCGCAGCCTTTTTAATCCTTGTCCTAGGACTTTGGCCGGTGTGGGAACCTGCAAGTGAAGTGGAGGAACGGGAATCCTCCCGTCTTACCATCACAGATCTTTCCCGGGCGCACAAGAAGCCTCCGCCAATCACACATCACCGTAGCTGTATGACAGACAGATGCTACCATAAATTAAGTTGAATTGCTGATAAGAGTGTGGACAGGGCAGGATTTGCGGAGTGGCAAATGTCAAGTGTGCTGTAGCATTCACGGTCTTCCAAGTTCCAAACTAGGATTTCCTACTACGTATAATTTTATGCAGTAGAAGCGGTCACACTGGCTACTTTGGAGGTATTTGTAGAAGTAGAAATATGAGGTATGTGTGTGGTACAGGACATACTTAATACAGGTAGCCATGGAAGAGAATGGAAGACACAATACTGAAAATAACGACCAAGCAGCCTAACATCAATCCTCCAACACTTATTTTACCACAGAAGGCCGTCGACTACGCCTATCAAACCTCGATTATGGGGCCCTTGTAGACTTTGCGAGCCCATATAAAGTAATAAACAACGCTAAAGATAACGACAGCACCTGTAACCAGGACCCCCCAATTCATGTTTTGAGGTGTCACTGGGGTTTGAACCGGCCAAAAGCTAAAGAAGAAGATGAAGAACAGGTATGCGCAGGTAAAGACGTTGTTAATGACTCCCAACGTGCCACGGACATGCCAAGGGCCCCACGTCAAGTCCGTGCCTATGGTGTTGGTCTTCGAGCCGTCGTCACGCGGCTGTCCGATGCCCCCGGTGAGCCGCCGCCAAAGTAGCAAGGAGGCAGCGATAAGGTAGGATCCAAGGACMCCAGCCACAGATATGGATATGACACCATCGAAGGCGATAGAGTTGCCGGCATTGATCAGGGAAAGCAAGGCTGCGATGACAGCTGCGGCGAGAACTGCGTAACGTGGGATGGTGGTCCGCGGGCTGGTCTTCTTGAGGAAGCGCCACCCGGGGACAGCGCGGTCGCGAGCCAGGGCAAATAACACCCGCGATGTCGATGTGAGACATCCTGTCGCTGCTGTGAACGTCATGACTATGACGACGGAGACCATAGCGGCTGCTCCGGGGGTCGAACCTGTAGCCCTGCGGAGAATAGCCACGAAAGGAAAGTTGGGATCTTCTTCCAGTGCTGCATCGATGTCACCCATGCAATATAACGTGGCTATTAGCATGGCGAATCCCAAAGCTCCATTGATTAGGAGCGTTCCGATGAGCGACCGGGGCAGTACAAGAGCCGCATTTTCGATTTCTTCCGCCAACTAGAAAAGGGGTAAGTCATCATCTGACCTAGATATAGAGCGAGCTGAATGGGCTTGTGCTTACATGAATAGCACCGTCGCCTCCAAGAAAAGAGAAGACGGTTCCCATAATCCCAATGCAAAAGGAAAGGCCCTGTGTAGGCCAGCCACCGAGGTTTGAAAATGTCTTGAATACTTCTTCGGTGGTTACGTGGTCGCTTAGCAGCACAAGCGGCAGTATGACTCCGAAAAAGCCGAGGATGTGGATGATGAAGGCAAAGCCCTCAAATCTTACGAAAAGTTTGTTGAACGAGGTGTTTACGCCATAGCTTAGAGCCACACCAGCCCAGAGCATTAGAGTGGCCTGCCAGTCTCGCATGTTTTCTCTGTATTCGGGGTGCGTCAGGAGCACAATGCTCTGTATCATGGACCCGGTCAGCAATCCMCCGGATGCTGTCAGTGCTTGCCATCCCGTCAATGTTAMCCAGCCAGTAAGATAGCTAAGAAGCTTCTGGGCTCGAGGAGGCGATAGCATGGCCACATAATGGTATTGGCCGCCGGAGGTTGGCGCCATAGAACATAGCTCGCCGAGCGTGGTGAAGGTAGAAAGCATTCCCGCCCAGACGAGTAGGTATCCGTAGATTATCCCCGAGGGACCGCCACTGTTGCCATTAGTACCGAGATATCAAGCCTACGAGACGTTCTGAATTGAGACGTACTTCTGTAATCCCGATAGAAAGACACTAGACTCTGTTAGTAACTAGACATCATCTAAGTGAGCATATTATAGATGACGTACAATAGAGTTGCTTCCCAAGTAATAAGAACTGTACAGCTGAACCCAAGAATTGTCACGAAGCCGAAACTCCTTCTGAGTATAGGTTTCTTGCCCAATCGCTCCAAGGCTGCGTCGTCTGGGGACATCACCTCACCGCCAATAGTGCGCAACTGTACCTCCTCGTCGGCCGAAACCTTCATAGTCTCTTTGGGAGTATCCATCTGCACGGAGGAAAGCTATTGAAGACACAGCCTAAAATTAAGCGCGGATTAGTTCTTCTGATTCGCGGATGAAAAGAATTGCCAATGATTAGCATGTGGCTTTGAAAAATCCACGCGCTGGAGAGTTACCGAACTTACCCTCGATCTAATATCCACTTCGAAGAGTAGTAACCATAGCCCTTTGTTATTGATATCTAACTAAGTAGTCATTGGGCTTCTCTCCCGCATTTGGTAGGCTTATGGTAGGCTTATCAGTAATATAAAACCTGCAAGTTTCGCCTCAGTCGCGGAGTAACCGTAACCACAAATTGTTGGCGTAGCGATTCCGTTACTGCTACCCTCTCTGCGATTGCGACGAATTCTATCAGAGATTGACCACTGGATTTTCTAGGCACCATTGCATATTCCTTCGATGGCGCCCACATAGGGTTCCGTCGCATAAAGCAGCATTCGAGCATTTTCATGCATTGAGGAGGTCGCAATCTACGCGCGTCTATCCAATCACGGTGTAGGCAGAGCCTCACGCCCCGATCTCGCGGGATGATACTAAATTAGGAAAGTTACACAAAGTGTCACAAGGAGCTAATGCACCCTACCCTGGCGCCCCGGTCCTACCCTGGTCTACCCGCCAAGCCGGCTGCACGCATATGCCGGGCAACAATGTAACTGGAGCAGATGATAGCAATAGACTTCTCCTTCTCACAATGGACTTCCAGCCTCGGCGCAGTTGCTTCGGCGAGATATTTATGTCTCGTTCGAAAATATGGTGTCTGCAATGCTTGGCCTACAACGCTTGGATCAAGCAAACAAGTGTAACCAGTTTTTCCTTATGACGACGGACGTCCTCTTCGGCGACGCTCACGCGTCCAAGATTCTCGGTTCAGAGTGCTTTCGATATCTTCATCGCCGATGCGAAAATGAGTGATAATCCCGAAGCCCGGAGCGACCAGAGCACGCTCATCCAAATCATAACATGGTTCCTTTTTGTCGTCGCGATTTTCGGCGTCTGCGCCCGCCTAGGCACCAAATACGTCACCACGCGGACCCTTGGAAGGGATGATTTGTTTATTACACTAGCTCAGGTACACTTCATGTAATTCTCTCCTCATACAATAGCTATAGCTCAATCAAAGAAAGGTCTCTTTACTCGCTCAATGCATTGCCGTGTCAAACGCAACATCGCAAGGTCTCGGCAAGCCTTGGGATACCCTTTCCGAAAGTTCAATCGATGGCATTGTCAAGGTACGAGTCCTCTATCGAAGCCCTATGCGTCCGGGAGGAAACTAATGGGGGGAGTATATCCAAGGCGGAGTATGCTAGCACGCCTCTGTTTATCCTGACGTTGGCTTTGATTAAATGGTCGTTATCTGTTTTTATCCGAGCCCTCACTCCGGATGATATCCATAATCGAATGGACCTCGGACTTCGTCTAACTGTTGCGATCTGGGCATCGACATCTATTCTCATTTCTCTCTTCCAATGTCAGCTACCCACGCCATGGAGATATGTCGATAGCAAACGGTGCATAAACCGAGTAAGTGGTTCTCTACCAGGTATCTTCCAATTGCCGCGTTTAGGCTAACTAGCAGCATCAGCGAGCCTGGTGGACTTATGTAGCAACACTCAATGCTGGAACAGAGTGTTTCACGGTTGTTCTATACCTCATGATATTCTACACGATTCGCGTAGCTTGGACGAGAAAGGCGCTCGTACTATCGGTTTTCTCTACACGGCTCTTGTAAGTCACTTGATCACTCGGCATCCGAGCCCGTGCCGTTCTTTTAGCAGTAGTGCCATTGCTGATGGTGAACTAGAGTTGCAGCAGCTATCGTGGTCCAACTCATCTTCTTCCGGAGTAAAGACCAGGCTTCAGATAATACGCCTATTCCTACGATACTCAACCAAGCCATACTGGCCCTAAGCGTAGTCACGGCATGCGTACCTTACCTCCGCCCTTTCATGGAAAGTCTTGAGGCGAATGTTGTCCACGTAGCGGACAGTCGCATACCAGACGAGGAAGACTCCCACCGGGGTAGACGGGGCTCGGGGCACTTGTTGAAAAACATCAGCAGCTCGACAGCAAACTGTGCGGGTTCGCATAATTCCACTTCAAAACGAAAAGGAAATGCTGCTTCTTCCGCTTGGCCCTTGCAATCTCCGACTTGCCAACCTCCTACGTAGCTCGGCGCCTTCGGACAAGCCGCGCTTCATCGCTAGGCATATACCGCGCGGAATCCACCACAAATTGCCAGTCCACGAAGATGTTATTTTCTCGACGACATTCCGTGAAAATATATGACGAGCATGCACCTGGTGTGTCCTTCAACGTCACTTGCAAGCAAGGCAAATGGACCTCTTTTCAATGGATAGGGGGAGCTGCCTACCTATTTCCCATAGGCCATCCATCACACTTACCCATATTGATTATAGTCCACTAAGGATTGGGAAATTAGTAATGGAACAGGACGAGCAGAAGACGGATGGTCTCAGGTTGACATTCACTTAGACTTCAATACCATGGACAAACGCCTGTGCGAGGATAGGGGCCTGACTTTTAGCAGCTGGGCGACTAGGGTCAATTTTTCGTAGCATCGCTCATTAAATCCCAGTAAGGCAGGACTAGTAGGTATAAGTCGCCAGGGCTACAAGAGGACCTAAAGAATAGTTGTCATACGTGTAAGGGGCTCAGGGGTATATGGTAGCCATTGGGTTGTAGGATGTCTAGCATATTGGCATTATTTACCTATTTCTACGTTGCAAAGCTCGCCCGCCACTGAATCCTGCTTAATGGTCTGTTCCAGATCCTCCACAATAAAGGTCTCGCTGTCGCTTCGTGTTTGGATATATAGCCTTATTACTATTATGGTATTTACGGTAGGTAGCAATGGGAACCACACATAGCTATGCAAGAGCAAGGCTCTGAATACCGAGGATTCTCACGATAAAGAATACCTCGCTCATTGGCAGGGGAAGCGATGTCCCGCCACCACACGATTGTAACATGAGAATCCTCTACCGTCTCAGCCTGCTTCGTCCCATTAGACAGGTACCCCCGAGGATATGAATGGTTCGCGAATACGAATTGCCCTGTATACTAGGAAGATTGCTATTATGTTCCCTCTAGTTGTCCCTGAGGTGCCCCTGTACTTAACGCCTCCGTCGCCACCACCCGTGCTCATAGCCCATAGTGACGCGAAAATAATCGAAATAGAAATTATTGATTGCTACGTACCTATCACTTGTCAAACAGAGCCAAGTCGCCAAGTGGTAAGCATGATTTCGGTCTAACCTCTTAATGATACTCGAAGGAGCTTACATCTTCAACCCTTCCAAGGAGATTACCTCCAGAAACGCCCGATGACACCTACCCACCCAACAAGGTAAATGTAATTAGTGGATGATTATGCGTCGGTTTAAAGTGGCACAGGATTGTTAAGAGGACGGGATCCAAGATAACATAGATAAGGGATGGTGCCCCCCTATGTATAAACTCAGTTCGAGGGCTTCTAGACGGGCAAAGGTCTGTACGTGCTGGTGGAACGAGGTCTAGGACAGCAGCCTCGTATGTGTCGTCGCCGTAGGTTTGGGATCCTCGCATAACAATGTCGATTTGACCTCCCTTTTTATATGTTCGCATCGTGACAGTAAAGTTGGATATAGCTTCACCTACATTAAACATAAAGGTGTAGAAATGGAATGTTGATTTCCGTGGTAGTTATGCCCTAAATTAAGTTTACACGTTGTTAATCTACGTTGGGATTAAGCTTTACGAAGGTAATTTTACGAAGTCAATATTTTACAGGAAGTACATCTCAATTGAACTTATCTACCTAATGGAAGAAAAGCTTTGCGGAGACGAAAGAGTTACTCCTGCATAGTTCGTGTGTAGGTCTCCGCCTGGAGCGAGGTGGAGATGTATGTCATGGTCGCCGGCTTTCCCTTAGTGTGCTGCAACCAGGCCTCACGAGCCAGCCGCAGGAGCTCAGGCCGAGTCAAATTCCCCAAAAGCTCGTAGGTCTGGGCTGCCGCAGTCCATACGAAGAGGCGGTCCTTGACGTTATTGTTAGCCGCAGGACTCTACTCAATCAAGGGTCGAACAGCTTCCTTGACGACGGCGAGGCGCTCGGTTTAAAGTCTTGTGTTTGAAGCGATGGTGTCGTTGATTGAGACCATGAGTGCTGCCCTTTTCTCCACCACAGATGGTATCTTCAGCATGGTCATGCATTGTTCAACTAGCTGGTCGTCGAACGAAATATCGCGGCGCTGTGTAAGCAACTCGGCGTAGTAGCACATCAGGGTATCGTATAGACTGTTCAGCGAGTACTGTAATACGTGATCGCTCCAATCTGTGGAGCTGGCGAATCCTAGCACGAACTCCTGAATGTAGATGTCGCCGTGTTTGACGTTTCGAAACTGGACCTTGATAGCACTGTATTTTTCTACCACTCCCTTCATGTTTCCAACGCATCTTTTCCAATCGAACCCAGGGGGTAAGCGGAAGACGTACGGTTCGCATTGAGGCAGTGCCCTGGCGTCGGCACCGCGAGTGTCATCCCAGACGGATCTCCGTTTATCCAATGGTGAGGTAAATGGCGGAGGACCTGGAGGGGCTTCAGGAGCCTGAGAACCCTGAGGAGCTTGAGGAGCCTGAGGAATCTGAGGAGCCTGAG
>JYCQ01000167.1:0-156040 GCA_000931505.1 Hypoxylon sp. E7406B | reverse complement strand
TGGGAAGCCCGAGGAATCTGAGGAGCCCGAGGAGCCCGAGGAGCCTGAGGAGCCCGAGGAGCCTGAGGAATCTGAGGAGCCTGGGGAATCTGAGGAGGTCGAGGAGCCTGAGGACCTTGAGGCGTTCGGGGGGCTTGAGGAGGCTGAGAAGCCTGAGTGGGGGCTTGGCCCCGCGACCGACCACGCCGACCACGCCGACCACGACCACGTCGACCACCACGACCACCACGACTGCCACCACGACCACGACGGTTGGTGCCTGCCTGTCCTTGCTGAGCTGCGGGGGTCGGAAACAAACCCTGAGCGCTGGTGGGTAGGGGGACCGGCTGCTGCTGAGGCGTGGGCTGCTGCAACAGAGGAGCGAGCGGCGGCGGGGCGCGACGCTGGGTGACGCGAGGCGCGTACGGGACGAACGGACCCCTTTCGGGAACTGAGAGAATAGTTAGCAGAATTCAAATAGGAGTAGGTGGAAGGGTAAAACTTACAATGCTCCCTATATACAGCCTCATCAGTCCAATAGTTGAGCTGATGGCCCTGGGTCTCAAAGTTCCATCCTTGAACAGTGACTAAGTTATCCTCAGCCGTGTAGAAGCGAACCAGTAGATCTTCGACTCCGTATTCGTACTCGTCTAGAATACTATTGAAGAGGTCGACGCGGCGATCGTCGCACGCGTTGCAACACTCAATCAATTCTTCCTCGACTATAGCGCGAACCTCCATGTCGTCAATTTCGTCGTCTTCAGACGTATATGAATCACTCAGGTAACCGACGCCTTCAGGCTGATACGTCGTGAGGTCGTATATGCCCGAGCGATTGTGAATGTAACCTAATCGGCTCGGCCGCGCGGAGTGCTGCGTACCGGAAGCGGCGATCGGTTGGGGGGCCTGGTGGTATTGACCACCGGCGGGTTGGGATTGATAGGCCTGGTGGTATTGACCACCGGCGGGTTGGGAGTGAGCGCCGAAGCGCAACGAGTCTTTCGGGGGAGCTCGTTGTTGTGACATTGTGATGATCGTCGACGAAGTATCGATCGATTGAATCCAATGCCGCGTGCGAGGAGTGGAAGGAGGGCGTGGGAAGTGGGAGGAGAGAGGTGGGAGGATGGAGAGAGGGGGGAGGATGGAAGTGGGAAGAAGGAAGTGGGAGGATGGAAGTGGGAAGAAGGAAGTGTAGACCGGGAGGGAAAAGGTGGGAAACAAGTGTTGATGAAGTACGCGGCGGGGGAAGGGACGACCGAACGCGACTACTACCTGGTAGGTGTCGAGCGGGGCCGAATCACAGCACCATCTCCTAGGAGAACTCGCGCACCCAATCAGGACGTTACGGTTTACATACTTGACGGTACGTATCTTGCTAGCTCCTGCCTCTTAGTACCTGTTTGTCTAGATGTACGATTAACTATGTACTTGGGACTTGCCCCTCGACGTACTGCGTCGGCTGGGAACTGGGGTCGACTTTTACTTTTACATTTACATGCTACATTGACAATCTTGATGTGTGGTGAATCTTGGGGCATGGCTGCGGTTCGTTAATAAAGCAAGCAAGCACATCAAGATCCTAGATCATCCCTACCAGTCGACTTCGTCAGAATACGCTGTATCCCCACGTATGGCAGTTTCTGTTAACGTACTCTAATGAAAATTGTCATGTTATCGCACACCTGTGGGCTTCGGCGCACTTATACTAACTAGGACCACATGAGGCTTCAGACATCCAATTCTAAACCAACGTTTTGATGTAGTCTTACCTGTGGTTTTCCATTCCGTGAATGTTATCATCTAAAACTGATCTATACCAAGAAGAACCGCGCTATTGATCATCAATGGCTGACCAGAGTCGCTCAACCGGTATTGACTCCGCCATACTACATTATAACCTAGGGAGTTACTAGCATCTCCCTTATATCGCAGACAGACAAAGCCGTTGAAGATTTCCCACGATAGCGTTTTAGTAGTTGGCCACCTCATAGAAGATATACATTATCGCGCCATGCAAGCCCCAAGACATGGATTGTATGTTCTAAATTATCACATGGCTTTTCCAACTCATATTAGAGATTATCTTGGAATATTGTGGTCATTGACGAGACAGCGAGAGTTCGTTGAAGTCAATCTCGTCACGTGATATAGTGGATCGGTCAAGGCGTTGCACACCATAAATTCTCCCGACCCCTTCGAGAAAGTCTCGAAATATTCATGTGGAATTGTCTTCGGCGTCAATCACGGACACAAAAGAGCCGTTACTTACCTGCAATGTTACGAGATTAACTGGGAGTCGAATCGCAAGCACCCCGGTCCGTATAATTCCCACGACAATATGATTTTACGTATTCACAAATAATGGGTTACGTTGACATGAACATGAGCCATTCACTAGAGGGACTTAAGGGATCACGGATATCTACAACGAAAACTGAGTGAGAATAGGTGTATGTATTGTCAATTGGACCCTATGTAGTCTATGGTAATTTCATGTTGACAGGAGCAGATGCAATGTCTGTCACATGCAAGTGATTCAATTCAGCTCGAAAATGAGACTGAAGATGGCTTAAGCCGTCATGACAGGAGCATATGCAACATCTGCCACGGGCAAGCGATTCAGTTCAAGAATGAAACTGAAGTCAAGCTCGACTTATTGCGTCGAGTATTGCTGGTCCTAACCAGTAGTGCCGTCCGGGACATCCGCCATGCTGTGATCCCCATCCGGCGCAGGCGCCGTGGAGGACTCTGCTTCAGGCGGAGGTGGAGAATGACAACGACGATGTTGACGAGGACGGTGGTGTCGGTTATTGATCTTGTTCTGTTCTCGCATGTCGTTGGGGTGCGACGGCCGCGCGTAGGCTTGGCTCTCGAGGTTGCAGAAGGCTTCGATACCGTTCGTGTCGGCATCCATCACCAACAAGCCTTGCTGATTCTCGGCGGGCAGGTCGTAGTTCCGGTTAACGAACAGCGTCCGTGGAACCATGATCATGGCCTGCCTGCTAATAGGACCTTGGCCGTCGTAGTTGTTCTCCACTGCCAGGTCGTCCCATCCGCGCCGGGACCGTATAGGGGGTCGACCGGCACGGGAAATGACTTCGCAGTCGTATCTGAGCTTATCGGCGATACGAGGCATCAGATGGCAGTCGTCAATGATATGATCGACCGTGTTGCATCGATAACAGCCGTTGATGTCGCCGGCATCGCTCCATATCGCTACGCAGTTGCCGAGGACGTGGCCGGTGCCGCCGCAGTTTCCACAGACCCGGACGAACGGGGTAAGCTGGGCTTGCGGTTGGGGCGGGTTGTTCCTCCTCCGGTTCCTGGGGGGCAGAGGTGCGTCGACTCCGCCGGCTTCGTCGGCCGCGGCGGCCTAACGGGGGCGAAAACGCTGCGTGGGTTTCTTCCACGTGCATCTAGGCGCCGCTTCTGGAGCGAGCGGTTGAAGGAAAGGAGGACGGTGTACTGCTGATCCTCGCCCTGCATGGCAGCCAGAGCGTTGAAGCCGTTGAATGTCTGCTTGAGGGCTTGCGACCCGGTCACATTGGCCCCGAGGGAGTGATTGTTCAACTTGCGGACTTCATTCTTGATGGTCTTTCCCTTGTCGTCCACGAGGCTTATATCGCCTGTCTTGCAGGATATCTGAGCCATGGAGCTTGTATTCCAGTTGACTGGCGGAGGGGGCCGACTCAATGCCTGCGCTTCTTGAGGGGGTGGCCTCGTTGCTATGTCGAGAATTTGGTGTCGATCCGAGACGCCAATTGGCTTCGCGCCAGAGTGATTAGAACATTTCTTCACGCGCCCCCTGATCATGCCTTTTAGGCTACGATGGTATCTGCTGGGCGTTCTGGTTCTCCTCCCCGGATGCGCCAGACCAGCGGCTCTGGTTTAGAGCTTCTGCCGCCGCGGTTATAAGATTCTTCACGCCTCTCATCTGGGTGTCTTCATCCTTCTCACCAGGATGTAGTTGAGCAATAGTAGAGTTAGGGTTATCCTTATTGTTTAATGCCGTTTAGTTTTAATAGAATTAGGGTTACCCCTATTACTTAATGCCATTTGGCTTTTAGTAGAATTAAGGTTACCCCCGTTGCTTGATGCCATTTGGTTTGTAGCAGAGTTAGATTGGAGTCCGGGGGCCGCGGCCTGCAACGTAGTTAGGCGAGCCTGGCGGTTCTCCTCTTTCTTAGTCAATAACTGAGTGGATAGAAAGCCGAAGTCTCGAGCTCTTTCGAACTGTTTAACACCTGGATAATCGTTGCCTGTCTTCGACCAATGCTTTAGCGTCGCAACTCTCTGTGCTCTGTGATAAAGTGGGCTGCCTCCATGACCGTAATTGTCAATGACGTGCAAGAGAGTAGTCAGGTCCGTAGTCCTGATAAAGTAGGGATCGTCGTCCTGGGTGCGTTTCGACGTATTGTCCGACTGCGACTTAGCTTTGATCCGGAAAGATTAGGTTATCTGGTCGAAGAAGCGGCAATAGAAACCGGGGGCATTATCCGTTATACTCTTAATTCTTATGTAAAGGCCGTCGACGGTCTCTCTGGAGCTTCGCTTATCCTTGATAACGTCATTAAGAAAATGGTGTCCGGATTACATTTGGGCAACTGCCAAGGCCGGCGGTCGTTGGTGCGTAATATTTTGACATACTACAGGCAAACCGCTGTGAAGGCTAGCCTGCCACTCCATATGTCGTGTAAGACGATTTGCTTTAAGTTATCCAAGGAGCCCATGGACGGGAAGGGATCAGGTATTACTGAGCCGTCTCTTAGGTATACATGTCGGTTCTTGCTTTTATCGTAGGAGAGCTTGTATTTGGGGCTTATGAATTCTTCGTACAAGCAACCGTAGTGTTTTTGGAGCCATGAAGTTCGTTGGCGTGTGACATCTTAACATGAGATTCTTAGTTAGATCTTCGTTCCATTCACGTAGATGTTGTTGAAGTCTTCTTGGGTGTAGTCAGCATCTTAGGTGGGTATTGGGGTTAGCTCCCGAAACCTCTCTGCGGTGACGGGGGGCGGTTTTCCGTTATCCATCCAATCGGTAATATTTTTTATTGTTTTCTGAATGTTGACCTGTTCGTCGTCGATTATTTTCTTAATCTTATTTGGGTCTACACCCTCCTCGTTAACTTCCTTATCGTCGGCAATACGTGCACGTTTAGTATGGTTTTGGAGCGTGGTGTGTATCTCCGCGATGCAGGGGCAAAAGGGGGTAGGTGGTGATATGTCGTTAGTCTATTGTGCCGGATGGCGGCTTGAGCTCGTTTCAACCGGTGCGAGTCAACGATGACGCGACTGACCTTCGAGTTTGGCATCGGATTTATTATCGTGGTGACCCTGGATGGGCTTATTCTATTTTGATATTTTGGCACTATTTCCGACGAGATAATCTAATATCGGCGAGAAGTTAGCAGATTGGGAAGCGAGAAAGTGAGATGCGAAAAGATGGAGGGTGTGCGGTGGATGGTAGCTGAAAGTTCGAGAGGCAGGTGCAAATTTGTGGGCACGACAAGAACCGCGATACAATACCTAATATACCAATGCCACGTAATTGTTTTTTGTACACTTAAGGTACCTTCTTATAGAAATACTTGTTGCGATTTCTTTTTACCTATTTTATAGTACTCTTACAGCACGCCTGTGACGTCTTTAGAATATCCCTGTCCTATGATGTTCTTAAGGTAGTGATTAAATAGGGCTATGATTGCTTATATCGGTGACAGAAACACTGGGCTCTTATTTTGACATCAATAGGGAGGAAAGGTACAAAGTGCTCTACTGAAATCATACATTAAATTCAATATCCATATTGTTGTACCATGCTAGGTCTGATAAGTGTAGGTGTATGGTGGCTTTATCTAATGGTACGGTAACATTATACATGTCCCTCGTGTGAAGAGAGTCGATCACGGGCTCGGTCCGCCATCGCCATCTCGAAGCCTCCAAAGACGGTATCGAGTTCTTGCTCGGAGAGCGGTCGTACCGCTTGGGCGCGTTCGATTATGACAAGGAGAACTTTGCTTCCGGGACAGTGCTCGTGACGCTCCCCGAGGCTGTAGGGGTCGCAGCTCTCATCGGGGTGTCTCCGGTCAAATCTTTCTTTGTCTGCCACCTGCACCATCTCGGTTACATTGCAGCGACAGTGCCCGAAGATTGCTCCGGCGATGGGATCTAGATGCAACGGGCGATAGCGCGCAGCGTGACGTGACACCGAGTGAATGACGTCGCTCGACGAACCGATACAAGGAGGAGAGCTCTCGCTAGCTGGGTATTGCGCTAATTGCGCAATATTTGCGTCGACATCGAAGAATTCGTGCCAGCGGCCCGGGTTGTGTACTATGCTGACCATCAGTTGAAACGTATCGGGAGGGTCTAAGCCCCGTAGCCATAGGTCAATGCACGATCTATAGTCAGGCTGATCCACTAAGATATCTTCTATGTCTAAGAGGATGCGACTAGATGCGCCTTGGAATACTTTCACCTCACCAGGTTCGTCGTCATGCTCGAAAGCAGGCGGATCCTTGGAGTTAGGCTGAAACATCGCTAGTTTGAACTCGCGAGGCGCAAAACCACGACCTAGACACTCTACCGTCATGACGATCGGTAGGGCGGCTCCTAGGCAGCGCATTGCGTGGTGCAGTTCCCGGAGAAGACCTTGGAAACATATCCGCGTCCTGATCCTGTGGTAGGCCCGGCCGTCCTTGGAACCCGAACGGTATTCCATCTTTGTCATCGACGTGCTTGCACACCAGAATCTAGATTTGATAATGGCGCTGGTGACGACGTAGAATGGATATTGTGCGAGGAGAACAGACAGTGGCCGGGGAACAAGTGAATGAGTCGAAGGAAAAACAGCCTCAGGGCATTCGATTTCGTGCACTAAAATCGGTTGACGAGCAACAAAGACGTACCCGGCCGAGGAATATTTACTACTAGGGACTGTTTAAAAGCTCTTCAAGCATGAGGTAGTATTGTACCGTTTGGATATGACGATGAATCTCACAACTCCCGGCGAGGCTAATATTCTCCTTTGTCAGTGAAGTAAATGATCCTCCTGTTATATCAGCACTTTTGAGGACTCCTTAACCATATCGGAAGCTAGAAATTTGGTCCACTTAGTAAAACAACGACAGTAACATCGTTGCGGGTTAGGCTTTTTATATCTGGTTGAGAGATAGGTACAAAAATAATTATGTGGCCTTGTACTGCAGGCGAAGTATTCACACCGATGAAGAACACCGTCTATTTAAGCAAACAGCTGATTGTCTCTTTCGATTATTGAACGAATATAAGATATTAAGGCTATTATGGTAAAAAGTTCTTAGTGAGGAATCCTGGGTTAAGATGATAACCCTCAAATAAGGACAGAAGCACAAAGAGACGTAGTTATTGTGAGACACATACACATATTTTTTTTGTTCTCTTTGACGATAAACCTAGATGATTCATACTGGTTATTGTTCTAAAATCTAGGTTAAACTCCCAATACTTAACATGTAAGTAGATACCTTAGGTAACCTACTACCTATTGACTGTGGTGCTAAAAACAGGTAATTACTTCAGGATGTCGACTGACTTTGTCTATTCCGTAGGCATTGGGTTAGTTCACGTAAATTAAAGTCTATGGCTTGATGACACAGAGTCTCTGAAGGATTAAGAGAACAAAAACTTCATTAACTTATAATCTTCGCATTAATAAAACTAAGCTATGCTATCGTATGTAAAGGTATCCGACGAGTGGCACATGACCACATTCATCGCATCCTAATCTTAACCCTATGAACACTAATGTGCAATTACGGGGCCTTGAGATTGGCAAAAACTTGTGTTAACCCCTGTCACGTTAGCCCTGCCGACCTGTCCGATGGCTGCTACAAAGATATCCCGACCACCATGCATGATGCCGAACGATGCTAGAACGAGCGCATGAATCTATCGTCTAGAACCTAATCTAAGTTTGAGCTTCCAACGGCGACAGGGTTAACGGATCCACTAGATCAGTCGCATCCGCCGCGCAAAGATTAGACAGCATATACAGAAGGCGGATAGACCTCCTAATATGGTGAAGAAGGCATGGGTATTGTCAACATCCATGAAAGGAACCTTGACGTTCATGCCGAAAAGACCAGTCACGACATTGAGGGGAACGATGATACTAGCTAAGAATGTGATCTTAGCCAGTCCCTGGTTTGTCTCCGTCCCCTGGGTGATGCTGTCGATTGTCAACTGAGCAAGGTAGTTGCTGTGTGATCGGGACAGGATCTTCTCGCAGTGAGTGAGGTTTGTCATCATGGTCACGACGTGATCCTGAATATCACCAAGGTACATGCCTATATCCATCCGCGGTGTGACTTTGTAGTCTTCGTTGCACCGCTTCGTGAAACCCTTCAAGATGTCGGCCTTGCCTCCGAGTCCGCGCATGAGTGCAAGTGTGTTCTTACGAACGCCGCCTATCTTCCGTAAAAACATGTGCATGTCATCCGGACGAGCAACGAAGACGGAATCTTCGATGGCCTCCGTGAGCAGCTCGATTCTGTGAATAGCGGGGGCAAATGAATCGACGATGTTATCGCTAGAAGTTTCGTTAGTCTTCGTTTTCAACGCTTTCCTTAGTTGCGGCCGGAACTTACATCAAAGCATAACAGATCCAATCACTACTCAAGGACACGTATTCCTTCAGACTAGAGATTCTTTTTCGGACCTGAGAAGCGTGATTATTCGGCAGAAAGCTGAAGCTTAGCGTGCCCTCGCGGAAGACAACGACGTAGATGTTGTATGGCTCGTAATCAGGGCCGTCATCATCTTGAACAACGTTGAACGATCGGAAGGAAGCAAAGTAATAAGACGGGAAGATTTCAATCTTCTCGCGAGCTTCCTGAGTCGTAATATCTTCGATCGTCAAAGGGTGCACTCCGAAGGCCTTGCATAAAGCCCGAACTTCTTCCTCTGTCGGTCGGTTGACGTTCAACCACCAGACACCATCCGGTTCATCGCGAGGAAACGTGAAGAGACCACGCAAGTCCTCGCCGGGAAGGACGAGGTCTCCAAATTCAGCAGCGTGGATGGTGGACTCCCATGCAGAAGAGAAGAAGCTGAAACGGTTAGGATCAAGATGCGGCTCCTTATCGTTTGGCTTGGGAGTTGTTTCTTCTTCGTTCACATGTTCTGTCTTTTCATGCTCAGTATCCGAAGATCCAGATGGAACATTGACGAAGTCGCCATCGACAGTAATCATCGGGGCTGGCTGGGAAGCTGATGAGCTGGGTCTCAAGTTAGGGAACACTCGGATGGCCCCTTGAGCACCAAAGCTCTCTCTCCGTGCTGCGTTTTCGGATGCGACAAAGTTCTCGAGGTAGTCGAAGTCAATATGTAACTGGTCTCGGCGATGCTCATCTTGCATGGGAAAGCATACATCCTCTTCCGCGGTCTTATTCGTTGCTAGGCTTGCCCCATCGTCGGCGACATAGGTGCCGGGTCTGCTACGGCCGGAACGTTGGCTAGCCTGGCTTTTACGGCTCATGGAAGAGTAAGTCCGATGGAGAGTATCACCCTCGTCTTGTCTCTGTGCTCGGACATCCGTCACCGAAAGCGCTCGTTCACGACGACGAGCCTCAGCGAAAGCCTTGACAGAGTTGGGGGGAGACACGGCACGAGGCTGCTCGTTCGTGGAATTGAAAGTAGGCCTACGGCTATGAGTCGCCATTGGTGATATATTTCCATCATCTTCGTCGAGAACCGCCTCCTCAAAATCTCGCACCCGGACATCAGAAGGAGAATAGGGGCCAACCGGTTGCAGATGCTGACGGGATCCATAGAGCGTATCGACGGTACCACGGCGGGGTCGCTCGGGTCTCTGCGTGGAAGAGATTTGATGACGGTGGTCATCAAGCTCCGGAACTGGAGTGTTATAGCCCGATCCAGAGGTGGCTTCCTCGTGGTCAGACATCTTGTAAGAACTGCCGTTTTCGTCTATGCGTTGTCGCAGATATCTAGAGGACACCGAGATGGGGGCACTCTATGTGACCCGACAAGCTTAACTAGACTAGAAAAATATACTCTCGTCGACGAAAGCCTTCCGCGTGCTGGTTATGGGAAGGCGCACATACTGGGTGGCGTGCTCAATCTACCAGCATCAGTATTTTGCAGCAGGCGTGGCAGCACGCCGACTGCAAAAAGGGGAGCTCGGTGTGATGTTCAGGCCAAAACCGAAGGTGAACACCAAGGTCGGGTTCCGTAAGGAAACAATGCTATACAAGCAGGGTGGCGAACGAAGAGACTTTCCGAAGTGCCAAAATAGCAGACGCGACGGTCAAGTTAAGGCGGTTTCTTGTTGACGCCGCTATAGACCCAGCAAAGGGGGCCGAGAAGCGGTCGGGAGAAGGAGAACTGGTTGCAGTTGAGGCCCGCCAATTTGGTGGTTTCCAGGAGGGTAGCGGTATTTACCGCAATAGAGAGCTCGACGTGCCGAAAGAAATAACGCAGCTCGTAAAGCTCCCAGGAGACGTTGGTTGGATGAGATGGTGTTGAGCTGATTGATGACCTGCACAGAGTTGACACGGATCGGCGACCGATGGACGTATTAACAGAAGTAGTTCTCTGGCGGATTTGAGTAATTGGGTGGCCGCAGTTGTTTATGGTCGCGACAATGGTCTGAGTCGACAAAGATGCCGGGATGTCGGTGGTGTATGAGAACGGGCTCTGTTCTTAATTAAAGCCAATTAGAAAGGAGGCTCTTCCAAATGAAAGGATTCCTAGTTCTTCAGCAGTGTACACCGAAAAGAAGTTGAATGCATGTGCAATTGTCTGGATGCCGTACTGGAATTGATTATTTCGCGGAAGTTGTTGTGATGAAGTTGAAAGAATCGGCGAGATTCCCTTAGGTTAAAGCAGCTGATTTTTTGCCTTGTCCAAGCTTTGGCCCTATGAAAAAAATTATTAGGCTATTGACGGAATAACCAGCCAGTTAATGCGGAGGGGGGTTTGACGTTAAAAGAGGCGAAAATTCCTGCAGGAAATCTCGAACCTTGTGGATCCACCGCACCCACATCCACATCTTCGATAAACGGTACATACTGTACTTGCTACATGTACCTTACATCAGGTAGGTACATCATGTATATACATGTAGGCACATATCCCTATCAGTACAGTACCTAAATGTTCACATGTAGGATATGGGAAGTCATATACAATTTATACTGTTTGTTCCTGGGTGCAATTTTACTGACACTCACTGTGTGTCTCCCGAGAAATTCTACATGCACTTCTGGGATGTTTCATGCTTGTTTGGTTGTTTGGTAAAATGTCTCTTATTTGTCTGCACTCCCTTACTAATGATGAAAGACGAGATACCTAAATCGGCAGGKTAGAGCTACTAGAATAGCTCTACATAATCTGACATGGAACAACATGATGTATTCTCGGACCGTAATACATGGTGAATTAGATCCCCGTCAATGGCATACTAGATTACTCAATCTTTTGCTCCATGCTATTAGAATTGGCGTCATTTAACGAAAACCTGCACTTGTAAACTCATGAATTGAAGTAAATTCGTGAAGCAAATATACACTATGTACATAGCGTTCATGTGGCTTGCCGGCTTATCGGAAAGCGGGGCGGGCGAGGCAGCCAATGTACATGATGTATTTCTTAGCGTCGTCTTTATTTCCTGATTGGGTACCACCTACAAGGTACTACGTCGCCTGAACAGCCGCAACAGGGTACTTCTTGCCAGGTAGGCCTTTTGGAATTGGAATTAATCTTCGCGTTATCATCAACGGAAGACAACGTCACTCTGCAACACCCTTTCAGAGTATCGTGGAATCAGCGAATCGTCCGACATAGGCAAGAATGGCCGAGCAACTCTTGGACCAAGTGAGGGACGCAGTGGACGGCCAGATTGTTCGTGATTGTTCCCTCCTTGCAAATTGCTTTGCAGACAACATCGCTGACGGACCTATTTCTTACAGGACTTCGAAGGTCAGAAGCTTGCTGAGCTCTTAGCAACGGCTGTTCTCGCAATTGTCGGGGTACGAAAGAACTATCTCCTATGACTTCATCTTCGTTTACAACACTTGAGCATCTGCTAACCGCACTGTTTTCGAAAAGGGTGTCTCCTTCCTCGTCGGCTTCCTCCTGCAGGATATTACTCTCGCGCTCAAGATAGGTCTTGCCGGCACTGCCCTCACCTTCGTTATCGTCGTCCCTCCCTGGCCTTTCTTCAATAAACMCCCGGTTAAATGGCTTCCCGTCGGAGGCGAGCCTGCAGTCACAAGTGCGCAACAGAATATAGTTATTGATGAGAAACTCTTTGCAAAATGAAGGATTGTTTATTCAGGCCTAATACATGTAGCTATGGAGGGTGAGCAGAGGTGGTCTCCAGAGACAAGACACAGTCCGAGTAATATAAACCATCCTGCAGCACCACTCCAGTTGTGTCCGATGTAATATGTGCCTTGCGATCACTAGGGAACAACAACAGCACTAGGGAACAACAGCACTAGGACAGCGTAATGGTTGAGATTGCCTGTATAATCCTCAAATAGATATCTCCCTTCAACCTAACGACCGTATTTCTGGAACTCCCAGTCTCGGTTGTCCAGAGGACAGACTTGTCGGGCCTTCAGCCATCGGGAGATGCAGTGGAAGTGAAACGCGTGCTAGAAGACGTCAGCTAGGGAAATTCCTTGGGTTGGAAACAGTATATATAACTCACGTTGCAGATACCCCAAGCGACAGTACACTCCTCGCTAGCGGCGGAAGCTTGATTTGCCTGGCACTCGATGCAGAGATCCATGATGTGGTTACGGCAGATAGCACAGTTGTCGACAACTATGTCCCAAGCCCACAAGGCGACAGCATTCCACTAAACCCTCAGAAATTAGCAATGAGCGCACCGCTTGCCGGGAATGCTTGGATTCTGCCTCACCTTCTTTACCTCGAAACGTTTCTTGCCATCATTCTTGCTATCAACATCCGCGCCTTTGCGCTCCTTCTTGGCGACGGCAGAAGTGGAGGCGCTGGGCGCGTCGGTCATATCAACATCTGCCATCTTAGGTTATTGGCTAAGTTATTGGCTGTGAGGTCGGTAGATGGTTGTGGTGTTGCGCTTTATAGAAACGGTTAAAGAAGGAGTTGTTGTCGTGATAACTTAGCGGTTGTTGGGATGTCAGACGGTGTCTTTGTGGTATTTGATTGATTGATGAAGGAAGAAAGCGTCGAGCTTTGCAAAGACCGTCAAATATGCTTGTACGTATGTACGAAATGAAACAAATCACATCTAAATGTTAAGGCTCTTTCCCACGTCAGGAGTCAGGAGTCGTAGCCTTCAAGGTTGCGGAATACCTGCATGTGGGAAGCTGAGGTAATAGGTCAACTGGTCTTGTAGGTGCAAGGTTGCCCCTCCAACTATTCCGGTATGTACCTTAGGTAGGTACTCGGTACTTGCAAGTATGACCTAATCACGAGGATTCTTTGCTGATTAGCAGTGGCGCCTAAGTCGATTAACGTTTGCGCCAAGTTTCTATCCGTGATAACCACTGTGTAGCTTAATCATGGCGCTAATGCCCCATACTAGAGACCTGAGAAGGTACCAGGTACATAACCTAGTGCGCATTCGCTACCTCACGTACATCACGCACCTTACCACTAAGAGCGTTTTTCCAACATGTGAGTAATACTGTGATATACTATACAATATTCTTATGCTAGATGCTAGAATGTACTGTATGCTACAGTACTATTCGCACATAGGGTGTTCTTTCTGACGCTATTCTGCCACTCTAGGTATCAATTACGTGCCTGGACGATCAGTTCCAACGCCAAGGTCGTAGGTAGTACTACATTTAGGTACATACCCTTTCACTGAACTTGGAATTTACATATACTTCTGTGGCGTGTGCACAGCTCAGCCACTGATTATTTGGGTCACCTCATTGAACAAATCATAACGCTAATCCTAATTTGTCCGTGTGAAATAGCAGTCACAACCCACCACCTCCCTCTCTCTCTTCTCATCCTGGTTTTTCCCCAAGTCAACTCCCGCGGAATCAACAACACAAATATGTTCTCATTGTCTTCCMCCCCGCATTACGTCGTCGCATCTACTTGCCTCTCAAGAATAACTTACGAATCGACAAATTCAACCTCTTCCGCTGCCTCTTCAGGCTTCACTTCATTTCTCTCACCCTCACCTTCAGGCTACATGTCTCTGAAACATGCAGCAAGCATACCAGATCAATCACACACCTAATCGCCGCCGCCAAGGCGGCCGGCATCGTGGGACGCCAAAGACGACATATGCTTCTGAGAATGATGTTCCCAGCCGCAATTCCAGCGATGTCAGAAATCTTAGTCCCGCCACGCCATTGTTAGAACCTCTACAACCGTTACGCGCCAATTCGACAAGCCAGAAGCCGCGCAGCAAGAAAAAGAACAAGAAGACGCCAGCTACCAAAGACGGCGCTGCGATACAAAACCAAAACAATGTAGATCGCAAGAGCCCATTACTCCAGTCCAAAGACATCTCGGGACCTATCTTCGCTGGATCTACATTCCATGCCTCTCCAGCTCCATCGGCGCTGCCAATTCCAAGCTTCCTTAATAGATCAGACACCAATTCTCCAGAAGCTAAGGCCGCGTCCAGCCCAGAGCAGGCACTCTCTTCTCCAAGCACCGATTCAGATGAGGCTAGCCCTAGCCCTCCTTCGGTGTCACGAACTGATGGATCTCCGTTGGATCTATTGTTCAATGCCCTTCGAGCTGAGAAGGGACAGGCTAGGATTCGTCGGGCTAGTTCAGTCAACGAAGATGCATCCAATCTCAGCCCATTATCGCCACCTCAGAAGTCTTACAACTCACCCAAACAATTTTCTCCCTCTCCCAAGGCACCGGTATCTAGCCAGGCGCGACGTTCTAACAATCCGAAACGCCTGTCTGCCATTGGCATTTCCCCAGATGAACTTGATGGGAATCCTGGCCAGCCAGTTGGCCCAGCATTCTCGACACCATACCATGAACGTATGCGGGCAGCACGACTAAACCGAACTTCTACGCAGTCTACACCCAAAGCACTTCAGAATCAGAATCCCAATACATCTGATTCGTTGAAGCGTTATCTTTTCACTGGTCGAATTCTAAACGATAATGAGGGGGCGGAACAGCCAGCAACACCACCCAACCAGATCTTTCAGCAAAACTACCCAGGATACTCCCCGCAAAGTCACAAGCGATCGGAACAACCAGATCCAGTTCAACACCMCTCTCCGCAGCATCGCCTCCCTCGTGGCATGTTTCCAGCATCAGTCCTTACCGCCAATGCGCAGAGCGGTCCATCACTGGCCCCGCCTGTGGAGGCACAGTTAACTCCCTACCAACCCGACCAAATCTCCTTGATGGAGGATAGCCTCCGCCGAATGCTCAAGCTCGATTCCCCCGCTCAGTCTCTGTCATTACATTAACGACCTCGCCTCTTTATATTCGCAAACTCTTGGACGGTGTTATTGGCGTTGGGAAGCGGGATGCCACGAGAAAAAAAACCCCCCGCGTCGATAGATTCTGCTCTAGCCATTCACTATATTTTTTCTCCTTTGTTGATACGTTCGACAACTCATAAAAACTATTAATTTGTTTTTCTTTTTCAAGGGACGGGGTCTGTTGCGCCGTGATAGTTAGGGATAGTCATGGTCGCGCATGTCCAACATCTACGCATGATACAGGGAAGGTACTCCAGGGCAACGCATTCTTGTTTTTCTTTTCTTTCTACTTTAGCTTTCACTTGGCAATGTATTATGGCATATGAGGCTCGAGCCTCGTTCGGTTGAACCCGACACGATAGTCGCGAGTTGGCAATTTGCATGTCGACCTTCCGGAAATTTGTTTTCGTTAGGGTGGCTATTGGTCTGTTGGAGTCTCGGGGCCACCGTTATTCGTTATTCGTCGGCATTGGCGTCGGATCTGGTATTCGGATTCTAGAAGGGGAAGGGGATCAGGTCCAGTGCTCGGAGGCAATACGGAATTTCGGTACGAAGGGACGTCTCGACTTCGGACGATTCACGTCTCGTACAATTTACGAGATGATGATTCGAGGGGCAAAGCATTAGGGGTGATGTTTGTGCATATATCAGCACAGAGTCACAAGAAAAGGTTTTTTTTCTGGTGATATATTCAAGCAGTTGGTCTTACGGAGTACGTTGCCGTAGACCGTAAGCGATTAATATAAACAGGCCTTCTTGGTCGTGATATATCATCAATCATTTTTATTCTAGTAGTACATGTACAGTGAAACTTGGATCTCCCAATGGCCCAGGCACCTAAGGCTTAGTATGAATGTTCCTAATTCCAGCACCTGGCAACGCCTACGTGATGTCTGCATGTCTGCGTGTCTGCGTGTCTGCGTGTCTGCGTGTCTGCGTGTGTAACCCGGACATGTCTTACTTACATGAATGACGTCATCTAGCCTCGGCTCAGCTCAGCCCAGCAACAGCATTGATCTACATCACGTGACTCCGTGCTTAGGTCGTGTTTCCTGTGACGCGGTTATCCCACGTCAAGGCTACCACTGTAATCTTACAAGCAGAAACCCTCATTCCTCTACACAACCAACTTCCTTGTATCATCATTCCACCTCATCTCTTGCTGGAAATGGATGACCCCGGTGCTTTTGGTGACGATGAGGATGCTGCATTGCGCTACGCGATAGCTTTGTCTTTGCAAGAAGCCGGTAGCACTTCATCTCAGCAGCCCATCGAACTCAGCTCAGACGAGGACGAGAATGACCTAGAAAAAGCACCCAATCTGCCCTCGAGTACGAAAGGGTCTAGGAATTCTTCCAGCAAACAGCCACTCAAGGATACACCGTCGAAAGATCAGCCAGTAGTCCCTCAACAGCCTGCACCTACAGCACCAAGTAGTTTTGCAGCTCTGGGCCTAGACAGGAAGAAGATGGAGGAAGAACGACTCGCAAGATTAAGAAAACGGAAGGCTACAGAATCAGAGCCGGATGATCAGGACCGACGACAAAGACCGAAACTCGACAATGAGACCCCTGTCAACTTGGGTGCGAAGGCCGCCTCACGCAGTCTTCCGTATCCAAAGGGTATAGTCAAGAAGACTTGGGCCGCCGGCTTTCCCCGTGGAGATGACATCAAGATTGAAGAGGTTCTACAGAAAGACGAGCTTGAACTCGCTATTATCAGCTCATTTCAGTGGGACGATTCATGGATGTTTTCCAAGATTGACTTCACGAAGACTAACGTTGTGTGTATTGCATTTGCTTCAGGCGAGGCGCAGGTATGACTTGGAACTAGACCATAGACACTATAATACCTTATCAAGCTAACCAGTCAACGCGATTTCACAGCAAAAGGAGATGAAGGCCAATGTGCCCGGGTGGGCGAAGGTCAAATTCTGTTTTCCGCCTATGGGATCAACCGGAAACATGCATTCAAAGCTACAGCTTTTGAAATATCCTGGATATTTGCGTGTAGTTGTGCCCACCGGGAACTTCGTTCCTTACGATGTGAGTCGGCACTGCTTTTTCTTTTTGAACATATTCTCTGGTTACTAACTACGGACGCCACAGTGGGGTGAGAATGGGGTTATTGAGAATATGGTGTTTCTCATAGACCTTCCGCGAATCGACAACCCAGAATCACAGTCATCTAACAATCTCGGCCCGTTCGGCGACGAGCTCTGTTATTTTCTTCGAGCCCAAGGTGTAGGTGAGAATACGGTGAACAGCCTCAAAAGCTATGATTTCTCGGAAGCAAACCGTTACAGATTTGTCCACTCAATGTAGGATTTCAATAGGGCCCTTCACCGTCCTCGGTTATACTATATTTTGGCTAACGTCGGAACAGTGGAACGTCCCACGTGGGTGACAAATGGCAAAGGACTGGTAAAATTTCTATTCGATATTCTTATCGTATCTTTTCGTTGACAGAATCAAATAGGATACTGTGGGCTAGGCCGGGCAGTCAAATCACTCGGCCTTGACACTACCGAGAATATTGAAGTCGACTATGTGGTTTCATCGCTGGGCTCGGTAAACATGGACCTAGTATCAGCACTATACTATGCCGCTCAAGGTATAACCCTTTTCACAGTCGTCTTTAGTACGTTTTTCGGCTAACAAGGATAGGTGACAATGGGATGAAAGAATACGGGATGAGGACCGCAAAAGGCGGAAAAAAGAAGGAGCCAACGCAAGCTCAATCAGACTTGAAGGACAAATTCCGAATCTATTTTCCATCTCACGACACTGTCATGAAAAGTCGCGGTGGCAGGAATGTGAGTGCAAGTCATCGGAATGAAAGGAAACAAAAGAAGGAAGCGTTGACTAAAGGTGTAGGCCGCGGGCACTATTTGCGTTCAATCCAAATGGTGGGACTCAGCGACATTTCCTCGGGGATTAATTCGCGATTGCAAAAACGTCAGACCTGGTCTTCTCATACATAGCAAGGTCATGTTGGTTCGTCATTCTCACTCAGGCGAATCAAAGGCTGCATATGCATATGTGGGCAGTGCAAATCTATCTGAAAGCGCGTGGTAGGCATGTACCCGTCCAGTATCAAGACTCAGCTAATGGAAAACCCGGCAATACAGGGGCCGGCTGGTGAAGGAAAGGGGAACTGGCAACCCAAAGCTTACCTGTCGCAACTGGGAATGCGGAGTCATTGGTGAGCACAATTTAGAGTTCCATAACCCCCTTCCCATACCCATGGATGCCTGTTTACTGAAATACCGCAGTCCCTGTTTCGTCTCAGGATTCAAGCCGACCTGGATCCCAGCATTCTAGTCGATCCGACTTTAATGGCATCATTCCGGTGCCGATGGAAGTCCCTGGCGAGGCTTACGGGGCTTCCAGTTCAAAGCGCCCGTGGCTCTTTCTAGAAGACTGAGGCCTAATCGAGTGCACCAGTGCCTCCGACTTCATCCTACCCGCCTACTACAGTCTTCCTGGGTAAAGCGTGAGCAAGTAATGGATGCACACTTAGTGTCTAGTGGGGCGGAGATTACCGTAATGCCGAAATCATCCGGTATTGCGGGTGATCTACGCTAAGCGGTTTTAGAGCTGGGGGACGAGAGTAAGCGCCTTCTAAGTGACCCTACATAGGGATATCTGTTCTGATGAGGCCTATCAGGAATGTCAAACTCAATATAGGCACTCAAGAGAGAACATACGATGCAATTCGTGACACCCCGCCGTCTTAATAATGCCGAGATCCTTGAACTGCCGTCAGATCGCTGAAGAAGGATATCTATTAAATTTCACATGAAAGAATTGCCCGAGAGGTAGAGGATCGAGACGAAGGGGAACCCCATGTCGAGTTACTACCATTTTAAGGTTTTAGCAGCTGCTTAGATCGGCCTGGTCCACTTTATTAGACCGGCAAGCCTTCCGCACACCCCACTGAGGCTATCACAGTTCTGCTATACCCTATTCAGATGCTAGACCGGAGATCGTCTTTTCCCTTTTCGGGTACTTTTCGCGGACGCGCGCTTATTTTACGAGCATATTTTACAATGTCGTTCTTGAGCAGACCTACCGAGTCCTCGGTTAGTTTAGGGCTAGGTGAGCAAACTTCCGTTTGCCAGCTTCGTACCTGCATCAGGGACGTTACGTTTATGTGAATCTGGTGTTTACTTGACGAGGTTGAGAATGTGGCCAAGCAATAACAATGCAACATTGGAAGAATGAATTCCTCGAATATATCAAACCTCTCTATTTCACACGAGGTTAGACAAAAGGGGAAACCCGATTCCAAACACTCGGCCCTAGAAATATTAACGCCAGTAGAACTCGCTTAAACTATCTCATTCTTACGAAGCTATACCAGTCTCCGGGAAAGCATGTACCAACCTCTACCGCAGCTATACAAGATTACCTGCATTTAGAGCAGATATATCTTTGGCTCTAGATGTCTGAAGTTGAGTTTGTTCCGGCTACTTTCACCCCACCTGAGCCACCTAGAAAGAGGCTAAGGGGGCGCTTATTCTTCCCGTCTGTCACTAAGTATTACGTATAGATCGTTCGACAAGTCCGTCTTCACCTAAAACATTCTAAACGAGACCCTCGACCAGTTTTTATTTGTGCCCACTTAGCTATCTCCAAAACTACGACCCCATTCTGAGTAATCCATGTTCGTGAAGCGTCCATTATTTCCCCACGATTAACAGCGTCGAATAAGTTGCCGCAGATTACCGCAGAAGCGAAACTGGTAAACTTGCAGAATGGTCAATGTGCCATACACCTAATAGTCGAATGTAAACTCAAAACATGTTACGTCTGACCCGTTCTGTCAACGAAATTGATCATTTCAGTAATTATTGGAGACGAGAATGAGGCTAGGGATTAGTATGGAAGCTTGATGCTCCTGGATCCCTGGGGCATCGGCTAAGAACAGCAATCTCTACAAGCTCTAGAATGCCGCTTAGGGCTGACGAGGAATCTTTCAATTGATTTAGGGCTCGAGCTTTGCCAGTACATACAGGGCCAAGACTGAAATTCCCGGGATTATACTACCAGTGAAGGTCCGACGTGACAGCCACCATCGAGAGAGGCGTAGGATATCGAAAGACATCCACATTGGAGCCAATCTCCAAATCGGCGAACTAAAAGGCAAGGCAAGGAGGTACTCCCGTTACGATCCTTCAACATCATAGTTCGTCGTGTAGATAATACAGACAAAATACTGGTACCTATACCTGTGCCTTGATAACTAGCAGGTAGGCTTAGAGCTCCCCGCCCGACAACATCGCGATGCCAATACAGGCTCACATCGTAGAGTTTCGGAAATAACAGTTCTACTATATAAATGAAAAGTACATAATTATACTTCAATATTCCAGATCGCCTTTCGAGTTTCTGGATAGTTTGCAGCCAGCTTCTAATACGCCTAGACTGAAGATTAGAGAAATAATTCTCGCCAACACGTACGTCGACTGGTATTGCAACCTGCTTACATACCTCATATAGCTACATGGTCGTTGAGAATCATCATCTATTCGTCATATTACATCAAGAGCTATGGCCACATAGGATAATATAAATGGGGGCTGGACTGGACTGGTACTAATATTTCATGATCGGCAATATAGATCCGGATCGAACCCCAGGTCCGCCATAATCGGGACCTCACGCTGCGAGATAGTAATTAAGTATCTATTATGCGGCTCTTTCCATTGAACGACCTGGCTTCCTATCATCACAGTCTAGAAGGGAACAACGAATAGGGGAACTATGCACATTTTCGTGTAAGTATAGGGAAATATCTTTGAAAAGGGACCATAAGTAGTAGTGATAAGTCGAATTTGTTGAAGTAGATTCCAGGCATGTGATTAGGTACCCAGAGAGCACATAGCTCGAACTTCCTTAGGAAATGAAGCCATGTCAGTCTCGTTTCTCCTCACTTTAGCTTGCGGGATTCCCTTTTGCTCCCCTCACGCCTCGCTCGGCCCGCGATCTTCTAGGGCCAGTCTGGGGCCGATTTGGACTCATTACATCCATGGTCATAAAGTAGCACTAAGCTACGAATTGGGTCGTGATTCATGTCAGTTTTCCGAGGAGTTCCCACCCTTGCACCATGGCCATTACCTAAACGAGGCAACACAAGGCAACAGCATCAAGGGACTAAGCAGTAGCTCGATCGAGGAACAGATAAGGCAGTAGAGTAGTGGGGTGATTGGGGCCAACATACGCCAGCTTCTATTGCCCAGAAGGGTCTATCGCCTACCTACATATGCTACATATCGAGCTGTCACGGCTAGTCTTTGTAAACCAGGCGTTTCATAAGACGCAGCCAGTAATATTACAGTGCAAAAGTATCTCAGCCCGGTGGGGAAAGGAGAGCGGTGGATGCTTCTTCATGAAATCATCACGAGTAGCACAGCGGTCTGAGGAGGGTTGAAGAGAGAGGGAGAGACAGACTAGAAGCCCAAGAAGCAGCCAAGTGATATGCCAACATTGAATATCAGGAGGTACCAAATAATACAGAATAGATCTCGTTAGTACTAAGGTCACTTCGTGCGGAGGGGACCTGCTCAGCGAGGTAGGCACATGCATCTAGGAGCCAGTGGATCCACACGCAGCCTCCATCAGGTAGCTCATGGTCACGTACCTACGTACTGCAGGCAACGGACAGCGTACTAACGTAAAGCACCTGGGCAGTTGCTTGGGCACTCGAGTACGGAAACGCCTTCCCCATTCATTAGCAAGGCCATGCGGCTTCGAACGGAAGCAGCTATCTAGTATTCTGCAGTCCCTACCAAATTGATCGTTCTGCTCTCCAAATGCACATTGCAACTTCCTTATCCCTACATGTACGTATTCCCATATGCAACCTTGGAAGTCGGATATTGCCCACCCTGCCATACGCCACCTCGCGCCTTCACCAAACTGCTCTCCATCGAGGTTCAAACACAGCAGCTACCACACCACATTTCGTTGTTTCCTCATACATACTAGCAGCCCAAGTCAAGGGATGCTGCACGGTGTGTCAGGTTCCTAGGTACTATCCTTTTAGACAATTTCTCAGAGCCGTTGCGACTTACATCAATTAAAGCCCACCCAGAACATTTCTACTCCCAGTTCCATCTATCTGGATTTCAATCTCCTTACTAAATCGTTCCCGAATTCACGACAGAGTTCAAAGGCTCAACTCAATATCGCGACCCACTCCCTTCTCAGGCTTGCCCTTTGTCAATCGCGAGCTGGGAAAGTTGCTGGCAGCMCTCTGTGATCCCACTAGCCACTTTCTTCCTTTCAAAGTCCTCGTGGAGAGCTAGCCATAACGCAGAGAACTTCAGGCGTCCTATCACCAAGTAAGTGATTCCCTTGATTGTTGCCATACACCTTCTCCCACTTCATTATCGCCGACAGAGTGAATCTGTGCTACAAGCGCACAAATTCGGAGTCCGTCTACAATGCCCCTGAGCATCTGAAAGTTTAAAAGCACTGATGGGCGTCGCTTGGGCCACCACGTCCAGCCAGAATACACCTCCATGAGCGGAAGTAGGGGAGACTAGCCAAAGCTTCTGATGCAGCAGCCACTAACTTAATCGCAAGCCCATCTCCATTAGTCCACGATACACCTTTCGAGATCTCCGTGCCCTGCCTGAAGCAATAAGATATCTTGCTAGGCATACCTCCCCTGGTGAGCATACTACCTCTCCCAACTAATTAAGGTTCGTTCGGCCTGGTACACTCGACATCCACATCCAGGTCTGCGTCCTAACACTTTGACTATTAAGCAGAACGCCGCCAAGGGTCCTTACCTCTTTATCCAGCAGCTCTGGTCGCGATCATAGCAAAATTCACCGCACGGGGCGTCGCAGCCACTCCATGGTCAGGTGTGACAGTGTATTCAGTCTTGGACTAAATCCTCGAGGGAAGCGTGCTGTGAAGGCATATATGTAGAGATCAAGCTCCCTCCCAAATCCCGAAACCTCGTTATCCTTTGCACGACCAAAGCTTGACCCCCATCTCTCTTGTCTCGTTCGAACTCAGCTCTAGGTAAGATTTTATAATCATCATACGCTCTTACTTCCTTCACATTACATTCAAGCTCACAATTCAACCCAGGGTTCTTTAGTTTCTTCAAGGCCTACACCTTAACTCTCTTGCCAGCAGTGAGGTCTCGAGGTGTAGAACATTACTGCTCTTACAACAATCTATACACAAGCGAGAGTATCTTACACCTAGCCACGTTGTTGATCACAGTAACCTACGTGCTGGGACATCTCTTTAGAGATATACTTTACTCACACCTATCAATACTCCTTTTACGCTATCATCCAGAAAGCTTTCATCAGTTAAGCTGCGACTTGCATCTCGACTAGCAAGACTAAAGCCTATCGTCCATAACGCCCGATCACGGCAGCAACTATGTCTTCCGGCGGTATCATGTCCGGTTCGGACCGTCCTCCTTCTGGCGGTCCTCTACTTCCAACCTTCACTGGTTATATCTCAAGCACCATGGACGCGCTCATATTATTCGAGGCGTGTCTAAGAGGCGTCCTCTTCCACGTACCACGACGACCTCACGACAGAGAGCGTTCGAGCCTTATCGTCAGTGGAAATGTCTTCATCTACGAGGAGCACTCTTCCGGAATCAAACGCTGGACGGACGGGGTGCCTTGGAGCCCAAGTCGCATTCTGGGCAACTTCCTCCTGTACCGCGAGCTCGACAAACCCTTCCAACCCGGCGAGAAGAAGAGAGCGATGAAGCGCTCGAAGCCCGACGGCGGAGTTGGCAAACCCTCCAGCAGTTCGAGATCCAACTCTATCGGCACTGGTATGGCGAGCGCGTTGGTTAGTTCCGGCCCTTCGATGTCAAACTTCGAGTCCATAACGAACGGGCGCAACGATACCGAACGAGCCCTTGTTGGATCTCTCATCGATTCGTACCAATTCAAGCATGATGGACTTGTCAAGAAGACTATTAGTGTCACGTACAACGGTATCCAACACCACATGGTCTCATACTACAGCATCGAAGATGTCATGCGACAAAAGCTGAAGACACCATCCACGGATATCTCTCTACGAGGCGTGATCCCCCGCGGACCTCTGATTTCATCTGGCAGCTTTCGAGCTCCAGTCGACGATCACGAAGTTATCATGGCCGAACCCCATATCCGAGAGCTTATGGGCATCAATCCCTATAGCAACTACCCAATGAATGGCTCTAGTTCGAGATCACTGTCTATGCCGAGCATGCCCTCCCTCGCCCAACCTGCCTGGGGAGCTCCGGAACAATACGTTCCATCCTACAGCATGGCTCCAGCTCCGACGTTGCCTCCTCCTGCTTCGTTCACCTCTATCCCCTCTATCCCCTCTGTGACGTCCACTTACAGCTACGGGGAAAGTATTGCACCCTATAACATGACTCCACGCTCTTCCACAAGCTTCAATCATTCAGCTCCTCTATCGAATCGCCGACATTCAAATATTCATGGGGTCAATAGCATTGGCCATATGGATTATTCCGGGCTCAGTCACATGGACAGGACCCCAATGAGCTCTGCTCCCATTAACTCGACTCAGATCCTCAGCAATGGTAATACTCTTACTAATCATGGCCTCCCTAGCCAACCGTCTTATCATAATGGCTCCATGTTCGAGACATCTGCTACTGCGACGGCGGCTGCCGTTGGTGCTGCGCCCTCGTCCAACCACCATCACGAGGCCTACGAGCATAGCAGCTCTAACCAGAACAATGATACATATGCTACTGAAGGTTCTGCACGTCAATCTGTCGGATTTAACGACCAGCTAGAGAATAATTTCAATACTCAAGGTGCCCACCAAGCCACGGCGGACTTTGGTACCTCTCTTCCCGAGCATGCAACGCACAATCTAGGTTCCTCTAGCCATGATACCACACCCCCAACCATGCATCTAGGTCTTGAACMCCCTGAGCAAGCATCCAATTCGGCGACTGAGGCGGAATGGACAAGTGGCTTCATGAGCGCGGACAGCTTCCCACATCTAGGGGTGTCAGGGCGAGAATTCACAAGTTAAACTCCCGTCCACCTTGACAACGGACCTTGCAAAACTACACACTTTGTTGCAGCACGTCAAATGATGAGCCAAATAATGGCACAGTCATGAGCTTAGCTCGTGAATCATCAGTAACTTGTTACGTTCGTCTGTCTTAACTGCGGGCGAACTATTTACTACTATTACGGAATACCCCGTTCCACTTGGAACTTTAGCATGGCGTTATGGAATAGTCTGGTTTTAAATAACCACGTTTGCATTTTTGGGAGAGCACAACAATTCGTCGACCTAGGTTATTGGAGGCATGCCCGAGATTGGGAGGATCATAGCACGTTGGCACGAGATCGAGATAATGAATGGCGACTTTTCGATACCTCTGAATTTTTCCCCTTTCGCCGACATTAATCACAGAAGGACAACTATCGGATGCCTTCAGGCTTTTGTGAAGGAATTTCCTTAGCCTTCTACTTCACTCTTTTTCAACCCCTTTGTTATGTTTTTCTTTTCCCTTTGAGGGTTGTCCAGTACAGGCCATTAGGGTTGAGCCTCTGAGAGATCTGTGGACTTACTCAGGTGGCAATAAAAGATGGCTGAGCCTTGCTAGTCACCTTGCTACCTCTGTAACATACGGTTATTTCTGCACGTTCATCCTTTGTAATGGCAGTTGTTAGTCGGCCTGGAGGGCTATTCGGCAAAGAAGCCAGGGCAATGTCATACTAGTCTGGAGGGTTACTACTCTTTCTTCTATGCAAGCCATATTGTGACTTCTTGGTCCGCCATTGAAATCGCATAGTTCGCAGAGAGAAATAGTTAGGACTAGTAAAGATCCCTATCCAGGAGATCTTTAAGTCTTTTATGTATACCCATGGAAGAGGGCTTCGGAATCACAACCACTACTTACTATTCAGGGCAGAGTTTTGCGAGTTCCGGCATCAAGGCTTGCAATAGCTGTCAAATTGAGGGGGGCTGAAATAGTAACTAGTAGTATAGGTTTCCTTAATAAATATGAGTGTTCAGAAAACTTTGTAGCTTACTATGGGGCTTGTGCTAGTGCAATTAGATAGAACTCCCTTATGTTCGATAAGCAAAAAATGACTAATATACGCATAATCGCTAATCAACCTTGATTATACACGTCGTTGGCCATCTAGTTTCGCACTTCAGATAGGAATCCATCAAGGAATAGGGGGGACGATGTGCTGCACGGACCACTCGAGATATTCCTCTACAAATTTAAGCTTATTACTAAGCTTCGCCGCCTTTAGCCCGCATCAACCAGGGGGTACGTACCCTGAACCCGAAGCAGCCACAGGTGACGTCTGGCTGACATAAACACGGTGTCGAACAGAACTTTTTTCAACTGTGAATGCCTTCCACCTCAAATTATCCAGCCCCTTCAACCCGATTTGAGCGATCCGCCAACCCTAATCAGATCAGGTCTCTTTGCGGTGATAGCCTTTTAAAGATCTAGAAGCAAAGGGCGTCACCTGGGATAGGCCTTGATCCACGCGGTTCTCAAGTCGGCGTTCCTTCAGCTTCTCCCAGCTAGGGCCGCCCTCCATCTTTCTCAGCCCACGCCCTACGCTGAATGAAAGTTTCTCGACTTCGAGACCGAGTGGATTTCTCTGGCCATTGGATCATATTAATATGATCCTCTCGATATGAGTTCACGGGCACTATGCGGCGGCGCTCGCGCTTCCCGCAGTTGTCCGAGTCTGCGTCACAGACTGAGTCTGAGCATAGACTTCTTTCACACTGACCCCGCTATAACACCGAAGGGGACAGTAAGAGTCATACCATCTGCCTGGAAGAGGTCTATGCACATTATACGTACGGCGCCGCTCGGACATCGGAGCACGGCTACAAATGACGCTAGACCCCTGCCAGGAAACCATATGAGAGGATGGGCGTGTTCACAGCTTAACTTTACTCCAACGAGTAGTTCTAGAACTGCTGCCCGGGCTGTATATCAGCCCAGAAGATGTCTCTCACAGACAAAGATATGTTCTAGAGATCAAAATGAGATTAAGAGTAAGGATCAGTATGTCATCCTAGATGCGATATTCTCAACCCGACGCAGGTGTTGGCCTCTCACTCCGCATACTACTGAACTTTCGCCCTGTTTCACCTTTAATTCTATTTACCTAGAAGGCCACTTCGTCATAGCGCGCGTCAACTAACTTTAATCGTAGACTACCTTCTCAACACACACCATCAGAACCACGTCCCGTTCCTGAAGCTCGAGGCATCCGGAAGGTGATCCCCAAGGTTCTACCTACGTTGACGCCACATGAGAATATCTACACAGTGCCAAACCTCTTGACGTTCTCGCGTCTTATTGCGGCGCCTTTTATCGGCTATGCCATCCTTCACGACGCCCATGCCTGGGCATTGGGCTTATTCGCTTACGCAGGTGTCTCGGATCTCCTCGATGGCTGGATCGCTCGTCGATGGAAGCTCCAGACTGTTGTAGGTAGTGTCGTCGACCCGATGGCGGATAAGACGCTCATGACCGTCTTGACTGTGTGCCTAGCTTATAGGGGCGCATTACCAGGTAAGACCCCTATCATTTCCCACATGCAGAATGGCATACGATTAGGTTGGAGCTGGTATTGGTCTACAAGCATTTCGGCTCCATCATAATTCAGCCCTATTTTGACCCGGTATCGTGCTAACGCCCAACTATTGAAGTATGGCTGGCTGCTATAATCCTCGGGCGTGATGTCGGTCTAGGCATTGCTGCTATATACTACCGATGGATATCCCTCCCGCCACCAAAGACTTTCACACGCTACTGGGACTTCTCTCTCCCGTCGGCAGAAGTAAGACCTACAACTATCAGCAAGTACAACACATTCCTGCAATTGGGGTTGATGGGAGCAACGATGGTGACGCCCGTCCTGAGCACGGACGTCGGAGCGGCTATGACTGTCTTCCAGTAAGTATCTATTACCCCCCGTATTCTACAGCTAGCATGGAGAATCATGGCGTGAGAATGGCTCTCGTTGTTACGGTTTCTGACGGGGAATAGATACTTGGTCGCCACCACGACCGTTTGGAGCGGTCTCAGCTACGTATTTAGTAAAGATGCCGTCAGGATCCTGTCCGATAAGAACAAATCCAAAGGTAAATAGTGTCTAGTGTAGTCTGCAAGTGCGGTTTCTGCTAGGGAGCTGCAGAAACTTGCCCAAGCAGCCAAGTAGTTCTTCAATCGTCTAGAGTCCTGTAGGAAACTCTGTAAGGATTGGGGAGAAATCGGTACTGGGCAGCATTATAGACACCGTTCCGGCCGTGTACATTACAATAGATTTACTAGTTGGATGGGATAATACAGGTGACTACTAATTCCGGTCGGGCATATACAGATCACACCAATTTAAATTTCCATCCAATACTTCGACCTGTGTGCAATATATCGATACTAGCGAGGTTTGTCTTGCGTCGTGATATCCAGTTTTATCTTTTATTCTGTCGAGCCGCTCAAGAATTTAGTTTGGAATTATTATCCATAAAAGAGCTTGGAGTATTCAATTCTTTACGCCACAACAGATACTATTTCACCTTTGACGCCTTGATGCGATGGCGGTTAGAAAGATGATGTCTTCGCTCGTATATCCGTTCCCTTCGACTTAAGAAATACAAGCATGAATTTTTGAGCAATCAGTTCGAAATAACGTTGGATATATTCTTGATCGGATAAGCATCAACATTGTAGAGAGATGAAAGTCGTACATTGAGGTTAATTAATGTCGCGATAATACATCTGGCAGAATTCTTACCGATTACCTCATTCGCCGGGGACCCACATACACCGCCTTCTAGTTTGAGCTTAATTTTCTTATCGCCATTTCTTATCGAGAATTTTTGAATTCGGAGGCGGCGACGACACGAAATCATCAAACTTGCGAATCAGGCTTGAAACTCGTCATATCGTAACACTACGATTATGAAGAAAGCCTGGAGACCAAGAGGCTTGAGTCGGCCTACCGGCGCAATCCGGGGACGACCCCTCGCTTCGCAATGTCTTCGGAGGAGGAGTTTTGCCACTGTCGCACAAGACACGAGGTTAGTGATATTATCTGCTTCAAAACACATCGGTAGCATAATCTGACTTGAAGGGATAGGCCATTTGACGTTATTGTCATAGGTGGCGGTCATGCTGGAACCGAAGCATGCGCTGCGGCAGCTCGATCCGGCGCACGAACGGCCCTAGTCACACCCAAGCTCGACAACCTCGGAGTCTGCTCTTGCAATCCTAGTTTCGGCGGTATCGGGAAGGGCACAATAATACGCGAAATAGATGCTCTAGATGGAATTGCCGGACGCATTATTGATAAGGCCGGTGTCCAATTCAAAGTTTTGAATAGAAGGAAAGGTCCAGCTGTCTGGGGACCTCGCGCCCAGATCGATCGAGCACTATATAAAAAGCATATGCGCGAGGAGCTCCAGTCATATCCTAACCTGTCCATTATAACGGGTAGCGTATCGGACATTGTCTTGGGCGAGAGCGCAGACCCTACTAGTGTTGTGCCCAAGAGCAAGATCACCGGCGTGCGTCTCGAATCCGGCGAGGTATTACCCACCAGTGCAGTTATTATCACGACCGGGACATTCTTAGGCGGCGAGATACATATCGGACTGGACGTATTTCCTTCGGGGCGAATGGGAGAGAAAGCAACGTTTGGCTTGAGTAAGTCACTAAGAGATGCCGGGTTTAAGCTCGGCAGGTTGAAAACAGGAACACCTCCACGGTTACACAAAGGGAGCATCAATTTCGACATTTTAGAAGAGCAACACGGAGATAATCCACCGGAACCATTTAGCTATCTCAATGACAGAGTGTCTGTCCAGGACCAGCTCCTCTGCTGGGCCACCTACACAAACGACAAGTCCCACGATATCGTGAGGGCCAATCTAGACAAGACGGTCCATATCCGCGAGACGGTGAGGGGCCCGCGGTATTGTCCGTCTCTAGAGTCCAAGATCATCAAATTTGGTCACAAGGAGAGACATATCGTCTGGTTGGAACCCGAAGGATTCAATAACGATACCATTTACCCTAATGGGCTATCTATGACCATTCCCGCCGAGGCCCAGGAGCAGCTATTACGTACCATCCCTGGGCTCGAAAACGTGCAGATGACGCAGGCTGGTTACGGGGTCGAATACGACTATGTAGACCCGCGCAGCCTCAAGTCCACTCTTGAAACCAAAGCCATCTCGGGGCTCTTCCTCGCGGGCCAGATCAATGGTACCACGGGATATGAAGAGGCAGCCGGCCAAGGCATCGTGGCGGGKATTAATGCGGGACGCACAGCTCAAGGCCTTGAGCCAATCTCGATCACCCGCGCCGACGGGTATATCGGCATCATGATCGACGACCTAATCACCAAGGGTGTCTCAGAGCCGTACCGCATGTTCACGAGCCGCAGCGAATACCGCATGAGCACGCGCGCCGACAACGCCGACCTGCGCCTAACGGCCAAGGGCCGCGAATGGGGCGTCGTATCCGACAAGCGCTGGAGCCGACACACAGACGAGAAGACACAAATCGAAGACCTGACGCGCGCGCTCGGTCAATACACGCTCAGCGCGCCGGCATGGAACGCCGCCGGCTTCGCTAACAAAAACGACACCAAGTACCGCAGCGCCCTGGACATCCTGCGCCTGCCCGACGTCACGCTCGCCCACCTCGCGACCCACGTGCCCGAGATGGCGCGCTACGACGAGCGCGTGCGTGCGCGCGTCGAGATAGAGGCCAGGTACGCGCCGTACGTGAACATGCAGGCGGCGGAGCGCGCGGCGTTCCTGCGCGACGAGAGCCTGCGGCTGCCGCCGGACCTCGACTACGACAGCGTGTTCGGGCTCAGCATACACGAGAGAGCCGCGCTGAACGCGGCGCGGCCCGAGAGCGTGGGCCAGGCGAGGCGGATCGAGGGCGTGACGCCCGCGGGTGCCGTGCGGTTGCTGGCGTTCGTGCAGAGGCAGAACCGCGATAGGGCGGTGGAGGAGATGGCGCCGCTGGGGGGCGAGGTTGATGGGTTGGACGCGGAGGCCAGGAGGAGGGAGCTGTGATGCTCCATATTGGGGCTTAAATCCAACTACTCTATACCTACAAGCAAGAAAAAGGAGGATGTATATAGGTGTGGTTGCGCTGGCCGGTGTGTTTATACGATGGGATGCATCATGAGGGCGTTTGGGCTAGAGTTGTGCATAGTTACATTGTATAACAAGAATTATATGATCTCCAGAAGGGTTGTTTCATTCTGACGTCTGAGTTCTAATGACGATCATACAAGGATATCGTGGTTCATGGTAAACCGACCTCACACAAGGTTTTGTACATCAAAGATGACTGACTTGCTAAATGCCTAATACAACGCCATGTAGGATCCGAAAATCCTTACATTGATTAATTGCCCTATCTATCTGCTACCTTCTTGCAAGTTCCTTTCTCAGTCTTCCCGCCGTTGTAGTCGGTGGTGGTTCCGGCCACGTGGACACAGCATCATCAACCTCCTCGAGGAACGTCGCCGCATTATGGATGTTGGTCCCGCCCAGCACGACCCTCACCCCCGGCGACGAGGCATTGATACCGGCCACCGTCTTAGCTTCCTCGTAAGTTGCGCCGCCGATGATGAACACAATGATATCCTGAGGTTTATCCCGCGTCGTACCACCACCCTCAACAAACGGGTACTGCTGCTCGCGTAACCTGCCTTTGATCAAGTTTTGAAGGGTAGTTTCTAGGTGGGGCGAATGTTGCGTATAGACGTTCTCGACGCCCTTGAGCCCCTTAATAGCTCGGGCCCCGGAAAAGATACCTCCCGACTCGAAGATATCTGCGATACCGCCGGCTGCTTGGGACTGCTGCAGAGAGTGGTGGTAGATTAATAATTTCGCAACTAAATCTGCCTGTCGTGAGGGTACACCACCTGCTGCGGATAGCAAGTCCACCAGCATGGCGAGTGAATTTGACGGGTGCTTTTCGTATCGTAGAGCATACAACGCAACAAGCCCAACCTTGTTCTCAGGAGTTACAGACGGCGACTGTATCAACTTTTGGACATTCTAGGCCGGGTTAGCTTTTCGTGTATACCTGATAGAAGAGACGGGTACTATACCTTTAAATCCGTAGCGTGGTTGTCATTGCAGGCCAAGCTCTGCTCAACCTCGCTGACTTCCAGCAAATTCTCTGCGCCCACTCGACGACTAAGTTCCGAAACTAATGTGACGTGCTTACTAACGTTTCCAGAGAGCTTCCTGAATTCCGGATACTCCTCGATAAATCGCTTCATATCCGTTATGGACTCGATGTTGGCGTTGTTCTTCGTCTTGGATTGATACTGCTCCACGTAGTCCTTGATGTTGCCCCCGAGATCGCCGAAATTCAGATACATGTTCTTCTTGAAGAACGGGTCTTGGTCCTGTGACAGAACGATCTCCTTGAGCTCCGGTCGAATATCTGGGACACCATCTAGATTTACCCGCCCGTTGTGAATGCCTAGGAGCTGGTGGACCATGGCTTGGTATGTCCATTGGTTGAGTAGCGGTGTGGCAGGATCCTCTCTCCTGTCCAGGATGAGGAGTATTGGTGGTGTATCGACTTTTCGAAAATCGAATAATTGCTCCTCTTGAGTGATGTGATATCGTACTTCAGTGGCTAGCTTCTTGGCTAATAAGCTATTCTTCTCATATCGGATCAGCGGCTTCTTCTTGAGCGACAGCAATATAGCTATCAGTCCATCGGTTGTCCGCTGTAACGAGTCCGGGTTCCACAAATCCGGGTTGCCGCTCCATATCCTCTGTTGCGGCAGTGTGAGATCTAGTGAGAATAAGTCTGGGTTGATGACGATGTAGTCTGCGAAGTGTTCTTGAACTTGTTTGACAACCTCGTGATCATCCGCTTCTGCTAGCCTTTCCAGCGAGGACTTCTTCACCACGTTACTAAAATAAAGATAATATTCGCCATATTTAGGATCCCGTAGCTCGTCGATGAGAAACTGAATAGAATCTGGTGATGGACGAACAAAGCATAGGCATCTGAGATGGCGCATCTTCTCGCGATTCTGGTTATCCAATCGATCCGTGAGATAGACCTCGTGATTGAGTAACGATGACTGGGTGATGGCGGTAGAGACGATTGGTACGGTATCCTTGTCTAGTAGGAGTATCTTCATTTTTGCTGATGGAGCTCCTGTTGCGCTGTCTCCGGCCGACACCATCTTGGAGATGTAGCCGGAGACGGCCTGGACGACATCCATCTTGGGTGGCTCAGTGAGATGACGGTTTACGATATGCTGCTGAACGTGGACTTATGTGTAATTTGGGTTTATATCATGGATGGGATTTCGTATTCCCTCGTCTAGTGGGCTATCGTAATTCGTATAAGGTTGGTACCCGCAAAGTTCCAGTCATCGGCTTACAAGTGAAAGTGAGTATGAGCTGAGTTGGTGAGAGGCTGCAAGCTTCAGGGTAAGCTTCAATTGAACATGCGGCTTAAGGCGATTGATCGTCACGGTACAGGGGTCTAGATGCTAAATGACGTTGCAGTATTCGGTACCTCTTTCCCTTTGTTTCTAGTACTAGACTGGATGTAGTTGCTACCTATTCCCGATAAGATAAAGAATTGGACCTGGCCTGCATTTGCGAGCTCTAAAAAGTCAAAAGTCAAAAGCTTCCAGCTTCATTCTTTAGGATTCGGTAATTCCTTTCCTTCTTTTCCCTCTTAGGGATTGTACAATTTATTTGGAACACCCGATCTGGAAGGAATACCGCAAAATGGCGACGACGGACATGTGTCCGATGAAGCCTGAACCGACGTAGGAGAACCTGCTAGCTTGACCCTTCTGGCTGCTATAGCCGACTGACCACATTCCCCGAGCAGGTTGTCGTTCACTCAAGGGCTCATCGTCGGCCAGATATCCGTCGTACTCCTAATAGCAGCGTTTATAAAATTCTTCATATTCGGCGAAGCTCCATCTCCCGAAGTAACAGCTACCATCCGAGCAGCCGAGCGTCGATCACGCACCCTCGCTCACCGGCAATCTCTTTTAACTCTACGAAGTACGACACCGAACGCGACGAGACCACCACAGCCGCCGACGCTGAATAAGAAGAAATCAAGTATACTACGAAGTCCACCAACACTTACAATCGGTTCTATACTTAATAAGACATACTACAATGTCGACAGCCATCAACCCGAGTCTTTGGATTGGTTCAACGTCCTCATCGCGCAGACCATCGCCCAATTCCGCAGCGACGCCCAACAGGACGATGCGATCCTAACTTCTCTTACCAAAGCCCTTAACGGGTCCTCTCGACCAGACTTTCTAGACGAGATCAAGGTCACCGAGCTGACGTTGGGAGAGGACTTTCCCATTTTTAGCAATTGCCGCATAATACCTGTGGACGAAGATGGCTTGAGTTTAAATACAGGTCCAAATGGGGAGAAGCGTTTCGACGCCAACAGTTCTCGAGCAAAACGCGAGGGATCGAGGTTACAAGCGCGTATGGACGTTGATCTGAGCGACATGATCACTCTAGCCCTCGAAACCAAGATCCTACTCAACTACCCCAAACGATTGACAGCCGTGCTGCCAGTAGCTCTTGCCGTCAGCGTTGTGCGCTTTAGCGGCACGCTCAGCATTTCCTTCATCCCATCCAACCCGTCGCAGTCGACTCCCACCATGATGACGTTTAGTTTCCTCGACGACTACCGTCTCGACTTCTCGGTGCGCAGTCTCGTCGGTAGCCGCTCCAGACTACAAGACGTACCCAAGATCGCCCAGTTAGTCGAGTCACGGCTACACCGCTGGTTCGACGAGCGCGCCGTCGAGCCCCGCTTCCAAGAAATAGCTCTACCTAGCCTGTGGCCACGGAAGAAGAACACGAGGGGCGGTGACGAACCGCTAGATGGCTCTGCTTCAAGCACGACAAGCGGAAGCGCGGGTAAAGGCAAGGGCCGCGAGATTGCAAAGGAGCTGAAGGAAGAGGCCCGCAAGGAATTCCAAGCGGAAGCAGCGGCGGGACAAAGACGTGAGCTGAGCCCGCCGGAGAACTTGAGGTATAGACGAGTTAGGAGTCGTGGTGAGCGGGGGAGCACGGGGGAGTATAGTATGCCTGGGAGTTTGCCGGGGATGGCGCTTGATTTACCGCCTTGAGTTGATACGCGTTTATACGATTTTTACGAGGTCGATGATGTTGATGAGGTTGATGAACAATATGAGAGTAGTAACTCGCCTACTTAATTTGGACCGGATTGATGGGTGGAGGCTGCGCAGAGGGCATCCGTGGATGGGAGAGGATATGGGAATATCACTGATGGCGTTGACAGGGGGTGAATACTCCTGTCGACCAAGATATCTGCCATCAGGTGCTCGGTCTACGTCCTATCCCTGTGTAATTGCTCAAATGGCGAGACGAACAGGTCGATTTCCGAGCGAGCGGAATCGCGGAACACCTTGTAGGATTTTGTCACAAATAGAATGTACAAGACGCGGGCTAGATCTCACGATAGCTAGCTCGGCTGTGTAATGCATGAGCTACCGAGAAGGTGGCCTGTATAGGCTCTCATAGCCTAAGAATGGTCAAGATAAAGTGTATCACCTCTCATTGCATTACAGATGTTTTAATACGCACTCATAATATTATAATATTAAATTAAGCTCATTAAGTGTTTATTACAGTAGAATCCTCGTTATCGTGTCTCATAGCTTCATGGCCACCAAGGCATTAGAACTATCTGTTAAGGAACCTAGGTTTCGATACCATCCGACTGCGCCGGCAACAAGCAGCACATAGTAAACGACTGTCCACAATACGGACGGTCGAGACGACTGTCCTCGCTCATCAACGAACACAACAGGCAGTACGCGGCCCCAGACTCGTGGCAGGCCCATGCAGTTGCAAAAGGCATGTACTACGAAGACAGCTAGTAAGCTACCGGAGCGCAGAAACAGAAAGGTGGCATAGGCACCAAACAACGTCGTATACCCGAGCTGCATGATAGAGCGCATCAACATGAGGCTCGTAGCCACGTGCGGGKGCGACAATCGAAATTCATAGTAATGGTGCAAGTGCGCGAGTCCAAAGACCAATGGCGATAGGAAGATGGTGGTTGTTACGGATGTCTGCGCCGCAAGCATCAGAGGCACTGCGGCCGAGCGGAAGAGCACTTCTTCTGTAAATGGACCCTATTTATACGTGAGCGTGGGGATATGAAGGTAAGAAGCAAGGTAAGTGGCTTGAAGTGGGCTATGTGGAATCAGAGGTGCACAGAGTGCTATTGTGTTTGTCCTCATCTGACAGGTCTTGAGTCTGCTCAGAAACACGGACCAATGTTCTCATCATGAAGTAAGGGATTGGCTAGGCGCCAAGATTTGGTGCCGCTGGATAGTACAATAGGAAGAAAATAAACATACTGCTACAATGTTACGCCACTTCGTCCACTCGCTGAAGAGCTCTGACAGAGGCTGTAGGGTCAACCAGTCTCGCCATCCCTCATCAACGACAAGGTATTCGTAGAGAGGTCCGGCGAAGAGAACGGCGGTGAGCAGGAAGCACTTCCCCGTCTCCACTAGACCGATCGGCCAGTACCCCAAGGTGTGAAAGGTCTCAGTGGCCGTGGCCTGGCCTTGTGAGGTCAAAATCACAAAGGTGATGGCAGAGCAGGCCACACAGGTCAATGATACGGACGCGATGCGCGCTCGGATCACGGACGGCGCGTCCCGCGATAAGGTTGGGGATGGCCTAGTTGTGGGTGACAGATAGAATGGCACCACATAGATGAGCGTGTATATTACCTGGTTACCGGTTAGTGTATCCGTCCATGGTGGATATGGGGCTACGTCTATCCGCAGATACTATTGGGACTTACGAGTAAAAAGATGGCGGTTGTGGTACTGATTGGTGGTGGTTTGGCTGTCGCGGCTACGTCAGAAACGCCGATGTGACGGAAGAGGCGGCACTTACGTTCATCCTTGGAGAAGTAGCGGCTTATGAAACCCGGTAGTGAAGGCATTGTGGCAGTAATCCGATGCCTCAACTGGATGATTTTCCTATATGGTGCGGAATGACGTCCGTGAGGCTACGAGGCTAGGTTAGATGGATTTGACTGCTTCGCGCCAAAACAAAGATCTAGGGCAAAGCTGACAAGCTCCCCCGGGCTGCTTCTCGTACGGACTTCCTCTCTCAGATAGCTATCTCTAGCTGTCTTGAACGCATAAAATGAACTCCCCAAGAAACACAAGGGTAAATGAATCGTCGGGACGTTGAAGGAAATTATTCATGCTCGATCGGATTATGCCTGAGAAGTGGGCAAACGCATAGCTCGTGGGGGACGGATTTACCTTGCCTTGCCTTGACCCCTTGAACCTGGTAAGGTGGTCGATTTTTCCGAATTTGACTGAACTTACACGTCAAATGTCCAAGTTTGACTGTGAGGCACCATCCTCTGTTGCAGTATTCGGCTGGTTGCAGGAATTGAAGCTGAGATTAGGTAAATACTTGTTTACCTTTTGCCATAAGGGAATACAAGCGGTTGGGCCGCCGCTTTAGGACCTGTTGGCGCTTCATATGCAGGAAAAGTCTCGGCCACCTACAAAGATGCAATGTAAGCGCGTTGCGGCTCCTGAGCCTAGAGTTTCACGGCTTCAGGATAAGACAGACGCCGTATCAAGGCTAGCTGCTTCAGATCATTTGATGGATGAAGAGAGAAGAGCGAAGAAAATACAGCGAACATATGGATATTTTACATCTTGTCTGACCGTCTTGAGAAAAGGGAGTCGACGAAAAGTTCAAAATTCTATATGCGCTAGCCAGGATCCCTAGTTGTCCAGTCGGTTAACCGGTACAGTTCAGATAGTATAGGCTAGTACTGTAAAGCACGGTCCTCTAGCAGATCCCCTTGGTGGTCACAGTGGAGTAGATAGCCGCGGCTTCTGGGCGCGAAAAAGCCCTAATGGGAACTACGCAGGACATTATACGTGGGATCACCAATTCAACGTCATCTTGCTTTCTCGCTTGTTATTCGCTCGAATTCCAGAAGCATTAAACAGCATAAAAGAGTAAGCGACCGAGTAAGATGGGTTGTCTCCTTTGGGCGGCCATTGGACTATTAAAGGGAAAACGCGAAATGCACGCGTTTATGAATTACGTCCGTGGCTGACTTCGACGTTGCTGACTGGATGTGTGTCTACATGTACATACATAATGTGGTAGGCGAGATACGAAATACTACTATGCACTACCAAAAGGGGACCACTAATAAAAGGTGGAACGATGCATCCACTGCTGAGCCACGCTCTCTATCCGGTCCATGCTTTTATTCCCTTTCTGGTACTAGCTCCAGTCCTCTGGCCCACTTGGTTTTCCTTCCCTGGCTTCGGAATTTTCGGTTAGGTCCTTGATCTTTGGTTTTTCTGGAACTCCCCAACCCCAGATCTCGCCCAATTGCACCTTTCTCTGGCCAACGTTTAATTTGCCCGTCTCTTCACCGATCTTTTGCCCTTGCTGAATGTTTCGACTTCAGCCATCGTATTAATATGCTTGTGTGTCTCTTGTACCTGCCGAAGTACCCGTTTCGCTGAGACATCCAGTCGTGGCCGCGTCGGGCCAGATGATAGAGTCATGAGAAAAGAATTACCCGTCTGGATAGAGATGATGTTAGCGGCGCCTTCTGAGACGCCGCCAGATTCTTGAGCGATTGCTAGCAAACGGATACCAATCCAGCAGCGGTTGTGGCACTCTGACCACTGCTGTAGCCTTTAGCCTGCAACTGTGGTAGGTTCCTCGACCGCCTCACCCACTATTTTCGACCTCATTTCAACTCTTGCAGTAGACCTGCATATTGCAGGCGGATTATGGATCCTGACTCCGCCGTTAGCATTCCTCTCCGAATCGTACTGGACAACAAAGACACAACGGAGGTCCTAGTGGACCTCTTGCACATCACTAATGTCTTTCGGTGTCTTGTTGATTCGAGCGATCGCTCATCGTCGCATATGTGACATCTGGACGAGGGACGAGGGACGAGGTACGCGATGAGATGTCAAAAGGTACTTGTGCGACTCCCTGTCACCTCAGCCTTCTGCTATCCCTCTTTTGGTACCATAGCTCCGCGAAGCTTCTCCCTGTTCTTTTCCTGGTATTCTTGTCGGTCGATGGAACCTTGACTACGCTCCTTTTCGGCTGCATTGCATAGTTCATATGCAGCCGCCATTAGATAGCTGACTCCAGCTGATAGCCAATCGATCATGACTCGGCAGTCTGGGGGCACCTCCAAGAAATAATACCTTCCTGTCTGCCTCCTGACAGCTTCGCTGCCACTCTCACACTCTCTCCGATTTCGTTTTCCCCCGCGGAATGTGTGTGGTCTGTATGTAGCGTTGGAGTTATCTCTGTGGTCTCTTATTGTCGACCCGTTCCACTCATTTGCAAACCTTCTATTATTACGCTCTCTACAGATCTGTTGTCTACGCGACACTAGGCCGAACCTCCTGGTCGGAACTCTACTGCCTGTCGGTATAATACTATTATCTCGAACTTCACGTCTCTCCTTGGACCCTTTGGCCGTCTCTTCTAGTCTTTTACTTTTCCTTTCTCGTCAAGTCGTTAGTATTAATTTTACGCACTCCTCATCGTGACCACAATCTCCGAATCGCTGGGACTCCACACTCGCTACTATAGTCGCTTATACATAACTCGAAACGAAGTTTTACGTCCAAGTACACGCCGCCAATTTCCCTGATTTGAAAATAGGATTACCGGGTTTATGAATCGTTATGGCCTTTGTCGAACTACGATTATAATTGCGGGACTTAGGTAAATTTGAATCCGTGCGGTTATTTCCCACAATTCCGGGCCGGACCCGCGGCAGAGGATGTCATCTTCGACTTCATCGTCTTCATCATCCCAATCACAGAGACCGCCTTTGCAAGAGAGGTCGGAATCGGAAAAGAACAAACTTCAGATCCGCATCGTCCCTTATTCCCCTCCGAGGCCAGGCGATGGCGAAGGTAGCGGCGGATCTCGGGGGCGGGAATCACGTGCCGGGGAGGATGATGTTCAGAGCGCAACCGACACAGCAAACATTACCACACCGAGAACGAGGAGAGCCACGATCTATGAAAAAGAGGACTATGGCACCGTATCTCCGTCACCTTCGCCGTCATTTTCTACACCTGGCTCGCCATTGGCAAGGGCTAAGAGTAGAGGTGTTTCAGGATCGAAACTCGTTTCCGACTCTGCTGGCGTCGGGCGCACTGCCCCACCATCCCCTGTCATTAACAGGCCCTCCTATGGAAGCAATATCAGACATATTAACCCTCAGCCAGAGCCATCACCATCGCGCCACGATGACGGGCCAACTCCGCCGACGTGGAGGAAACGATCTCTTTCAAGACGGGAGGCTTTTATTAATGTTCACTCCGATAAGACCTTCTCGATTGTGCTCAAGCCCACACGTACGCGCAATTCTGACAGGTCGGAGTCTACCGCGGTGACGTCCGCAGCGCCCTCTAATACGTCCATTATCAGCTCGCATGAAGAAAGCTCATTTGACGCATCCGGTGAAGATCGTTTCGGCTCTCCGCTAAGCTCCGTCCCCGAGCGCAGCGTCTCGCCTTACACGTCAGGTTCCCCGTCTACAGCCACTGTGGTACCTGAAGACCAATTCGAGTCTTCTCCCTGGAATTACCGCATGGTTGGTGGCGTACGCAAAGTTCCCAGAACTCCTGATCCTAAGGGAAAAGGCAAGGAAAAGGAACTTTCAGAATCTCCCCTGCCACCGTTACCAGAGACAATTGTCACACCTCCAGAACCACCTTCTACTCCGTTGGCGACGAAACAATCTTTCAATTCCGAGACGACCAACTCGACAATCGAAGAAACCACCAATTACAAAATCATTGGTCGCAGTTCTCCGCCGTTACCAGACCCCGAAAGCATCGAAGCATCCCCCACGTCGAGCAGCGCAAATTACAAACTTCTAGGACAATCGTCTCCTGCGCAAACCCTTGCTTCGTCCGCAGCTGTTCCGGGCTATGCTGACACACCAGGAAGTAAGAACTACGTTGTCTACGGCGACGCCTCCCCGATATCGTCGGTTCCAACTCCATTCCGGGGGCACCATTACCACTCTTCCGACGAGAGTTCCACGCGACAAGTCCGGACGAAATACTCGCAGGAGAGCCTTGTTGTACCTCCATTGAGACCACACAAAAGATCATCATCCGAGAACTTAGGTTACTACAAGCAGCAATCAAAAGAGAGCCTTCGAGGCCGTGCGAATTCCTTCTCGTCTCTTTCAAGCCTTGTCAGTCAGGATAACGGATCAGTCTTCGGCGGCTCTACTCCAAACGTTGTCCTTTTAGCTCATACACCCTCCACCTCATCAATTCCACGATCTACATGGGCAGCATCATCAAGCACGACGCAACCGAGGGCCCGGATGGATACTCATCAATGGAGCGCACAGCTTTCGACTGTGATGTCCGAATACGAGGGCAGCGMCCCTGGTTCTCAAGCCGCTTCTCGCGTTGTCTCCGCGGGCTCAATTCCGGAGCGAGTTAGCAGTGCCTTTGGAAGTAGGGACAGCAGGCATATGCGAAGCATATCGTCATCATTGGTTCTAGACAATCTGGAAACACGGATATCGCACTCAAGATCACACTCGAGATCCAACTCTCAAAGCGATTCTCTAGAACGTCCCGGTCCTGCCTATACGAGAAATGGTAGGGAATTACCCAGTCCTCCGATTCGTACCGTTCGAGATCATGACGAACACGGCGACGGATTAGCGGATCTCCACCAACTTGACCACAGACCATCACGGACTCGGCTGGGATTCTCCAGACAACCCTCCGATCGGAGTCTTCGCTCCACGATAAGCTCGCGTGCCGGGAGCTTAACAACGTCCTCCCTCCCGACTTGGGCTAGACTCTATTATGGCAGTGGAGAGCGACGCTGGCTTACAGGAGGCTCTATCCGATCTGTATCTGAAGCCGGTGACAGCCGACCAGCAAGTCCTTGGGTGGGCGGTGGATCTCCATCCCACGATCAGTTCTCGCAGACCATTTACAACCCACGCCGCCGACCGATGGAGGGAGATCCTCGCGGCCGGAGGCCAGAGTCAATGGAGATCACMCCAGCCGGTGACGCTGGCGACATTCGATTAGCCCCTAGGAAGAAGACCTCGAGCATATGGTCTCCGCATCTTCGTTTGGATACGCGGAACAGCGGATTCAGCGTATGGAATGCCCCGTCTGTTACTTGGTCCGCCGATAGTGGCGTTTTTGGAAGACGAAATATTCAGGTGGTCTTGTTTATAATGGGATTTCTAATTCCTTTCGGTAAGTCTGATTCCAGCAGATGAATTGTTTAATTACTAACCCGGACGATAGCCTGGATGGTTGCAGCATTCCTACCATTACCCCCGAAACCAACACTCGCCATGGACGAGCGAGATCGAAGTACGGAAGAGTTCCAGGCTTCCGAACACGGGGAACCTCCACATCGACGACATGTTCTTCTCGATGACTCCCGATATCAAAGTGCACGATGGTGGAGAAACGTAAACCGTTTCATGGCCATCGCTGGGCTTCTAATCCTTGGTGCAGTGGCTGCTCTTGTAGTAATTGGCGTTCGACAGCGATGGGCGCAATAATGATGAAGACGATGGCGATAAAGGCCTCTACGCGGACMCCTCCAAACCCACGATCCGATACCTTTTCTTTTTTCAACCTTCAAACGACGACGTACGACTTTTTTACGTAATATGTAATGACGATTTATGAGCCACTGGCTTTTATAACCGACCATAGACCATTTTGGGCCGCAACCCGATACACCATCATGTTTGCGAATCTACGAACAGCGACGTTCTCCCGACTACGCACCATTATTCTTTTATGCATATCTCCCGCCATCATATACTCATCGCACTTACTTTCATTCCATCCTTTTATCTTCATCTTCTCGATCTGTACCTTATACTTTATCATTTACGACCACTTCGACCACTTTGCTTGTATACTTGTAGAAAATAGATGGGAAACGGGACATGATACCCCAAACCAAATTGATTGCTTGGAGTCGGGATATAATCAGGACCGAATCTAATGACGCAGTCACGGGCGTATATTTGCTTTCTTGTTTGGACAGTCATTTGACTGTCCAGTTTTGGAAAAGGAAAAGGGATATTTTTCCCATTGAACGAGGAGTTGGAAAGGGGAAGATATCCACGCTGTCTGCAAAAGGGGGGATGGAGAAAGAAGACAGATTACGATTACATTCGCATATATGACCGTCTCGGAGGATTTGGACACTGAAAAGTTTCTATTCGCTGCCATTTAGATATGTTATGTCTTTGTTGCTTGGTTACTGCCTAGCGATAGACAGACGAAATCACGCTTGCGATGACGAGATTTTATGAAATGAAGGTTTTTACTTTGCACTTGAGGATAACTATGTTCTAATGTGAAATGTGATTGTTTTTTCAAAGACGAGAATAGATAATTAATGATATTCCATTAGATCTCTGTCTATACTTCAGACTTCAAAATGTCTTCTCGCCCCGTTTGCCTCCTGCCGGGATGTCTTATCTCCACTCCGTAGCCTTCGACAACCCAGGAGATAGGCAGGCACGACCCGGGCTCCTCATGCTGGACCAGGCTAAAACGATTATCTAGGTTATCGTGCTACTCAGACGCCGCACCTACACTCATTACCCCTTAAACCTCGAGCCCTACGCTCGACGCTAATTACTTCCACAATCGCCATCGTAGTCTACTTAATCACGAAGCACATCACTACTCCTTCTTTACCTCAACCTTCCCATTACCCTCCTTCCCCTTCCCCTTCCCCTCAGCCCTCGCCTTCTCAACCTCCTCCTTCAACTCCCGAATCGCCTCATCAATATCGCGGCCCGGATCCGCACTCAACCCCAACACGGGCTCCTGTCCCTTCCCCGTCAGACTATCCGTGCTCGCGGACCGCACCATCTTAACACCAGCAGCGCGTGTGCGTCGATCCAGCATCTGCCGCAGATGTGCCTTGGCGGGCGACGCGAAAAAGGCCATGCTGGCGCCCGTCGTGGCGATGGCGTAGAAGTACACGCGGCTCCAGGCCAGGAGCGACTGGTCGAGGCGTAGGATCACGAAGGGGGCCACGACAAAGGAGAAGGTCGTTTGCGTGGCGAGCCAGGACGCGATGTCGTAGTATTTCTTGTTCGGGAGCGGCTTTTGCGTTACTGGGTCGAGGAAGAAGGGTCGGATGTTGCGGCGGTAGTCTGGTGAGGCGTTAGAGTAGCTCGTAGAGGAGAGATGAGAATCGAGGGGGAGAGGGAAAGGGGAAAGGGGGGGGCTCCATGACGTACGCTTTGCGGCCTGCTGGACGAAGCTGGCGAGAATAAAGGATAGATAGTAACCCGGGTAGAAGCCGTGCCAGAAAGCACTCGTGACGAATGTGGCCAAACTGGCGCGGAAACCGGGTTTCCTGTTCCTCGGCGTCACGCGCAGATAGATGTAGTACCGCAGCCATTTGTTCGTGTTCATATTCCAATTCTCGAGGTACGCACGGCTGTTCTGCGCCGTCTCGACGCCCCACGGGTTAATGTTCTGCAAGCGGTTCCAGTAGACCTTGCCCGTGACGGGATCTACGCCGTTGTAGCCCAGACCAGCGAGGATACAAGATCCCTCCGCCATGAACCAGACGCCATAGTATTTGCACCGGGCAGTGAAACCTACCATATGCATGATGAGGACTCGGCGTAGGAAACCGTAATTCATGTAGGTATCGTCAAGGAGGACCTGGTGGCTGTAGTATTTGCTCAAGTTCAGGAAGAGCCAGATCCAAACAACACCATTCGCTAGCTTCAGCATGGCAGGCGTACCGCTCCTCGGGATCTTGCGCTTCTTCCTCGTCGGCGGCTTCTTGGCCGGATCGATGGTTGCCGGGACGTCGAACATGGAACAATCGATCCAGCCGCGGTACTCGTTATAATCGAAAGCAGGCCCCACCATCAGAGACGGGAAGAATAGAACATATCCCGCGTAGTCTAACAGGCTAGGAAGCTTGAGTATTCTTCGAGTTTTCTGGAAATCGCTGAGCTGGTCTTCGGGTAACGTGCCGTCGAACACGTTCCAGGCAAAAGCTGAAAGCTTCATAACGAGAACCATCTGAGCGCCGGTAATGTCGACTGAGGACGGGTCATCGGCGAATTGGCGGCTGAGCTGGTTCACAGCCATGTGCCCCATGAGGAAGATGAATGCGATCCATGGCATGTAGGCAGACGTCGGGAGGTAGTAAGCGAGGGCGTACGTGACGGCGGAGGAGATGAAGAGGGTTCGAACGCCGGCCCATAACGAGTATAGGCCTACTAGATAGAAGAGGCCACCACTATTTTCGGGAGGGCGATTAGTCTTCTAATTATTCCAACCAAGCTCTGCGACGAAAGATGCCTTCCAGGACCTCAATCGTACCTTATAATGAATAGATTCTTGTATTGGGGACGAGCGTCTGGTACTCGTTTCAGGAGGCCGGCGAGGGGGKAGGATAGGAGGAAGGAGAATATTAGCTTGACTATTCGTTTGCGACATTAGTTCTCTGACAATAATACGAAGACATGGAAGACGCAGAATAGGCAGAACCTACGCTCATCAGGGGAAGCTCCTACGACCCCAGACAGCCATTCGAACGCTACTCAAAGTCAGCGCAATCAGTCCACTAGCAGCAGCTACGGCTAGTCGTACGTTTATTGATATAGGGAAGCATCCTGTATCAGCGCGATTCGTCCGATGCGAGACTGTGTCATAACTCTAGGAAGTTCGACGACGGAGGGTCTCAAAAACGAGTATGCTGAAATATTAGGAACGAGAGTAAAGTATGTTACAGTCTACTGCAGACATAATAGTACAGGAGCGAAGCCTCGAGGTGAGAGCTGCCCTAATAAATTTTAATGGAAGCGCCCCGAAACCCTAACCAGGCTCTTGGAATCGCAGGCTTTGCAGGTTTTTAAGTGGTTATAGTCTGGAGCTTCCGAAGCTTAAAGTCCCGAAATGTTGAGGTCCACTGCCTAAGTGTGGTGATGTCACCCACTAAAGTGGGACCTTCCTGCCATGTGCCAGTTGGCATGTGCGCATGTGCCTGCTTCACTGGCTACCATAAAAAGGGGACCCCTTCTCGGGACTGCGCCGGACCAAGTCAGGAGATTAAGTCAATCTCTACACTATAAGATATTACCTGTCATCTCTATACTGAACCGTCTATTTATTCATTTGCTCCTACATCGAGGACCGCTTACGACATAATAGTGGTACGGCTGTTTATGGTTTCTTTATTATGACTGCACAAATAAACAGCTCACACACAATCATATATGACATGCCTGCCCGCCCATTGACACCAATTCAACATGCTGATTCGCATAGTCAAGATCAGACTACGCACGTGTGGTCCCTCGAGTCCTAGCTATCTTGATGACATGATATTGCCACGAAAAAAAACAAAGAGCATCGAGGTCTTCGTTCCTGTCTTTACGCCGTCCAAAATATGATGAATGACTTTCCCCATATCCGTAGACCTCCGTTTTCTCATTATAAGTTAAAAAGTCTATACCTGAAATCAACTGCCCCTTCATTCGACATCCCCAATTTGAAAGGGATGGGATCAATATTATACAGTAATCGTAGTCGAAATCACGGGTGTCGTGGAGTTGCTTTACTGTCTTGCAGTTCTTTGCCCCTTTAGAATTGCATCGGCTCGAATTGGCCGGGATCGGTCTTAATGCTCGTTACTAAACCACTGCCGTTTGACTCAAAGATAAGATTCCTTTCTTATCTATGAGTTGGCGGCGTCACGAGTGCTCTGAGAACTTGCGCTCATTGTGGGTTGCGTAGTCGGTAGCGAGTTCTTGGCCACCTGTGACTGTCGAACCTTGGCCCAAGTGAACACTATACCACTGATGAATCCGATGATGATGGCAGAAACACTGCCGACTGTAACGGGGGCAGAGAAAAAGATGAGACCACTAATGGCGAGGGGAAGCTTGTTGAGAGCTCCAACCATAGAATAAGTGGTGGAAGATGTGACTCGAATGCACCATGCAGAGCTATACGATATCAAGATAGCGGCCATGCCCGAGTAGATCATACCGATGAAAAGAGCATTCCGAGTCTCTGGAGGGAAGCACTTGCGCAAGTTCTCGCTAGACCAGTCTTCGGCGATGAGGGAGCAGATGACGAGGACGGGAATGGTAAGGAGGTTATTATAAAACATGGCTATTCGCAGTTAGCAATCAAGAAACTTTGCGATTTACAGCAGCAAAACTTACTGTCCCAGTCCTTGAAGTTCATGCTCTTGATAACCTTGCGCATGCTCAGAAGGTAGGTAGCAGTGCAGAAAACATTCAGACCCATCCAGGCATAACCAGCGTTCAAGGTAGCAAGAGCAGCAGCGGCCTCGGCAGTTTGACTAGCGCTGCGAGTGTCTGCCCAGGCGGCAACGATAGAAGACAGGACCATAAGGCCGAACGATAGAAGGGCGAGAGGGGTGACGCTTCCCCCGAACCATAAAACTTCACCATACGCGATAACAATGGTGGTCAAGTTCTTGAAAATGGTGTATACGGGGACGGACAGGTATTGTAGCGACTTCGTGCTCGTGTAGATCATACCGACAAGGAGGAGGGAGACAGGGAACCCTATGGTCGTATTAGTATCGGAGGGCTTTCAAGCAAGCGAATAATCCAAACACGTACATCGCTTTCCCTTGTTGACATCGAAGGGTGCAAGATTCGTGATCAAGCCTATTTGCTTCAATACCACGATCGTCACTATACATACGATCGACTATAACAATTATCAATTATCAGCAAATTGCGAATTAGACGACTGTGTGGTGATATGGTGATGTAGTACCTGGACTGCAAGGTAGAAAAAGTTCAAGTTCCATTCGGCTCCGGACACGACGTATTTGTTAACGACGGTCATACTAATCGAAGACAGACAGTAGGCAAGAATGGAGATAGCCGGGCTGTTCTCGATCTTGGAGAGCTGCGAAGTGAGGCCGTGATGGGATGCGACTCGCGCAGGACGCTGCGGAATGAAAGGATCCTTCTCCTCGCCATACGGACTTCGCATACCCGAATCGGGCATGCGGATGGCGTAGTCTTCGTTCTTCTTGTCCGACATGATTGCGATACGCTACCGTCGACAGTAATTGGGGAGGTGGTTTGTTTGCGATATGTCGACTTCGAGGATTAGGGCGAGGGCGAGGGCGAGGGCGAGGAGAGGAAGATCTTGGACTAAAATCAGGGGAAAGGAAAAAAGAATGGGCTATCTGTCAGATGTCAAGCCAACGGCCGCTGCGCCCGGGGCGGTGGAGACGGTCTAACGCGTAGATTGCGATAACTTGGCAGATGGCAAGAACGATGGCAGAAACCACGATTGAAAGTGGTACTTTCCCCTTTCTTAGCAATGAAATGGTGAATATTGAAGAATATAACAACGCACGAGATTTGCGAGAAGAGAGATTCTGCAAAAAAGGTTAGTAGTTTCAATAACCACAGACGCGTGTCAGAGTATTTTATTATTTCAATCAAGGGTACAGTAATTTGCCGTGGACTGCATGCGCAGGCAGAAATTCACGAAAGAAGCTTAGATTTGTATCAAGTGTGGCGTCAACCTGAGGCTTGTACGGGACGCAATCTTAGTTTAGTCTTGGCGTGGTAAAATTAGAAACTCCAATATGCTACGATTTCAGCCAATCAGAGAGTATGGATTGGTCTGTGGTAACCACGGATAATTGCACATTGGTATTCCTCCATCCATCCATCATCGATAGTTTACCACCGGTCTTAACTCTTACCTAAGTAACCCATGATTGCTCCTTATAAAATCTCTAGAAAGTCAGTATGGAACTCAGGGATCTTCATCTAGATGTTGAATTTTTCGTGACTAGTTCCATGGTTTAGACTCCCCATCAATACCCGTGCCGTAAAACATCAAACCCCTTGAAGTCTGTGCCGTACCGCCATGACTCCCAATAAACCATCCCTAATCCAATCATAGCGTGGACAAATATTATGAATCACGGATTTTCTGATACACTTTGCAAGTTCTAGACCCGGACCTTATTTAAAAGAAAAAAAATCATGTACCTATATCCATCACCTCCACCGTCGAATCACCCGTATCGTCAACGTCGTCCTTCTCATTCCTATCCTTATCCCTCTCCCTCTCCTTGTCCTTATCTGCTGCTCCTCCCGAACCCCCTTCCTCTGGAGCCGCCGGATAGTTCAAATGCTTCCAGTCCTCAAGCTCCTCCGTGACAGACCGAAGCCTATCCCTAATACTCTCGATGGCATAACTCCCCAAGACCAGTCTGAGCGGCGGGTACGAGCAGTGCGCTAGCTGCCATACCAGCTCCGCGCACTTGACCGCGCTCGTGGGTTGCCGGTCCCCAAGCCATTGCACCATGCGCTTCGCGTGCAGCGCCGGCGACGTCGAGTGTCCGTAAGCCTCGCTCGCCGGCTTGATCAGAAAGTGGCCCCATGTAGGTAGCGGGTTAGCCTGGGAGTCCGGCTCGTCTCTCCTCACGAGACCCGGCTCCACAAGCGTAGCTTTGATGTTAAAAGAGTCGATCTCGTAGAGCATGGCCTCGATGAGGCCCTCGACGGCGTACTTGGTAGCACAGTAGGGGCCCAAGCCCGGCACACCCAGGGCGCCGCTCGTAGAGCTGAAAATAAGATAGCGGCCGCCGTTCTGCTGGCGGAAGTAGGGTAGCGTAGCCTGGATGATGTGCAGAGTGCCCATGAAGTTCGTCTCGAATTGATTGCGGATCTCGTGTTCGTCCTGGTCCTCACAGGCGCCGATTACGCCGTAGCCTGAGCAGTTGGCGACGACGTCGATGCGCCCGAAGTGGTCGAGCGTCTTTTCGATGACCTGGGCTACGCTTTGCCGCGCGCGCACATCGCACAGCAGGCCCAGGCAGTTCGCGTCGTCGTGCTGGCTTGCCATCTCCTCGGGCGTGCTCTCAAACGTGCGTCCCACGTCTATTACTAGGTCGCCTCGCGCCAGCGCACATTTGACGAGCGAGCGGCCCATGTGGCCTGTGCCACCGAAGACCTTGCAGTTTATTTAGTTGACTTTTCTTTGGTTGGAGCATGTTCAATGGAAACTATGGAAACTCACGATCCATACAAGCTGCTTCCTGGGCGCATTCGGCAGCGGAGGTTCGCAGCTGGCCGGTAGAAGCAATTTCCCCTTATGAATGCTAGTGGTGCTTCCCGCCGGCGACGGGTGTGCGATTTCGGACACCGATCTAGAGTCCATGATCTCGACTATTTCTTAATAAATAGTTCACCATTTCGAAAGCTCAATTCATCTATCTTTTTTTCTAGCGAGCGGCATCGTGTAGCAAATCTTTAGAAGGGTTCGGCAGTTGAAGGACAAGTTGGGGTCGCTACTGGGCCGCTGCTGGGGTATACACTTTAGTAATCCCCGCAATATCGATTACCGAGACCACGGTTCTACCCATGGAAGCCATTGATAGTTAAGGGATATACTACGAAAATCTGATTCACTCTTAATTTGACTTTAGTATGAAATATCCAAGATCGCGGAATTAAATAATAACTAAACTTTTCATTCATAATATCATTGGGAGACCTTTATCAATAAAAGAACCGTCATATCAAAACTCATGTATTGCCGCCGCTAGATCGCTCATAGAATCCATGCCGTCGTAACCATTTCGCATCACCAGATTTAGTTCAGGTACTGTGCGACGTACTCCTTACGGAACTGGTTCGAATCCAGCTCGCTAGACCTGTTCAGTGGCGTCCATTTGGGCTCGTCCTTGAACAAGCGCATAGCCTGGATGTACTGTAGTCAGATGTTAGACCCATCACATTCTCTATGGTCGTATAGTTGCAAAGTAGTAGAAGAACCTACGTTGCTCTCATCCGTAGTGAATCTGTGGTAGATACCCGGAGGCAGAATGATCAAGTCATCCTTCTCCAGCTGGATGCGCACCCACTCGTCGTCCTTGCTGCGGACGTCGAAGTAGCCCTGGCCGTCGCGGATGTATCGAATCTCCTCGTCCTCGTGCAGGTGCTCGTGGAAGAAAGACTTGACCTTCTCCTCGTAGATGTCTCCCATCTTCTCGGGCGAGACGGTGATCTCGTCACGGTTCTTGTAGCCGCGGCTTTGCGCCAGCTCGTCCACCTTGCTGACATCCGGGTATTTGAAGTATAGAACACCCAGTTGCTCCAGGGCCGCAGCATCTACATTCTTGCCGGAATCGTGCGGCAGGCGCTGGTCGCCCTATTCTATTGTTAGTATTGTTATTCGTTATAACTTCACAAGGCTGAGCTTGGGTTCGGATAAGGCCTCTCGCGAGAATAGCCTGTGATGGTGCAATGAGGGGCACTTTTCTGCCGGGTCACTTACAGGAGCGTTGTCGTACCAGTATGCTCTCATTTTGATTCAACGATGCTTGAACTGTGTAATTTCACAAGAAGGATATAGATCTGGATGGTTTATGTAAGTTAAGAAGAGGGTAGAAAGAAGGGATGGAAGCTGCTTGTTAAATATTTTGACCGGTCGCCTCGTACAATGAAGGCGAATGGAAGCTTCCCGTTCGGTATTAGGTACGATGGCGCCAGCAGCTCAAGGATGTGACGTCGGTAGCCTGCTTTTGATTTTTTCTTTGGCGGGGTTTGCTAGCTCTTTCCCGCTCGGTGGATGTCCCGCCGTTTACTAAAGGTAGCCTTCTACTGGCGGGATCGGCTTAGTCAGGCGCCTATAAGTATCCTATCTTAAGGGGTTGACATGCATAAGTGCATCCGGAGCCCCATTTGTATGTGCGTGGCATGTATAATCTAGGCTCAGATGGTCAACTTTATGGATGTTCGTAATAGCTTTAGTTTCTTGCTTTGCTGTGTGGCATAGTGGGGAGAATATCACCGAGACTTAGGAGTCGGAGTTATCTATGTATAGTAGCAATACGTATTCGAGAATAGTAGGCTTAGCCTGTCTAGCTAGAAGCCCGAAATGGTGTGACGGTCAAGAACCATGTCTTTGATCAAAGCCGATGGATAGTTTGAGAGATGGACGTGTGTATTAACTCCACCAAAGCTAACTCAAAGCCTCTCACACGAAGGCCATATAGGCTAGGTAGGCTAAAAGATGCAGAATCTCACTCTCTACTCGTGGAAACTCCATCTCAGCGTGCTTTCTGAATAATATGTACAAAGAGCCAGTCATCAAGGCGGTCTCGCCATGCCACATCTCAACCTAGAACGCCACCGTCAAGTTCCTTATGCAACGCCGTTATAACCGAATGCCGTTGCGATTCTTCCATTAAACGCCAGAAATGAGGGTATGACAATCCACAAACACCGTCTTCGAGTTTCGTTCTTCTATCGGTCTCCGTCTGCGTCCGCGTCTATCGAATCTCCGCTGCCGCAAGTTCCGGGCCTCCCGCTACCGCGAACTCGTTATTGATCGCGTTGGCAGTATCTTCCCTTTGTTGCCTGCGCTCGAACAGACGACGCCACCACATGGGCGGATCGAGCGGCCGAGAGCCGTTATGCATCGGAGGGTACACATCAGTAAAGAAATACCAGATATGGCCAATAACCACGCCCATAATCTCGTCCTTGGGTACCGTGCCGTGCATAACAAGACTGAAACCCATTAGCACCCAGGGTAGATAGGGCGCCGCGAAGACGAGCAGTCCTAGAAGACTCAAACGAGTGTCCGGGTTCCGTCGCGACCAGATGTATACTAGTGTTGACGAAAGCGGGTGGCCGAGGAACGGCATAGACACCAACGGCGAGAGGATGATGAGGAAGGTCATTGAGTATAGTAGCAGCCATGAGAAATGGGCTGGTGAACGGCCGGACGACTCTTCGAGGAGACGGGCATAGCGTTGGAGGAAGTAGACATGGAAGAGTAGATCGAGCGAGAATGGGCCAAAGTATAGGAATGTGGTCAATAATCGCCAATACTGAAGTTCGGAGCCAAGTCAGCAAGCCTGCATCTTCCTTTTCGTCTCTGTAATCATTTTCTTACCTCCCCCTTCTGAAATACGGTGCGAACGCTATAGAATAGCTGGAAGGGTGTGACCATCTGGCATTGGACCAAGGCGCTCGTTAGGACCGTTGCGGTTGTCCACCATCGGGTGCATATCGGCATCTCCCAGAACCAGGCCTCTAGTGGGTTTCGGCCACCATCGCCCGGAATCATTTGGTCCATATTGGTTGGGGCGGGATTAGTTCGTAAGAGAATTATGAAAGATAGAGTTGGTTTATCTCTTTGATGACGATAATGACTATGTGAATGTTACATTACACATGTCAAAAATACACAGGAGTTAGGTGTGGAAAGTAAGGGAAGAAGGCTGAGAAAGGACGTTAATAGGTGACGGCGATGGCGGGACTTGCTCCTCAGCCCAGTGCTAATCTGGCCTTATCGGAGGATTGATTGACCTGTCTTTTACGGTGTGTGCTGTACCTAGGTACATGCAAGTATGGACGAATTCAATTGGACGCAAATGAATTGAATCCCCGTTTAAATTGTAATTTACGGATAAATGAATGAACTTTGTCGCTTCTCTTAATGATGACGTGACCATCTACATACATGTATGTAGTACTCTGCTTCTAGCCACGGTGTGGCTGGKGGTTAATTTCCATTCGCGGCTGGCCAGGGGGKTCGTACAGGGGGTTCGCTAGCGTCTATGCAGGGATTTTAATTGAAATGGCTGGGGCGCGTGTTTGCAGGGGACGTGCACAATCGCGTTCCTGATGAATGGGAGATTTGGGAAGTTGCGTACCTTGTTCCCTAATTCCCAGCCACTTGGATTTCGCCGATTTTCACATTTCATTATTTTGCGCCGTTGGCCGGGTGCGGTTCTTTCTTCTCTCTTTCTTTCTTAGGAATGCACTGCTTCTAATTCTGTTCGCCATTCAATCTAATTAAGCATCGTCATTCTCTTGAATAAGCAGCTTGCAATTATACCTACTCGTCGACTTAATTCCACTTTGTCTGGCTCCAACCCCGACATTCTCGACCTCAGTTCCAAACAATATCAAGTCGCATAACTGTCGCATCGAGATTGAAAGCACCTCTAAGACTTCCTGCACTATCTGCGGGACATTCTCTTCATATTACAATGACCGGTCGCGGTAGAGGACGAGGTCGAGGTCGTGGCGGCCGGGGACGAGGAGGAGGAGCCGGAGCCGGAGCCGGAGCCGGAGCAGTACAACGTATGTCTACGAAGCAATTTTCAATCTGAAGCCGCAATGACTAACTATTCGGTAGCTGGCGACCCAATTCCTTACCCTCGAAGGAGAAGATACAGACCCGGAACTGTCGCGCTGCGAGAAATCCGAAGATTACAGAACAGCACTGATCTGCTACTACGAAAGCTGCCATTCTCTCGACTTGTATGTCGCTTATGATGCAATAGATCGCGGAATTAGTATACTGATCGACTTTTAGGTCCGTGAAATAGCTCTAGACATGCGCCCTCCTGACGAAGGATTTCGGTGGCAGTCGCAAGCCATCCTAGCTCTCCAAGAAGCTGCCGAGGCATTCCTCGTCCATTTGTTCGAGGATTCAAATCTTTGCGCTATCCATGCGAAACGAGTCACAATCATGCAGAAGGATATCCAGCTCGCCAGACGAATACGCGGTGTTTGGGGTGGTGTTGGCTAAGACGTGTAAGAGCACCAAGAATACTATCTTCAGGGTTTTCGCATTTGCAGCATTATGGTCTCGGAGTTCGGTCGAATTCTTCTAGTCACTTCGGTCGATTGCTTAAGTGGGAGGAGGATGTCGAGGAGGCAGAGATACCAGAGTGGTTTGCTGGCTGGGKAAGGAAAAAGGKGAGCCGGCGTTTAGGAGTTGCTATTGAAGGCAGACCAGTCCAAGGGAGAGTCGGTCAAAGTTTTGCGCTCGATATGATACCAATATCCTAGGGACACTGCGAGCTGCGTGCTTCATAAGAGCACATCAGAAATAGTGCCCAGTAAATAATAATAGACTTGATGAGTCTCAGATTTAAGGCTTTGAAGCTGAGGTGGAGAGATGGATAATTCATGCATGTGTGTGAACATCCATAGGTACCTACATAAATAATTACTCCGAAACTCCGTCATTTGGCGTCCGAGGTGGAGTAATTCAGGGATGTTAGCAGTTCCAACAATAGCACCTTCAGCGTACCTGTACTCCCACACAGCCCACAGCTTGGTTGACGTCAACAGCTAGGATAGCTTCCCGAAGCTCCCATTTTATAGAAAAATTACCCTAGAGCCTCAATTTTCTAACTTCCATCCTACCGGCCTAACGATCTAATTGGCCTTCACATTACCCAAATAGAATATTTATTTCTTAAGAATGTCGGCAAGACTACTCACACGAACTTTCGTGCCACGACACGCTCTTGGGGCCGGCATAATCGGGTTATCCCTTGGGACGAGCATGGCGACATTCAGACAGCCTAGACTTCGGTTAGATGCGAGAGAGACTCCTCGACCGATGAGTAGTCGTCCTCCTACAAATGAGAGGCTAGATCCCGAGCTATTGAAGCAGCTTTCTGGCGGGAGCATTGCAGGTATGTCAAACTAAACAATTATAGATTCGTTACCGGAACTAACGGAGAACCGGTATAGGATTCGTATCTGGAGTGGTCATTAGCATATTCTCACGGACGTTGGTGTTACTTCTAGGTCTCTCTGTAGTTGTTATTCAGGTGTGTGATACGGATTACCTTGTTGGACTGCTCCTTGATTCTAATCTCATCTAGGTGGCTTCCCGATACGGTCTCGATCTAGTACAACAACTAAGGCTGAAGCAAAGACTGGGAAATTCACGGGTATTGGCAGCTTTAGAGAAGAATCCCGCTTTCAAGTTGTCATTTGGGCTATTCTTTGCAATGTCTGCCTTCATGCAGTTCTAGTAGTTAATGTAGAAACCGTCGCAATGCATCAACTTATAGGGACGAAACCAGCCTCCATTTCAGAAAGGCCGAGTTTCTCTCTCCAACCATGCAGTCGTCACTTTATCGTTCTCAAAATACCCCTTCGTCTTACTCCAGATATCCGCGTTGTATTCGTTCAGCCACGTCACTTCTTCATTCGTCAAAAGGCTCGTATCGATGAGTTTGCGGCAGTATGGCACCATGGTGACATGTTCAAATCCGAGGTATGGCTTGTCGCCAAACTTGTATTTGGTCTTCMCCTCCCTAACCATGACGATGTTTTCGATGCGAATGCCGAAGGATCCATCCTCGTAATAGCCGGGTTCGTCGGAGATGACATTGCCAGGGGAGAGGGACACCTCCGAGTACTGTACCCTAGTACCAATACCAATAGGTCCCTCGTGTACATTCAAGTACGAACCGACGCCGTGACCAGTACCATGACGATAATCGAGCCCGTGTTGCTAAAAAAAAAAAAAAAAAAAGAGTAAGTAAAGTTTCAATTTTCAAGGTTCGGATAAAGCCATACCCATAGATACTGCCTTGCGAGGCTGTCGAGTGCGAAACCGGTGGTCCCTTTAGGGAATACAGCTCTATCCAGAGCTATGTTTCCTTTTAGCACCAGAGTATAAGCCTCGATCTCAGCCGCACTTGGCTCGGTAAAGTGCAACGTTCGAGTTGTGTCCGTGGTACCATCGAGGTACTGTGCCCCAGAATCGCATAGGTACACCGCGTTCGGGTCAATGACTGAGCAGCTTCCCCGCTCGGGTTTGTAGTGGATTACGGCGGCACTGGGAAAATGCGATTAGCATGATCAGGTTGTAGCGAGATCTGAGGTATTATTAGACTTACTTTGGCCCTGTCGATGAGATTGCGGGAAAAGAAAGTCCGACAAAGTCCTTTTGCTTCGCACGTAAAGATTCGAGTTTGTCTGCAGCTTCCACTTCATCGATAGTTGCTTTCTTCACTATCAGCTGGTCTTCGAGCCACGCAAAGAACTCGATCAGAGCAGCACCATCTCTGATGTGGCACTGTCTCATCCCTTCGAGCTCAGTCTCGTTCTTCACAGCCTTAGAATCACCAATAGGGCTTCGTATCTCTTCCACCATATCATCACCACCAAGCGCTCGCTTAAGAGCCCATGACGCTTTGTTAGAGATCAAGAACTTCTTGCTATCGCCCCCTTCGTCGGTCTTCTGTGCTGCTGCTGATTCGCGAAGGGCAGAAGCATCGCCAAATATGTCTTCGTATGGTTTGATAGCAACCCCGTTCTCGGCAAGGTACGATTGACACTCGGGACTTAACTTCGAAGAGTTGACGTACAATGTAGCGTCGTCGGCGGTCACAATGGCGTATGAGAAGAAAACTGGGTTGTAGGGAATGTCGTTTCCTCGAAGGTTGAAGAGCCAGGCAATCTCATCTAGCATCGAAACAACGAATCCTAGCGATTTCTTCTTCTCTAGCTCCTTTCGAAGGTCGGCGAGTTTCGTCTTCGCATCCTTTCCGGTAAACTTTTGGTCGAGAACTATTATAGGTTCGTTGGGTTGAGGTGGTCGTTCACCCCCCCAAGTAATATCAACCAGGTTTACTTCGACCGCTGCCAACTCCTTGCCACCGCTCTTCTTGATCTTATCTGAGAGCTTCTTGGCGGCGCCATTCGTTAATAAAGTCGGATCCACACCTACAACCTTACCGCCAGCAGCCTGATCTGCAGACCATTCTTGCCAGGTAGGAACGTCCACGAGGCCTTGCTTCAAGAGAAGCCAGTTGTCATCAAGCTGTTGAGAAGCCTGGTTGAAGTAACGGCCATCTGTAGCTAGAGCAGCCTTATCGTGGGTGACAACAGCGCAGCCGGCCGAGCCAGTAAAGCCAGAGATGAAGGCACGACGAGCATCACATGGTGCAATGTACTCGGAAGCGTGGCTATCCTCAGATGGAATAACTACATTGTATAATCGTTAGCAGCCGAAACCAGATTCTGCGATATAGCATATTGGCTAACCTACTGTATACATCTACTTTGTGCTCGCTCATAAGCTGGCGAAGCTTAGCAAGGCGAGTGCTTGTGTCGACCTTTTCCATCTTGATAGTAGTAGTGGTGCTCTGGTATCGGATGTTTAGGTGTAGGAGTGTGGTCGACGAAATCTGGATATTCCGAAGTCGAGATCCGAGTTTGGATGCCTTGGAAAGAGATGAGAGCGCAATTCTTGGTGTCATAGACAGTGTAGAGAATGACGCAGGGATTCTCATCGGTAGCAACCGCGGCGATATCAATGATATCCTCTCCCAACCCAGTCTAGAAACCCAAGGTCACAAACTCGGGCGTAGATAGCCCAGACAAATCCCAAATCCCTAGTCGTGATTACCGATGTATGTCCATTGGAATCAACACTGGTTCTCAAAAATTAGCAATGTTGATGATTGATCAAACTGCAGCTAGATACATGTACATAATCTTCGGGAGTTGAAGTTGTCAAGTTTAAAGTAGTACAGTAGCACGGAAAGAAGTGGGATGAAGTTTGGCTGCACTAGTAGCAGCGGCATATGAAGAACCCTGGTGGAGTATAGTATTGAGTACTTCCTGAGTACCTGATTGCAAGTAGTACTTACCCCTCCAACAAATGCCCCACTATACGCTAAGAAACTTGGCTGGACATCGGAAGGTATCTGATACTACTGGAGTATCTCTGCGTCACAATTCTGCTTTGATACTTCCAAGGTTGCGATACGCTCACGCGACGGGTACCGGGCTCATTCCATGAACGGAGCTCTTTTAAACCCCACCATCAAAATTGGGCACTAAATGTGTTGTGTGTTCAATTGCGGGATGGGGATGACGTTTGGAGCMCCTCCGATAGCGAATTCACGGCCACTCACACTCGTCCTGCCATATCAGATTCTCGGCTCGGTACCTACATACGCGGTGAACCGTACCACAGACCGGAAATAGTTGATCGCTTAGGCATATGCTGTTACTGAGTCTATGGTCAACTGAGGTAGTAACAATTCACAAAAAAATCTAGAACGTGTCTGTTCAGCCTCAGCCTGCAGGACTTTGTTTCTTCTTTCACCTTGATTATTTCAACATCTCGTTGTCCATGTATCGACGAGTTGTGAATCTTTAAACCTCACACCCCCAATTTGTAGGTCGGTTAAGTTTTCGATATGGATGAGATATACAATGGAAACCAACGCCACCATGGACAACGTACCGATTCCTACTATGACCCTGCCTGAGGTCGAACATGTAAGTTTTTTTTTTCTTTTTTCTTTTCTTCGAGCTCGATGCCAAGATATAGACTTCCAGAAGAACTACACTACAATATGTCTCATATCTCAGCTACTTTCCTCTGGATCTCTGGATCCTCATCCTCGGGTCATGCATTTCACTGTACTAATGTTCTTGCTAGCTAGTACATGAAATGTATAAGCCAAACCCTCCTCAAACCATCTCTCGTATCCAGGAAATCCTTCAGACCCTCCAAAAATCTACTGCGGGGTGGCAGCTTGCGGATGGCTTATTGAGTCGACCGGATGATAACATCAAATTCTTCGGGGCTTTGACTTTCACAGTCAAACTGAACACCGAGAGGTACTGCTTCCTGCTCTACTGATGTCTTCTCTGCTGTCTTCTCTGCTCACCCGTATGTAGTTTATCCGATGAAGATGCGCTCTCCGTCCTGCATAAACTTATCTCCTTCCTGGTCACTTCTCTGAGGGATGGGACCGCCGCTTTTGTTGTCAAGAAGATTTGCAGTACCCTAGTCACGTATTTCGTTCACTATTCACATACGTGGTCTAGGTGTATACGCCATCTCTCATATAGCCTGGATAAATCCACAAGCTTGCCTATCGATGACATTAGCGACACTGCTCCATTTGAGGATATAGTCATGTCCTTAGACGTCGAGAACTTCTATGCACTTACGTGGTTTGCCCAGTTCCTGGCAAACGAAATAGAGAAAATCGACCCCAAGTCCACAAAATTTATTCCCCTTCATCAACGACTAGCCGACAACGCTAGCGACGTTGTGGTATTTCTGGCTCATGGTATCAAACCTGTAAGTGACCAGAACGTACGTCCTAAGGAGTCAATAGCTTGCTTGCATGCCTGGCTTCAGTATGGCTACCGCATCCAGAATCAGACGTTGGCACAACAACTTCGGACACTAGTCCACCCTGTCATCAACTGTCTTCCCCATAATGAACTATATGACGTTGCAGTTGAGGTTCTTACCTTCATCCTAGAAGACTGGCGTCCATTCCTTCTAAAAGATCATATTGAATCCCTGTATTCTGTCTTTGAGAGTCAGTGGGGCCAAGACAAATATCGTCTCTTGATCGAAAGCGAGGACGTAGATGACGAAGAGGTTCATTTTGGGCTGCTTATGTTGGCGTTTGCTGATTTTCAAGTAATCGAGCTGATGGATGGGACGAATGAGAGAGGCCAACGACTCCTCACCAACCTCGTTGGCCTCCTAAGAGCGAACGGATACCCTGGCGTGGACAACAAAATATTCGTCCCAATTCTTGAATTTATGGGATCCTTCGTTGAAGCTCTTCTGGATACTCTCCATGAAGCGGACTCAACAGATAAGGTGCAATGGGACAAGCCTCCTGTATGGCAGATTATGCAGGCTGTCTCCGAGAGCTCGCGGAAGATACAGTATCCATCCATCCACATTTACAATTCGTGGGATTCCACGGAAAGAGTTGCCTTCGGCGATGCACGGAAAGATGTAGCCGACTTTATGCAATCTGTCTATACGTTAATAGGCAAGCAATTGGTAACGATCTTCGCGGCAAACTTGCTCGAAGCTTTACCTAGATCATCCTGGGCAGAACTCGAGGCTGCAGCCTTTTGCCTGGGTGCGCTATCCGACTGCGTATCAGACGGGACCTCATGTGATGATATACTGACCAAAGTATTCGGCTCACCCCTGTTTGACTTGCTGCGTCAAGGCCAGAGTGTAGTACCGGTCCGAGCAAGGCAAACATGCCTCTCCCTCATAGAGCGGTACTCGGAGTACTTCGGTAACCACCCAGAGTTCTTACCGGCCGCGTTAAATCTGCTCTTCAGTGCGGTGGCAGATCGGCATTTGGCGATGCCTTCTTCTAAATCGATATACACACTTTGCTCCTCCTGTCGATCTCTTTTGACCCCAGAGGTTGATGCGTTTCTCGAGCAATACGCGGCGTTGCGTAATAACGACCTCGACTCCTTAGCCGAGGAAAGAGTCGTGGGAGCTATTGCATCCATCATACAGGCGGTGCCTGGAGGCCCACGAAAGATTAGCGCTTTTCAGAGGTTATTAACGATGGTTGTAGTAGATGCCGACATCAGCTTGCAGCTCTCGACTTGTCCTGAAGGGTCCCTGCTGCCACCTGATAATCCGGTAAGTCGCTGGGAATTGAAATCTGAGAGGTCTTGTCTTGATTGATGAATTGGCTCTAACATGGCAAAGTCGATACTGCGAGCCTATGATTTAGCCCAACGCCCGACAGCAGAAGTTTCAGCATCGGAGGTGTCGCTACAATTAGCTATCCGAGCTCTTCGCTGCCTTAGTAGTATCGCAAAGGGACTTCAGGCGCCCACCGAATCCGTCGATCTAGACGCCGGTTACGATGATCCTCAAACGCCCACTGATGCAAATTTAAATCAGATACATGTTAACGTTATGGTGAGCATACGATCGACTTCCCATTCCTCTTCCCTATTGAGCCCTAGGACGAAATGGAAATTCTAAACTTCTCTCTAGAGCCTTCTCGTTCGACTTAAGGAGACGTTCTCGAGTAACTTTGAAGTTGTTGACGTTATCTGTGGTATTCTCCGTGCCGGGTTCTCTGAAACAGAACCTGGTCCATTCGTATTCCCTCCCCAGATGGTAACAGAGTTCATGATCAGCCGATGGCAAAACCGTGTTGCCACAGTAGTAAATACAGCAAGCGTCTTTGTGACGTCCCTCAACAGTGGGAACCAACGGAAATTTCTCCCGGAGGTTCTCGGACAGCTCTTGCCTTGGGTATTCGGCTTATTGAATCAACTTTCCGGTGAGTTGCAATCTTGGTGACCAAAGAAAAGGAAAGGGGAACATCGGCCATCTTTAGAAACCAATTCCCTTTATTCCGATTAATTCCTGCGTCACTTATGACACACATCGCTAATGGCGTCGTAGAACCTGAGCAAGATCCTGAACTAGCGCAATACGGCCTTGAGTTTGCTCAAAGGGTAATGGCTAGGCGCCCGGAGATACTTATGTCTCAGCCCTCGAATATGCTCGAATTCCTCTTCATGTTCGCCCTAAAACTTCTAAATGGAAATGAACCATTACCCAAAGCAGCAGCAGCAGAGTTCTGGGTCTGTTCATCCGTTTCCTGTCTGTGCGTAAAGGTGACAGTAATGCTGACTACGTGACTACCAGACGACCTTTATTTCGATCCAGACGGACGACCAGAACACTCAGGCTATTGTTAATAATGCGATGACCTATCTAGGCCCTAAACTCTCCGAATCGCTCATCCAAAACATTGGCGGCAAGGCATCGAGGAGCGAATTAGACAAGCTTAGCGAGCCGCTGAAGAAGCTGGTGGCGCAGCATGTCCAAGCTCGTCAATGGTTACAGGCGGCCCTTCAAGATCCAGCATTCCCTAGCGAGAATGTGTCGCCAGAGGACAAGGAATTATTCCTAAAGAAGATTATCATGTAAGTTTATTTCTCGCCCCATTTCCCATTTCCCATGTATCCATGCCTATCCCTCGTAACTAATGCTCGAAATAGGCTCCGCGGCCAACGCTCTACAAATCAAGTAGTCCGTAACTTTTGGCTAGCTTGTAGAGGCTCCAGCTTCGCCTATGCATCGTGATGGCTTGTTCGGAGCATACCTCAATTGGCTTCTCGTGCATACTTACTAGTTAGGTATAGAATCGGAAAAGTAAAATAAAAAGAAAAAAAAATCGATGAGCAATTGTAATGTGTAATGCTTGCGTGAACGTGATATGCTTGCTTGGCTCCTGTGACGACTGGAATCGGCTGTGTGTATCGAGGGAGTTTAGCATTACAAGTCTACTGTGCTGTGCTGTGCTGGTGCAAGCTCTATCGTAACAGAGATAATACATATCTTGTCCCATCCCATCGCGTCTCATTTAGATATGTAGCTGGGTAGCTAGTTCGGCCGTGGCCCTAAACCCACAGCATGTCGCACCAACTTCATAGTCTGTTCTGCGTTTCGACGCGCTACCTCGGCGCCCTCGGCCTCGATCTCATCGAGCCACTTGCCGCCCTTGCGGTACAGGAAGTCGTCGTACCGCTCTCTGATACCTTCGAGTTCCTTGGTAACAGCCTTCACGAGGTCTTCTTTCAGTTCCTTAAGGGTAGCACCGGCGTACTGGTCCGCTAGCTCCTGGGGTGTTAGTCTCTGCTTTTCACCAGAATCAGTGGTAGGAGCAGGCCCGCATTGAGAGAGCAATTCAAGCAAGTTGGCGACGCCGGGGCGGGTCTCGGGCTCGTAAGTCACGGCGTTGTGCATGTCTGTTATGGCGCCCATGATCCGGGATCGGATTTCCTCGGCTGGGGAGGTGATGAGGATCCGGGAGCGGTGGTTAGGCGTCGATTTAGACATCTTGTTGTGCGGGTGGGTTAGAGACATTACGCGGGGGTAGGGGGCTGTCTGAATTAGCTTTCCTGATAGAAAGAGGATACGGGGAGAGCGTACCGGTCACAGTCTCGGGCGGGATGAGGATATTTTTGTACGTGTGGTTAAAATTCGTGGCACATTCCCGCGCAAACTCGAGATGTTGCTTTTGGTCCTCGCCGACGGGCACGTGGGTTGCTCGGTGTACCAGTATGTCGGCGGCCTGGAGTACGGGGTATGAAAACAGGCCCAACTTCAGCTTCGTCGTGGCTAGCTCGTCGACATCGGCTGTCTTGTTGTGCTCTGTGAGTTTACTCTGTATATCCACGTTAGATGATATCCACCTATGGCGAATTGCTCTTCCTATTCATGAGTGTAAAGAGACTACTGAAGATAAACTAACTTTCCACTGTGTCATCCTTCCCAAATATCCCATAGATGCCGTGCAGCTCAAAATCCACATGAGCTCTGTGTGTTGCGGAACGGAGCTCTGAAGGAATATCGTCGATCCTTTATCTGGATCGAGGCCGATGGCTAATAGCGCGGCCATCATCTCACGGCGGCGTAGACGTAGAACGGTGGCGTCTTGAGGCACTGTGATGGCGTGGAGGTCCACGACGGAGAAGAGTAACCTGTCTCCCGAGCCTGAGCTTTCCGCATCGTCTTGTAGTTGCTTCCACTGTCGCAGTGCTCCTAAGTAATTCCCCAGGTGCGGCACTCCCGTGGGCTGGATCCCGGAGAAGACGACATTTCGCTTCTTCTTCACCGTCACCTCTTTTTCTTCGCCTTCGCTGTTGCTGCCGGTAGACTCATTTCGCCTTTGTTGTCGGGCAGCTAAGCGTAGAATCTGTTTTCGCGTTGAGCCAATCAGGGGCCTACAGCGAGCGCAGAGTGTTGAGCGCATCTACTCTGACCGTCAAGCCTTTAAGAGCTTCTTATGAAACGGTACATGTAGATGTCTAATGTGAGATTTTGAAGATGCTTGCCGGCTTTTGGACCGATGACGTCTGGATGACTAATAAGCAAGAATATCTCATAATATTGAAAATAAGGGGAATGAGCTTTATATGATTCTAATTGATTATACTCACAAATTACACAGCAAGTTTAGAGCGTTGTTTTTCTCATAAATACCCGAATAATATCGAATATGATGATTGAAAATATTGAGTGAGTCGATTAGTGCTCGGACCAATCAGAACGGATGCCAATGTCTTCTTTTCCCTAAACAGCGCTATAATAATAATACCACAATACACGAGTCACAACGTAATGAAGTGGTTTATGGCGAAGAAAGTCATGAATACTTGATAATTTCACGAATGAAGCAAACTGATATACATTCAACTGCATGTTTTAATTGTCAAATATGTTACAGGTGGGCAGAGACAGCACGTGATCTATTTCGTATGTCTGAATCTCTCGCTTGCTAGCATCTCCTTCACCTTTTCTACTGTGCCTAATGTCCTGTCTCTTCCGAAATGCTCCATTTTCTGCTCAACAATCTCTTGGAAAGACTTGGCTTCTTCATCCATCTGTTTGCCAGTATCTATATGCCCAAGTTAGCCAATAATGACCATATGACCCTAAGAGCTTAGATCAAAAGACTTACCAAGCTTACCAAACTCCCAAACGTTCGCCTTCATACCAATACCGTAGTATGCGTGTTTCTGCAGATATGCCAACCAAATCTGTACCGTCTCCGGGTGTCCATCTCTAATCTGGATCAATCTCCTTCTGGTGATTCTCTCAAAGTTCTCCTGTGACTTCTTGAAAATGAAATGACTCCTGGGCACCGTCCATCGCTCTACGATCTTGGGTAGAGGGACAGGTCCAAAAGCCGGGAGGTTTAGGTAGTATGCGGCCCGTAGAGCGAAATCACAGAAGAACTCGAGGTTCGGGATGCTGAACGATCGCAATTGTAAGTCGCACGAGGGCACACCATACTGGGCTTCTCGTCGTAGCGGTTGGAGATATAGGGCTTGAACGGCCCTAGGAAGTCGGACTAGGTTCTTTTCTCGAGGGTCAGGGAGCTCGTTTCTGTGGAGTGCGTAAGTAATTGCGTATTATCCAAGACGCCGAATCCATATCCATACACTTGTTCAGGAGGCCCGCTATACGAATCGGATGTTGGGTCGGCTCTGTATATCCATACGTTAGAACTTTACTAGACATCATGGAAATGCCGAATTGCACATTGCGACGTACACTGAGGCCTGTGAGCGGGCGCTCATGAATGGAGTGAAGGCATGTCGAGATTGTTGGACCTTTCGAATTGTGAGTCCGCCATCCCAAGGTTTCCTGGATTAAATAAAGCTTACCAATGGCCTAGACAAGGCTTGCCGTATCGGCCTTGCTATTACTGATCTGGTCATGCTGTCGCAATTGCTCTTCTCCCACTTCGAGAATCGAACCGCGCGATCTTGAAGATTGACGAAGTGTGGATCCCCGGCTACAAGGCTCGAAATTTGAGGCGTTATCGATAAGAACTAGGTTGCTACAGATATGCAAATAGAAAAGGTTATGCAATTAATAGCTTAACTTTATCAGAGCTCCCAGCTCCCTGCAACTCGACCCCACGCCCCACGCCCCGCGTTAATGACTGCCTGCTTGTGCACGCCTTTGCCTGCTAACGGTGATACTCACAACTTCACACACGTCCTCCTTCCAGCACTTGATGATACAAACAATCTGAACTGTCAAGATGGAGGTGGCTATGAAATCATGGGGTAAGAATATGCTTTGTATTCTGCTCAAGCACTATACTCGATTCCTCGTAGAAATAGTACACTAACAACTGCCCCTCCAGAGCTGGACAACGACATCAAGCTCGTTGATCCCACAAGAGACGCCCTCTACAACTACTCCGCCGACCGCCAGAACGAAGTCAACGCCGCGAAGCCATGGAGAGATAACCCCAACCACTTCCAGCACGTGCGCATCAGCGCTGTCGCTCTTATCAAGATGGTCATGCACGCGCGAAGCGGCGGTTCGATCGAGGTCATGGGCCTGATGCAGGGGTATACAGACGGCGATACCATCGTCGTGACCGATGCATTCGGCCTACCCGTCGAGGGCACAGAGACCCGAGTCAATGCCCAGGATGACGCCAACGAGTACATGGTCCAATACCTGCAATTATCCCGAGACCAGGGCTCCCGTCAGGAGAACGTAGTGGGATGGTACCACAGCCATCCGGGCTACGGCTGCTGGCTCAGCGGCATCGACGTCGGCACCCAGAGCATGCAGCAGAAATTCAACGACCCCTTCGTCGCCGTCGTCATCGATCCCGACCGCACCATTAGCGCCGGCCGCGTCGAGATTGGCGCCTTCAGAACCTATCCCGACGACTACAAGCCCGCCTCCGAAAATACCACTTCTTCCTCCTCGGGCCAGGCCGTGCCCCTTGCCAAAGCCGAGGACTTTGGCGCCCACGCGAGCCGGTACTACTCTCTCGAAGTATCGCACTTCAAGTCGACGCTCGATTCGAACCTCCTCGAGCTGCTGTGGAGCAAGTATTGGGTACAGACMCTCTCCCAGAATCCACTCCTGACGAACCGCGACTACGGCAACAAGCAACTACTAGACCTAGGCTCCAAGATCCGTGAGACGACCTTGACGTTCCAGCGAACCGCTAGGGGCGGCGGCATTGGCATGCATGGAAGTTCTGTTAAGAGCGGGCTCGACGCCGATATAGACAAGCTCGCTCGCACGAGCCATTCTGTTGCCATGAATGAGAAGCAAGGGTTGATGGCGGTTGATGTCAAGGCGAAGATTTTCAATGGCTTGGGTAATACTACTACGAGAACGGCGACGTGAAGAGATAGGGCTTCGATGAAGTGCGCATTCTTTAGTGTTTTGCGAGGCCGAGCTTACTTGAGGTAGTACCTAGGTATTCATGAGATATGAAGCATTAGACGGCGTTGGGACGGACTGAGATTTGATTAGAAGGGATAATGATGATACAGAGTCATGATGCTTTGCATCTGGAACATCTGATATACACAGGCTTTTTTCTTGTTATAGACGTGACACTTCCTGTCTGATTGTGCATGTGCAAAGTTTCGAGCTAGTCGGACCCGTGCCTATGATTAATTTGCCCCTGATTCCGATTCCGTGCTCTTAGCAATCTCATACGCCTTTTCGACGCGTCTCATAGTTTCCTCCTTACCCAGAAGTGCCATACTCGGTATTAGGGCCGGGCCGGATCTCGACGCGGCGATGACCCACCGTAGAAGATGGTACCCCCAGAGCTGAGGTTCAGAGTTGTCAGCTTTTAGGGTGGCGTACACGGCCTTGATGAATGGCAATATAGTCGGCTCTATAACGTCCTTCTTCCAAGACTCATCCCCGATATCCTGTAATAGATCTCGCAGTGTGGCAATGAAATCAACAACGCGTAGTTTTTCAATTTCAAGCGGCGGCGAAGAGGCTGCGTCGTCGGTAGATGGCTTGTGCCTGTAGACGCGAATCTCATCTAGATTTGCAAGCTCCTCTTGGAAGCTGGAGCGGTAGAGGGCGTCCGGTACCTGCCAGATAAGGTACCGGCTCCGCAACACGTAAGACTCGGCGTCCCTGTAGTTCTGGACGTCGAATCCGAAGATATTCTTGATGTACTCCTTGGAGACTACAGCACCGCTGCTGTCTCGACCCGGTTGCGGCTGCGCAGTTGGTACTAAGGGTCCGAGCTCAGCCACCACACTATCGGGGGAAGCAGATCCGCTCTTTCGCTGCTCTTCGTACTTCCTCACGTGGGCTTCTACGGCAGGAAACACGATGTTGGAAACACCCTTCGGACCGAGAGACTGCGAAAGTCGTTTCACGTGGGCCTTCTGCAGGAACTCATGCTTGTCGTTTATCATAATGTTGCCCTTGGTGAAGCCGAGATGGAACTATTTCCCTTTTGTTAGAGCCCGGAATCGCTACGGCATCTGAAATAACAGCATGTTACTGACCTTGCTGACCATCTCATCCAAGTCCAAAACGTCCTGTTGTCCCTTGACACCTTTACCTAAGCTCCAGCCCAGCAGCATCACGTAGTTTAATAGCGTAGCAGGTAAAATCCCGCGATCTCGCCAGGAAGCGATGTCAACATCGCCATGGCGCTTGCTTAGCTTCTGCTTGTCTTCATTCACTAAGAGTCCAACATGAGCGAATAAGGGTTTTTGCCACCCGAAGGCATCGTAGAGCGCAACGTGTCTAGGAGTGGACACGAGCCATTCCTAGGATTTCTTGGTCAGTCTCGAGTTATAAGTAAGGTATGCAATGAGTGCGACTCACCGCCCCTCGAATCACGTGCGTGATCTCCATTAGATGGTCATCAACGACGTTGGCGAAGTGGTATGTAGGATACCCGTCTCGCTTGATGATGATAAAGTCATCCTCTGGTTCGGGTCTCGAGTATTGTCCATACACGAGATCGCTTACTAAGGGCTTGTGGTCGGACTTGAAACGCACACAATGCGACTCTCCGTTCGCTGCTCGTCTAGCAGACACATCTGGCGAGATATGCGAACAGGTTCCATTGTATATAGTCGGGCTGCCCTCTCGAATACTTATTAATCTCATATGGTCTAGATCCTTCGGGGTGCAGAAACATCGGTACGCGCGGCCTTCGTTAAGTAGCTGGTCCGCGTGATTTCTATACAGCTCCAATCTTTCTGACTTTTAAATGGTCTTAGTACCGCTGAGTCGGGATGATAGACTGGTAAACATACCTGTCTATAAGGGCCATATGGACCGCCAACATCGGGACCTATAAACGGCCATGAATGAGAATCAGAGCAATTTATCAAACCGATAGAAGTATCTCACCTTCGTCCCATGTCAAGCCTGTCCACTTCAGGTCTTCGTATAGCCTTTTCTCAGCATCTTGTACAATTCTCGCCTAATGCATATCAGAATATTGGGTCCTCAATTTCGAGGGGTTTGTTCGAACTCACCCGGTCAGTGTCCTCTATCCTCAATAGAAATTGGCCGCCGGTTGCCTTCGCCAGTAGATAATTGTACAATGCTGTCCTAAGCGAGCCTATGTGTACATATCCAGTTGGGGATGGTGCAAATCGCGTCCTGGCTGGCGTATCAGGTAGAGTACTGGACTTTAGTTTATCGACTGCTTTGGTCCGGCCCGAGAATTTATATCGCTTTAAGATGTGAGACGGCCGAGCTGCTAATGAGCGGCATAGGGGACCGCGTATCATGTAAAGACTTCTCATCGCCCGTAAACTCGCGAGCGATTCAATTCAATTCGACTTAGACGTTTCTTGTTCGGGTTCAATTGAATGCGAAAAGTTTTAGTTGGAGGAGCGAATATTGATTTAGGTGGTTACAATATGCATATAGACATATTTAATATACCTTATATATACATATATAACACTGTCTAAATACAATACTAGATAGAAAGAAACTCATACGATTCCCTTGGTCTCGTCTGCGAGTTTAGTAGATGGTGCTGCCGTCGTCGTGAAGCACGCACCTGCCCTACTGCCTTCAAAACTACAATGAGGAGGCTAACGAAAGGGGGAAGCTGGATTTCATCTAGAATCACGTTTATTAAGGCGGAATTGTCCGTATCTTAGGATTTCCCTCTTGTATTGGGCCTTCTAATCGATAGTTCTGAAGAAAATGGGTTGGGGTCAATGGGGAGTCTCTGAAATACTGTGTACGTTTTCTCGAGATGCTCGTTTTAACTCTTAGTATCTATGGAAGTCCTATGGATTAATAAAAAGATCATTAAACCCAATTGGTCTTAATAAAGCCACGTTTAAAACAGCTCAGGAATTCAGGGGTTAAAGAGTTCAGGGGTCGGCCTAAGAAGGGGTCAAAGTGATGGATTAGTAGGTAAACATCACAGGAATCAATTATACACTCAGAAGACCATCTTGCACAGTTGGTTCACTCTGTATTATCATCTGCTACAGACGAACCCTTCACATTTCTCCAAAGACATGTGAAACACAATTGAGAATGTATTGAGCATACTCGTGCGAATGCTCATATGTGTAGTATTCCCAGCTAGCCTCCCATACCAATCAACAAAAGAAATCCCACATCGAATTGGTTGATGTCAACTTTGCCGTACGTGTTCGGCTTTTAGCGTTGTCCATTATCCTGTTCACCAATCTCATCCTAACCGATCTGCACTGCATGGAAACTTCAGCTATGACATGCTGGAAGCCGGTGCTAGACGGAATTAGCGATAAACTTTCTTGGGGGATATGTACGTACCTTAATGATCGTAATGTGTATAACTAATGTCCAAGTTGTCTTATCTATACATGTGTATAGACGAACATATACCAAGTGTGTAAAACACAGGCCAAGAGCAATCAAAACTAATAATAGTCAATATTCCATCGCCTCTTCACGAACATAGATACCACAGGAACGACAGCCAGGGTCTAAGGGGGAAGTGAAAGAAAAGAGGAATACCTTTGTGAAGAAGTGCTCCTGATGTCTAATACCAAGTGAGGCGTATTCGTCCTAGCGACTCAAAAACCTCGTCATCGCAGCGCTATCTCTTCTGGGCTTAGTTGACGATGAGTTTTCGTCTAATAGAACCCAATCGAGAGGATGATCCATGGACTGTGGTTTGCTTCTGAGATCGATTCAAGAACCCTAGATTGGCAAGGTCCAATTTCCGTTGCTTGGTCCGTGAAAACTTGTCTAGTGGCTCAGGGCTACATTCTCCACAGCATTGGACGTCCAGGTACGAACGCTTCATTCCTGTGGTGAACCGTTGACTGAGGCGCTGGGAATTGGCGGTGGGGGTTGAACTGCCATGTCTTGACGGTAGTAGTTCTGTAGGCACCTCGAGTCCTTTCCCGATGGTCATATTCTTGGGTGGAATAATGACCGGTGCCGGAATACCCTCCTCTTCCTCAGGAATCGTGTCCTTCACTGCAGACGGAGATCGTTTTGGGCTGGAATCTGCACTGCGCGACTTCGGGAACTCTTCTTTGATGAGGTCGTCGATGAAATCGTAGTCGTCGCAGTCTGACTGGCTAGATGTGCTTGTGGGAACACAGGGAATATCAAGATCGTCCCAATCTGAGTCGTCCTCCTCGCTAACTTCTTCAGTATCGGGGTAGAATTCATCGTCGAATTCATCCTCATTGTCTGACAGAGCCGCAATTGATCCTGGTTTACAGCAGCCGCAGTTGATGAAGTCGTTCCATGCATCGCTCATCCACCCAAACAGATGCGTCGGGCAGGATGCTTTGCCGTAAGCCGATCCGACAGCGGTGCCATTACGATTAGAACAGATATCATCTTCCATGTCGCTGTCGTAGGAGAAAGTATTCTGCTCATTGAGGCTCATCAAAGTGAGAGTTCGGGGATGCTTGAGACACTTCATGCCGAGTCGATTTGCCGCCTCCGTAGCTGGATAGAACCGAAGCCAATTAAAGAGGCAATCACAACAAGGTTTCCACTTTGGCCAAGACACCCTACGCCGATTGTGACTTTGACGACAGACGAGACCATCTTGGGTAGAGACTTGTGGGTTGTCGCAACGACAAAGCTCGGAGGKGGCGCATTTTCTTTGGTCGCATGGCGGGGCGGCGATCTGGAGACCTCGATTCTTGTAGAGGATGAAGATTCCCTCATCAGGAAGATCGAGATTAGTGAGGTACCGTTTATTGTTGCTTGAAATGATATCATTTCGAAGCTGCCCGTCGACACCGTAGTAGGTAACGATGACGGTGGCCTGTTGGGAGGGGATTGCCTTGCAGGCAACGAGACTGTGATGTGATACCATGTTGTCTGCGGAAAGACCAGGAGATATTATTTCGGTGTCTTGGTTTGAAGGACGACAAGGTATATGGCGAGGAAGATATTTCGGTTAAGTTGAGGATAGCAGATCGCAGTTGTGGAGATTGTGCGAAAGCTGTAGATGAAAGTGAGAGGAAGATGGAAGGGAAGAGAGGAAGAGGGTCAAGTAGAAATTATCTGAGAAATCCGGACGTGAGGGTTCCCCAAGTGATGTGGGCTTGACGAGGTATCGAGTTGTTTGTACCTTAGGACACCGGGGTGGGTTTCGGTCGAACTGGAACTGGCACTGTGACTTGAGAGAATTTTCAAGACCGACGGGTACGGATAGCGGGTTGATGATAAGCTGTTATCTACCTAGGTAGGGAGCTATTCAACAGGTGAAAACTGAAGGATTAGCTCGACTCTAATGCCACGACGGATGATGTTGAGATTATGTGTTGCTTGGTAGGCTGGGGCTCCATAGTTGACGGTTTATGGTAGTGTAACAGAGGAGGGCCTTTGAATCTTGAACTCTGCTTCGATGAGTTAAGACGAGAATGGAAGATAGTTCTTAAAATCGTTTGGTTTGCCGAATACAAGGCCATCTAGCTATGTTAAACACTCAGCTCACCAGAAGTAGACATCCGTATAGCTTACTCTGGTTCGTAGAATGATACAGCAGAATGCTTTATGTTGTCTGGAAGAGTCGGGTTTCACCTGGGTATATTAGTACTTCCGAATCTTTTACTGCCTGATAAATATCGGAAACCCAGAAGAAGGTAGAGTCTACCTGTATGGCCAAAGATCATTTATGCTGGTCTGAATTATGAAATCCCTTGGTTGTCCGTTGTTTCTTAGTAAGACCTGCAAGACGGGCCTGAGACTTATGCCTAGGATGTTGAATAGAATATTAGGAACTGTTGATGGTGTAAAAATAGATATATAAGCTGAATACTAAGAAGGCTATCAGTTTAAACTAAGACAAGAAGTCAAGAAGTCAAGGAGTCAAGGTGTTTAGGTAATGTGGTTAGGCATGGGTATATCATGAATGCTCATTCCTCTCGACCTTCTCTTGGCGGATTACGAAAACTTCCAATCCGTAAACTTGGCTCTGAATCATCGCCTAAGCCGGAGCCCCCTCGAGGCTCCGAATCAAAGACCATTACCCATTGCCGTTCTTGGTGTTCACCCTTCTCTGGCTCTGTGAAACCCACGAAGTTGAATTTCTTAGTGACTCTGAAAAATAATGAAGCGCCACAGCTGAGGTCATTGAGCTTGGATGTCAACCGAGCCTACCTTGAGGGATCAAGGTATAGGGGGGAGATTGAAGAGTTCAACGGTATACGTACCACAATGACGGCAAGTCTAATAATGGCCCTGACTAACAACTTCGATCAACCGTACGTGTAGGTGAGATACCTACGTAGGTAATATAATACTTATTGACGAGTTTGTTGACTCTTATGGAGAATCAAAATCGGGAAAATTGTTAGCTTGCTTAGATGCCAAGTTGGAAAATCTGACCTGGAGAACCATATAAATTACAGATCTCTGCCTACAACAGATCAGGAGTAAGTCTGTTATCTTGGTACGTTGCCCGTAATCAAACGCGTTATCCGTGAGGCTGTTCCTACACGTGTCATAGTGTAAGTCGTACCGTACGCCGCCTTGCGAAGCCGTGATTGGACGAACACCGCCAACACACTAGTGAATCATCGCGAAGAGATCGATCAAGGAAGGCGACAAATACGTGTCATCGTAGAAGGCGTGTTTTATTCCCTAGCATAAAATACATGCTAGCTCGAATAACCGTCCGTAGACCATAGAGCGCAAAACCCTTCCCATGCATGCAAATAGTTGCCGAAAACGAGAAACCGGACCCCATTTCATTGTTACCCTTATCAGCCGCCAACATTTTAAATCTCCGTGGTAACCTTGGCCTTCGGGTTGGTGACCTTGACGCCCAATTGCTTCGCGCGCGCGATGATGTCGATTCGCTTTCTCGAGGAGACGTTGTGGGCGATCCTGTAGTGCTATTAGTTGATTTGGTCCCTTCCCCTGGATTGAATGATCGGAGACGTACTCTGCGGCGTAGGTGCGGTTGTGCATCAACAACAGCTCAACATCCTTGGTGTTGTTGACGAGGAAGGCCTTGTGGCCAGAGGGCATCATGTGGCGGGKCTTCTTGTTGGAGCCGAAGCCGATCTACATTGCGAAATCCGTATTAGCATCATTCCTCCCATGTTGACCAGATCGTATTCTCTCGTCGATAATATCTCGTAGAAAATGAAGCGCAACATACCGAGGGCATGGTCATATTGCCTCTGAACCGTCTTCGGACACGGTTATCGATACCCTTAGGCTTTCGCCAGCTGGAGGAAAGGCATTTGAACCGATCGCTCTGGTGGCGGTTGAAGCTCTTGGTTCCTATAGAGATGAATCCGTCAACGTCTCGTCCTCACAATATTCCATGGCCGAATCTCTTTTATCAAATGCCTCCAACCAGGTTCCAAGAGTCTCGTGTCAATCGGGAAAAGGATGCGGGTCGAACATACGCTTCTTGACGATCGGGACGTGCTTCTTTGCGGCAACCATCTTGGAGAGATTGTTAGTCGAAATGATCTATGTTTGCGACGATAATATGGCGTAGGTAGAACAATTATTCACCTTGACTGATTTCCTGTCGGTGTCTTGATGGGGTTTGTCGAGGTTTGGCTGGACTCTACCGCAAAATTCAATAAGCTTGAGAGGGACCGAAAGTTTCCAATGGCAGGCCACAACAGCCGAATCCGAATTTTGCACTAAGGGTTTTTGTTAGGGTTGGTGAAAGATCACGTGGGGAAATTTGTAAAAAGGTTTGTCGGCTGTAGTGTGGCTTGTGCATTGCGGCCTGTGCATTATGGCTTGAGCTCCGAGTCAAAAATTCTACGAGCCACCCTTCATCCGATTCAGCCACGAGTGGCTAAATTGGCATTCCTCAAGGTTCTTAACAGCATAAATGTCTGGATCTGGATTCCAATGTGATTATCGTGGATTTGCATTTCTGATTGATTCATAGTAGACTGGATGACAATTTGTTCCCTTTCGCTTATGCTTGTTATGGACAAATCCACTACAATTTTCTGTCACAATGCTGTCTATATTGCAGGGCCTGCTGATCTCTACGATGACAGCATTCCCTCATAAAAAGAGGGATGTCTGATCTATACTAGTTACGGAGTATCTAAAGCAGACAGAGAGTCCACCTGGAAGGGGTCCCGTCTAATCGGAACTGCCATAGAAACGTAGAAAAGGAGATGTACTGGTAAACTCTCCTTTCGCAGAAATACCTCATTCCGAGACTTCCTATGGTTGATGTTCTTTATCCTATTTCCMCCCTCGCCGTACCTTATTAATGGCAAACTCGAGCCAAGCTATAGCGAAATACCTATGTCCCGTCACAAATCTAGACTTGCGTCGATGTTTTCAGGCTCCCGCTATACCAAAGGATCATAACTCATAACTCATTACTGCTGCGCGCATTGGGGCTGTCCGCCGGCTTCGTCATCGTCATCCTCCCATCCGTCTCCGAATCGAGGATCTCCAGAGTTCGCACCCATCTAATACGAAGTTAGTATTTAATTCTCTATTCCTTGGATGGTACATAATGAAACATACCTCGTCAATGTCAGCATCGTCGTCATAAGCCACTTCGTCGACTTCCTCGGCCTTGATCTCCGGCGGAGGAGGAGGCAAGAGCTTCTGAAGAGATTCGTAGGCCGCATCGTCCTTGAGCCAGCCATCCTCGGGGAATTCAATCTTAACGACGAGATAGAGATCTCCCTTGGTGTCCCCTCGCTTATGTGGCATGCCCTCTCCTTCCACCTTGAGCACTTGTCCTGGGTGTAGGACTTTGCCTCGTGGATGGTTGATGTGGATACCTCGGCCGTCTAGGTGCTTGAGAACCACACGCGAGAATCCGCAAAGGGCCTCGGAGACAGTGACGTCCAGGTCGGCAGAAAGGTCGTCCCCGATTCTGTTGAAAACCTCATGGGGCTCTTCCTCCAGGACGAATACGAGATTACCAGGCGTTTGATCGGGGTGCTGATCAGCTTCMCCTTCCAGTACGATTCGTTCCCCCTGGCGTGAGCCGCGAGGTATGTAGATCTCCAACGGCTTGGTCTCCAGGACGGTTCGCTTGCCTTTGCACTTCTTGCATCGATCTTTCTCCTTGAAGTAGTTACCAGAACCTTGACATCTATCACACACGGCTGATTCACGAGTGACAAGGCCAGGTCCGACCTGTCGGAAGGCCTCTACGACACCGTGGCCCTTGCAGCGATCGCATTGCTGGGGCTTCACTTTCTCCTTGCCACCGGTGCCTTTGCAAGTGCCACAGACGACGTTCTTGTTGGCGGCGAACTTGACGGTCTTGCCCTTGTAAAGATCCTCCAAGCTGACGGAGTACTTGGATTCTTCGTCTGGGCCACGCCTGGGTCGTCTGGGACCGGCACCGGGGCCGCCCATGCCACCACCCATTCCCATACCGAACATCTGTGCTAGGATGTCGTTGATATCTACCTCTTCGCCCATTCCTCCTCCTCTTGAGGGGTCAAACGCGGCCATGCCATACTTGTCATACATAGCTCGTTTCTCTTCATCTCGGAGAATCTCGTAGGCTTGAGTTACAGCCTTGAACTTAACTTCGGACTCCGCCCGCTGGTCTTCGGGGACTTTGTCGGGATGATGTTGAAGCGCAAGCTAGGAGACGAATGACAGTCAGTAATCATTGTGTATCCAATGGGGTCTAATATAGACGAAACGAAAGAGCTCCTCACCTTTCTATAGGCCTTCTTGATGTCATTCTGGCTTGCCTCCTTGTCGACGCCGAGAAGCTCTGGGGATGCAGTCAGCAATAAGGTCCGAGTGTGAGACGATGCGACCGGGACAAGCGTGATACATACCGTACAAGTCGACATCTTCATTGCCGGCACCTGGTCCAGGTGATGCCATGGTCGCGAATGTGGTTTGAGATAAGGAAAATGTTCTGGTGTTTCTTTGGGAAGATTATGCTGTAGAAGTTTAAGTGGGTTCCAGGGTAGGAAAATATTTGGCGGGGCAGTATCTTGTCCCTCTGAGTTCCGGCTCTGACGACTGTAGAAATAGCGCGATTCTGCACACGGCTTCCTCGTCGCGTTAAAAGATAACCCAGGCAACCACGCGAACAAGAATCCTCTCGGCAACCGTCAGGAGGTGGTTTGGTAATTTGGTAATTTGAAGAGAGAAATTTGCAAGGCTGAGTGGCAGAATAATCGATGTATCAACTATCAGTCGGCGTATCGTTATCGTTATCACTACTCGCACGCCCCCACGAGGTACTACGTAATTTGCGGATTTGCCTGCGCAAGTACGGTGTAAGTACGGTGTAAGTACGTACTGAGACGCCCAAAAAGTTACCCACTCTTAGCCAAACTCAATGTTCCTAACTCGTACCCTAGGTGCATAAGGTTAAGGTAGCCTGCATCCGTACCATGTCTTTTCACACCTAAGAAAGTGACGAGAGATGCATCCTCCTCAACATGATTACTAATGCAGTTATTGCTTTTTGAGATACAGGGTTCAATGTTGTTTGCCATTTTGCTTCCCATATGTACCCAAGGCAAATACCAAAATCTGCGCCGTTTTAGAGGGGCTTCCCGTCTCCCCGCCGTGCTACGTACAGTTATGGTAGCGAATTAAAATCTGTTGATAAAAGCGGTAGGGTCTGTAGCAAGCGTAGATGTAAATGTTGAAGGTTCCAGATTGACAATGCTAATGTGGTATTTACTTTTATGCCAGGTTCATTTCATTTCAATTGATATAATGCCTCTCAACTTGAAACATCAACATTAAATCTCCATCGGGTTATCCGACCATCCACGAGGCCCTGGCCTGAACCGGCTTGATTTGTTGCCGCATGCTTACACGTATGTGAGAGAAAAAATATAAATATACCAAGGTATGATATATGTATGTAAAGGTATAATGGGCTACCACGAAAGTGAGTTTCCAATTAGATCACGTGTATATTCAGATTCCAAAATCAACTTCATTCTCCAGGTACGATCTCACAAGATTCGGTGCGAATAATTACATCTGTACGTTTTCCACACATACCTGGTATCTCAATCGAAGTATTGACTTCATAGCTACTCTCATTTCGCTTGATTTTGCGGGTATAATAGTCCCTTMCCCTTCCAAGCCTCGATGTGACCTCCAGCCTCACCGGTTTCTGAGATCGAAGAGTCTTGTAGTATTGATGATCGTTGGTAGTACCCAAGATGAGACCTCCGCATGATACAAGATCTTGTCATCTAGCAGGTCGATAAGTCGTTGTGCTAGGAAACCCATCTTCGCTACTGACGGTGCTCGCTTTGCCTGCGACGGCAAGATCTTGCACGGGATCCTTAGCACGTCCGTTAGAACTCCCAAGCCACTGACCTCCATGAAGGCCAATCTGTTCCCCAGACGGCTCAGCTCATGTAAGCCCGAAGCGCCACAATGATTCATATTTTGCGAGAAAAACACCATCCCGCAGCTGACTCCTGTCGTAATTCGCCGATACTCATTCAATTATTCTCGGCATTCGTTGATAAGAAAGAGGTGGCAAAAGGAAAGCCTTACTCAGGCCAATCATGATCGAGCGGCTTCAAGACATCTTTAAGAATAATGAGAGTTGGTGTTGGTGTAACCACCCATGATAGCTCCCGAAATGAAACTAGATGTGCACAATTTCGTCACAGCTTATAGCTTGACCCAAATCAAAAGGACAAGGATCGTATAAACTTTCAGAATACTCTTGATACTTTCTAGAAATTTAGTAAACAATCAATTCTCCCAACTTCTGACCTCATCAGCCTCAATGTCACAGCGAAAATCACAGAGAAGCGATGAAGAGCGCCTACTTCCCGGAGATGGTTCCTCTATGAATCTTAATCCTACTGCCTCTAAGGGACGCTCAGAAAATATCAATTCTGATCAAGTATCAAAAGTCCACCACCCTAGACGACCATTCCATCGGTTCTGGAGACGGACGTTGACCCTGGTTGTTATCCCCTCAGGGGTTACAGCATACTACTTTGTGATCTGGCTCCGTTTCACAAAAAGCCCTGACGATCCCGTGAAATATGGCAGTGCTATCGAGATCTGGATCTTCTACTCATGGTTTTTAGTCGGCGTCTTCGGCTTGGGATGGTCAAAGTATGGCCTCGCCGGCGTGGAGTCCGCTATGCTTCAAACCCCTTTCTGGGAAGCTCCTAATGCCATGGCACTGATGATGCATAGCGACAGCTCCTGGAGTGGCCCAGACGGATGGTTTAACTTGAAAAGACATATGATCCACCGACTATGGTCTTTACTTGCCTTTCTGAGCTTGTTTGCCTACGTGGCATTTCCGCTTTCAGGTCTTTCGTATGAAATATCGGACGGGTATGTCCCTTTATCGGATACTCCAAATGTTGTAGGGCATACTTGGGAGGATTACCATAGCCGGCAGGGGCTGTTTTATTATTCCGGTGCACTGAATGGGTGGAGTACTGGGTCTCCTACAAGTGTACCCGGCTTCGGGATGATCTATACCCCGGGCTACCTTCAGCGCGAGGAGTACAGCGGCTTTAAGCATGTTCCTAACGCCTTGCCTCTCATCGAAGGCATTCCAGAGATATTTCTCGGCCCGCAGGCTGACACGCCCATTTCAGGCAAGGGTTGGGGTCTTCATGCGGGATACAATTGTTCAATGGTGAAGGACGCCTCTGAATTCACTATTCTCAACCAGAAATCGTCGTCGTCATTTTATCAGGCACATGATTCATCGGGTCGCGACCAACTAGCATGGGTCAGCCTTAGAACTCCATCCGAGCAACTAATTTATGCATTCAGCAGTTCTTCAAACTTCATAGATGCCGTCAATCTATGGGGATATATCGAAATGGGAGTCAGTAACACGTCAATAATCACGTACGACGGAACTGAACCCAGCTCTTTCGACCAGGAGGGAATCGCCAAAGCAGACATCTTGGAGTACTCCCTATGGCAAGCGCGTCTTCGTGGTTCGTATGGCGATAACTACTCCGATTTCAATAGTACGCTTGACCCTACCATCAAGGGCATGGGTTTGCCCATCGTCCAGGCCCCAAACGGAAGCTTTGTGAGAAATGAAAGCTTCTTCAAGATCCAGAGCAGAAGTGATTATGGTGATCGGTATAACATCAGTACTGAAACCTTTGAAACCGTCATATCCCTCGCTCCTCCTGTCGGCATACGATGCCGTGTCGTCTCAACCCTCGGAACTGCGGAGCTCAATCCGGCGCAATCCACTTTCCACTCCTTTGAACGGACACCAAGTCCCCCGTTCAACAACTCCGCAGAAGACACCCAAACCCCTCGCTTGGGCGACATTGCCCAGCAAACCATGCTAGGTCGTTACCTACAGATCTTCTCTGCTTCTAATTCTCCCGCTCCCGTCACAGTTTCCAACTCATACCTATACCAAAACTTCATTCAACCGCGAATGCTGCAAAGATCTATCATGTTAGCATATGCTATGGACGCCTTACAACTCATGTATGACGGCGTATATGGGCTTGACGGCGCACGGTCCGATACCAATTTGACGTCGTCAAAACCGGGGAGAGTATTGGTGGCTGGAGTAATGCCGCGGTATGTACCAGCGGTCTTTTTCGCAGCATGGGCCCTCGGCTGCGTACTATTGGGGATGTTGTATGGATTTCGTCGGAGGKGGTCTGACTCGCTGGATGGATATAGTTTCTTCCGGTTTGGTGTGGAATTGGCGGATGAGGTCAAGGGTAAATCGGACTTCTTGAATGCGAGTGAGTTCTACCATAATAAGACGTTATTGTCTTTACCGGGTTTGATTGGAGATATGCGAGGCAATGGAAGAAACGATCATCGTGAAGTAGAGTTGAGGGATATGGCCAGGTAAATCTTGGGAGTCATTGTTTTTAGTCATATGTATTTGACCACCAAGATGAGTACTGGCTAGAATGGTCGCTACTCGCTGCAAGGGATGTGTTCTTATGTATCTCTTTTAATTCTTGCACCTCTCTTCTACGCCTACTTCCGCCCTCCGCTACGTTTTGGGGGTCCTTGAAAGGGGCGGCCATCGCTTCGGGGCTCCCCCCAACATTGATCTGTAATAGAGGTAAATGAATTTTAAAATGAAATCATCAAAATATTCGCGATAAGATATCCTGAACAAACGCCTTAATATCATAACCTTTATAAAACTCGGGCGTATCTATTTGAAATTCGAAAAAACGTGCACGAGCTACCTAAATTAGACCTGTTACAAGCCCTGTTGGCTGACCTTCAGGGCTGTTTCGATACGGCGGGGGTTGGTGAGTAGAAGCGGCGGGTACCGCACAGCGGATGATCCTTAATAAGTCGCTATAACTACAGCGCGGTATGGCGTATTATAACTCCCAAGAGCCACTCAAATCGGAGAGTCTGGAACATTCAATCCCTAGATTTGCCGACTTCAGATGCTAGTTCCCCTCAACTCAATCTTAGAAAATGGCGACTAAATCTCTGTCCTTTCAGTTACTATCGCTCCTAGAGCTGAAATGGTAATTCCGCTCATAATATCAAAGACGGCAATGTTGGCGTGGAAGTCCCGTCTGAACCAATTGCGCAATTCGACTGACATCAAGGAATCCACCCCGTAGTCTGCAAGGAGCCTGCCGGGCTCCACGCTATCAACCGGAACAGAGAGCGCCCTGGCAAGCTTCTCGACGATAGCTCGTGCTACAATATCCGCTCGCTCCTTCGCGTTACTTGCCTGCTTGAATAAGACGTGCGACGATTTCTTGCGTTCTTGAGACACTTCTTGTGAGTGCTCTGGCGATGATACCACTGAATGCCTGATTCGTTCAAATAGTGGACGTTGCATCATCGGAGGAATTGCGTCGCCATAGTTATTGAAGTCGGCTGGTGTTGTTGATCCGAGCAGTACCCGATAGCGAACGCTGGGGATCTCGGAGGGGATGTCAGTATCCCATTTATGCCTCGACAACGGCCTTGAAGGATCGCAGCAGGCATTCATCGCACTGAAAAATCCATCGCTCTCTACTGGTGTCAACTTGAGGATGTTTTTCATAACACGCGTGTATTCTTCGGACTCAGACACGATACCGATGCTTCTCATCCAACCGATATCCAGAGACACAGTGTTGTCCCCTTTCGAAGCACGTTGTCGGGCCAGTGCATCTTGGAACGCGCAGCCTGCTGCATAGTTCGATTGGGACATAACGCCGTATATTCCGGCCAGCGAAGAGAGTAGGATGAAAAAGTCCAGAGAACCCACAGGAAAGAGGGAATGAAGAGTCCATGACGTGTCGACTTTTGATCGGAGGGTTGAGCTCCATTGAGGGTAGCTCATGTTCTCGAATATGGCATCCTGAAGGTCCATGGAAGCATTGATACACCCTTTAATCTTTGGCATCGTCGTAGCGCATTCTTCTATCACAGCTGACAATGCGCTAGCAGACGAGACATCACATTTCGGGGCCACCACAGTGACACCTCGCTCTTGCAGCGCTGAGATAGCCTCGAATGCTGCTTTGGATGTTGAAGAGGGACCAGACCTTGATGGGAGGATAAAGTACCGAGCCCCTTTATCTGCCATCCACTTCGTAATAGCGCGGCCCAGCCCCCCAAGACCTCCCGCAATGAGGTAGGTCGCATTGGCATCAAACCTCCAGGAGTCATCATCGCGAAGTAGTTTCTACCCAGATTTATTCGTGTTAGTATGATGTGCTTCTATGTTGAATGACATCCAAGTAAAAAGTTTGTCTCAAACAGCCTCGACGATTTCGAAATAACCAACAGCACTGATACGTGAGGGGGAAATAAAACCATGAGCTTACCGGGATTATATCAGTTCGATTTGCCGTGACGACAATTCGGCCCGTGTTCTTCCCACTCTGCATGAACCTGAAAGCTTCTTCGACACGCGAAACAGGATAGCAAGTTAGTGGTCGGGGATAGCGGAGAACCTTCCTAGCAAGCAAGTCCCTGACATTGTCCTGGAGGGTCGCCCAAAGTTCGGTCTTGTGTACTGCCATATGAAATAAATCAACAGCAAAGAAACTGATGTTGTTCAAGAAGTTGGCCATGGGGAGCGAGCTATTGGCCATGATATCGGATTTCCCGATCTCGATGAATCGACCGTACGGAGCCACACATTCCCAGGACGCTCGTAGTCCCTCTCCGGCCAGTGAATTCAGAACCACATCGACTCCAATTCCACCTGTCATACGCTTAATTCCCTGTGCGAATGAAGTATCCCTACTATAGAAAATGTGATCCGATGGGATGTCAAACTCGTCCTGGAGAAATTGCTTTTTGGCGTCGTATCCTACGGTGGCAAAGATTTCAGCGCCGACCATTTTAGCTACCCATATTGCCATCTGGCCAGTACTTCCTGCTGCTGAATGGATCAAAACCTTCTCCCCCTGTTGTAGCTTTGCTAGATTGATCAAACCGTGGAGAGCTGTCATGGCTGGGGTAAAAGCAGATGCCGCTTCTTCAAAGGACACGTCGTCCGGAATCTTTCGAACGCAATTCGCTGGTGCCCGAGGGTAAGTACGAAAACTACGAATCCAGGTCATAGACACTCTATCTCCTGGTTTCAATTGATCCTCTCCAGAAGTTTTCGATGGAGTTCCATTCGTCGAGGGACCAACTCGAGTTATAATACCTGCGCACTCTACTCCTGGAGTTTCCCAACTTAATCGACCGGTAGTAAGAAATAGATCCCTGAAATTCAGGGGCCATGCTTTAGCCTCGATCTCGACTTCATCTGGATCAAGCCTTTCGCTCCCGGTGTGAGTCTCATCTCTGACAAACTGGAAGGTGTCGAGAGCTCCAGGGGTATCCATGGAGAACTCAACGGCTGGCCCTGACAGCCAGGGTTCTGTTCTTAGTTGAGGGGTGGTGAGGCGACGAAGGTGCTCGTTGAGCTTAGTTTCTCCAATAATCCTCCCTGTACAGAGATAGCCGCCGCGAACTGTATACTCGACTTCTTCTGATGCGGGGAAGAGCTCGTCGGAGACTGCAAAAGACGCTTGAAGCACAGTTGTGATATATCCAGTCACTTCGCTAGCAACTTCATCTGTCTCCTGGATATGCCCTTGGGACGACAGCGATTCGATTGAGAGGGTCACGATTTTCTTCTCATAGGCTTCGCTCCGTATACTTCTCAAACAGCCAGTAGTAACTCCGTAGTAGGCATACTCATCGTCCTCGGCATGTGTACTGCTCACCCACAGCATACTGTGATGTTTCTGCACCAGTTGTTGAACCGTACTGAAATCCCTCTCAGATAACGCAGACATGAACGGCTTGCCAATCTCCAGGAGKGAGATCAGGATATTATCGGAAGTCGCGACATGATCTCTCTCCCCATCTCCTTGCTCTTGTACAAGGTTATCCCAAGTAATGATTCTCGTAGTACGCTGTATCTCCCTAAGTTGATCGCGTACTGCATGTGCGGTAGCATGCTGTACTCTGGATTGACCATCCACTACGAGCACGATGTCCGGTTTAGGCACAATGGGCAGGTCATCAACCCTGGCCTTGTCGAGCAACGTTCCTCCGTCAACCATCTTTCTGGAAATTATAAGGCTGGCAAAGTGACAAATGTCACTATCGTAATCTCTAAGAATGGCATCGTTGCCTGAGAAGCCTGTTTGCTTAAGAAGCTCCCCCCACCGTAGCTCGCTGAGCAGCGGACCGGCTGAGCGCCAGGCCTCCTCACTGAGCCACCATCCCGGGAAGATGCCAAATCCAACGTTGCCGCACGAAGATTCCGGGTTGATTAGTTCCTGAAAGACGAGATAGCCGCCAGGTTTCAGAAGTTTGCGGAGGTTGCGGAGAGTGGCTACCAAGTTAGGCGCGACGTGAAGTACAAATCCAAGAAGGATCATATCGTAAGTTTCAGGTTCAAGCCCGTCTTCTTCGTACGAGTCGCTACTCAAGTCGAAGGTTTTGAACTCCATTCTCTCTTCAAACTCTCGGAACCTTTCCCTTGCTTCCTCGAAGAAAGCCGCCGAGATGTCGGTAAACAGGTACTCGGCGAAAACTCTAGTTCCCGTCTCCGTTTCGATTTGTTTCAAAGCAGATAGCGCACGCCGAGTCATCCCACCTGTTCCAGCACCTACTTCCAGAATACGAAGCTTCGGCTTCTCATGACATGCTAGTCTCAGGAAACTCTGGAATCTGGCATCGCAGATCTGGTCAAAGAGATATGTGTAGAAGTGCTCAGCCAAGCCTGTCGAATAGATTAGGTCCAGCGGGTCAACGTCGCCATGGAGGATGGAGGTAAGATTACGGGCCACAACTGGAAGCATCTTCATGCCCGGTATTACATCTTCACATTCTCGTGAAATGGCGTCAAAGTTGTCATCGTCCACGACGGAGTCATGATTGAGCCCCTCATTGCCTTGGCCGTAAAACTTTTCGAGTTTTGAGACGAATATTTGAAGATGTGCCGGTCTTGGTCGTGTACTATTGGCGTTTTGAGCTGTTGATGGCTGTTGAGCATACGATTTCAGTGCTTTGCGTGCGGCCATAACCATGAGTGATTCCATTTTAGGGAAAAGATTGATCATGATCTTCTCGTTTCCGAAAGTAGTCGACGCCCTGGACAGGAGCCTCTGCAGCTGCTCAGGGCTCAATGAACTAAGTTGTGGTTTCCAGTCAATGTTGCAAAGCAGTCCTTCTCCCTGTTGTTTCTCTTTGGGGGATTTCTGTCGTTCAGTCCGTGAAACGGCCGCCACACTGACCCGCTCCATCGTAAATAAGATCGATTGATCGTCAGTTAGACCGTAGATGGTGCTTTCCGCGCTTCCATTCTTAGGGTCTTCGTTTAATAGTTTCGTTGCCATGAATACATTGGACGACCGCGTTGAAGGCGTCTCGAATATTTTGGGAGAGACCCATATCTTTGAGATTTCTTGGGGGATGGATGTATTCTCAATTACTTTCAATCCCTTTGAGAGTTGAACATATACCAGCTGAAGGGATGCGTCCAAGATGGTTACTGCCCGCCGGTGGCTGTGGAAGTATTTCGAGGCAGATGGTAACATGGGGAGTATGTTGACGCGAGCGGCGGATAATCTGTTGTTATCCCAACAGATTTCTTCCAAGACTCTGAAAGACTGCCCATAATTGACATCGGCTTCACCCCCTACGAACCTGTAAAACTCCTGGGAGTCGAGTGGCTGGGTACAAGAACTGGCCCAAGCCTTGTAAGTTTGACGCACATGTTCGTTCTCCATCAATACCTCCTCACCATTATCCACTTCAGTCCCGACGGTGGGATGGAATCGTACAACGATGTTGCACTGGCAGCACTCGGTCCATTTGTTGTTTCGATACGCGAAGATCCTGATATCACAGCGTCCGGAACTTCTTTCGGACTGGCTCCTCAGGGGACGAAGATGCAATATAGTTTCCGTCCCATTTTGTGCATTTTCGCCGACAATTATAGGATTTAGAAACACAACCCTCTCGATATAGAATCCTGAAATTGGAACGTTTATATCTTCTGAGTCAAGGATGAAGTATTGTCTTGCCGCTTCAATGGCCATAGTCAGCATTCCGGTTCCGGGGAAGATTATGGTGCCGCTGACAACATGGTCTTCGACCCATGGCTCTGTCTCAAGGCTTAGGATTTTTCTCCACTTTGGCTCCAGCGGGTTCCAATCACTTGTTGGCTTTCCTAGAAGTCCTCCAGCGTCGGGGATAGGCTTGAAAATACGCCGCAGCCGGAAATCGCGACTGAGTCGTGATTCACCCCAATACACATACGAGTGGTCGAAGGGGTATTTCGGAAGATTTGGCGGCACGTTATAGTCGGCAATAGCTCCATTTGCAATTGTAGTTGGAGTACATCGGGTGCTTTCAATGTCCAATTCGGAATGCTGCTGGTAGCCATTTGCCCTGACAACCGACACGGGATAACCTTGGCTGAACAACTCTCCTACAAGATCTAGAGTAGTTTCCAATGCCGGTTTTGATCGAGATAAAACGGAATGGTATCGAATTTGTCTTATTCCATGACTCTCGACTGTATCCTTCACTGGTCGACGCAGTGCTGAATGAGGACCAATCTCGATAAGATCTGTGGGAGTAACTGTACTATCAGAAATGAGTGACGATAAAGCTTCCGAAAACTTGACTTGGGACATCATATTTTCGACCCAGTACTGTGGCACCGATGGAGTCTTTCGCGGAAGCACCTTTCCGGTGACGGTTGAGATCATAGGCGCAAAGTGCTTGACCTTGGCCTCCGCTTCAAAAATCCCCATTGATTGACTAGCTTTCTCCATGACAGGACGTAGAATATCGAGATACTCAGGTGCGATCGATTGCATACCGGGGGAATGATAAGCCAGACCACCCGTATTGAGCTTTTGAGCAAAAATCCCATCTTTGTCTAGGTGGAATTTGAGGAGTGCAATAGCCTCTTCGGTTCCTGAAAGAGTGCAATTGGACGGGCTGTTCACACATGCCAAGTGAATGCTGTCTTTGAGAATTTGGCCTTTTCCCGTAGAACCTATCTTCTTCTCCAAGTAGGTCAAAACTTTGTGTTGGGGTATATTTACTGACATCATGGCCCCCCTTGACACGGAGGATAATGATGCCGTCGTCGTAAGTCTCCCTGACAGCATTCCTCGGTAGAAGGCTACTTTGCAAGCTGTGTCCTTCGTCAGAGAACCAGCTGCGTATGCAGCGGCAATCTCTCCCGAGGAATGTCCAATAACTGCTACTGGGATGATGCCGAACGACTCTAGAAGGTCTACCAACGCGATCTGTAGAACTGTACACAGCGGCTGGCTGTACTCGGTTTTGTTGATGTTTTCTCCGTCATATAATTCATCTATTCCGTAGGGAAAGCGAGTTAACTATGGCTCCTAACTAGAACGTGGTATTGAATGAATTGCTTACTCAAGATTGACCAGGAACATCCTATGCTTTTGAGGACCTTGTCCATATAGTGGATGGACTCCCTGAAAATTGGGTACCGCAAAAGCTCCGTCCCCATACCAGCGTACTGAGCGCCTTGACCGGTAAAGACGAAACCGATACGTAGAGGCGACGTGGAAGTTCTAATAGGCTTTCTAGCTAGCAAGGTACTCTCGTTATCTGTTCTTCCACCGCCAATGGCGAACGTCCGTAGTGGGAAATGGGTTCGATGAGTAGCGAGATGATTAGCTAGCTGATCAATCCGAGATTGAACGCCGTGAATCTCCGTCTGCCAATACTTTTGGTAATCTTGGACTATTCTCGTTAGGGAGCTCTCGCTCGCGGCGGTTAGGACGAGCAGTTTTGGAGTGCAGTGTGGTGAAGTCCCGTTACTTTTCGAGATGTCCGGCCTGGCTTCTTCGTGCTGCTCCGGATCGAGGGATGATCTAGTAACAAGGATAGGAGAAATGACACACTGATGGCGGCCAACCAGTCCTCGTAATTTCAGGAAATGATACGCGTCGTCTAGAACGGCGTGAGAATTTGTACCGCCAAATCCAAACGAATTCACAGAGATACGGCGAAGTCCACTGGTAGGCCATACGATACTCTGGGTTGGTACCTGATGTAAATGAGTTATATCTATTCGGTGGCGATTTTCTTACTTTCAATAATGGAGGCTTTGATGGACACTCACCTTTACGTGTAGCAAGTTCTCATCAATGTCCGGGTTCATTTGTTCAAAGAGTGCATTAGGAGTAATCACCCCCTTTTCGAGAGTCATAATGGCCTTAGCTACGCCGGCTAGTCCACTTCCACCTTCGAGATGGCCGATATTCGCTTTGATTGATCCGCTGTAAGGTTGGTTAGCTCTATTCCATCTCGCAATGGAACGGTGAGATGAACAGGACATGTTGGCACAGATATACTGTGGTTGATCATCTGGTTGAGAATACCAACAAAGGAGGAGATACGAGATATGATTGACGTATTAGACGTACACATAAAGCGGCTCGTGGGATGATCGGTAGGCTCCAAAGACCCTACCGATTGCCTTCATCTCGATGGGGTCACCTACTCTGGTGCCGGTTCCTACATACGCATTAGCTTTGTGATATTCTTGCTTAACCTCCCTAATTGACGAGAGCTAGCATATGAGGGACTCGAAATATCTTCTAGGATATATGGTAGTGCCTTACCATGAGCCTCAAAATAACGGGTGGACTTGAAATCAAGCCCAGCTTTAAGGTACGTCTTCCTTATTAAGTCCTCTTGTGCATCCGGACTAGGTTGAGACAGTCCAGGAGTGTTTCCATCTTGATTTGACCCAGTTGAACGTACTATTGCGCGAATCACGTCGCCATTCTCGAGTGCATCGGCCAAGGGTTTCAATACAATCGCTACAAATCCTTCGCCTCTAGCGTAACCGTCGGCCTTATGGTCAAAGCTCCGGCAAACGCTGCTAGGTGAAATGAAGCCTTGATTTGATAGTTGTACTGTCATTTCAGGGTCCATCATGAGGTTGCAACCGATAACAAGGGCCTATATTGAAGGTTAGTGTGATAATGACACGGTGCTATTATCCAGAGTGAGGGCTTAGAGGACTTTCATCAAGATAGGTCAAACAATACGAAGATAGGCTGAGCATATAATATAAGTCGAGTTATAATGAACTTACCGCGGAAGCATCTCCATTTCGTATTGTTTGGCAAGCTAGGTCTAGACCTACTAGACTCCCTGAACAAGCCGTATCGACATGGACGCTGGGTCCACGAAGATCGAAAAACCAACTCACTCTATTGGGTCGGATTGCGAATGATAAACCTGTGCCTGCTGTGAGGGGCATAGTATCTGGGTCCTTTGCCAACATTCTGCTGTAGTCGTCAGACATGGAAGCCTCAAAGACAGCTGTGCGGGACCCCTTTAGACTCTCTAGTGTCATTCCAGCTGTCATGAAGTTAGTATGAATTGATTATTAGAAATCAAGGTATCCCAGAGAGTATAATAGTATAGTTGCCACTCGATGAATAATCTACGAACCGTTTTCGAATGCATGGTACGATGTTTCCAAGATCCATCGTTGCTCAGGATCCATGCCAGGTACTTCATTGGCAGAAATGGAGAAGAAGGGCGCATCAAACGTCCGAACATCTTCCGTCATAAAATGGCCACCACGGCCAGCAAGCTGTTTTATAATTAATATTAAGGAAGAGGAAAACTTTACTATGACGAAGTAGGCGAACTACTCACGGTATTAGGTGGGTTGGAATCCCCGTAGAACGAATCTACGACTAATCGGTCCTCTGGCCACTCAGTCATCAGATTCAACCGGCTTTCTAGAGTGTTCCACAAACTGGCCTCGTCTGTGATGCCTTGTGGTAACGTAAAGGACAAGCCGACAATTGCGATAGGCTCCATGACAATGACGATGAACCGAAATGGGAAGTGGGAAATTCAAATCGAAACAGTTCCAAGTAAAAGTAACAGTGTCCTCGTCGTGAGGATACTACATTCGCGGCTAAAGTCAACTGCCCAGGTAGTTCAAGTAGAGGGCTACATACACTAGAACCTTGATAGTGCTTATATAGAATTACTCATTTCGATTGATATTAAGTCGCCTCTCTTTTAACTGGTCAGTCGCTGTGATCGTCTATTCCCCTGGTGACACATTGGATACCTGAGAATTAGCTACTCCGATAATTTACCTAATTCCATATCAAGGTCAGCAATGCGAGCTTCTAAGGAGAGTACTTCTCTCGGAGTTGGGAACATCTGCTCTCCATCTCGCCTGATCCTTCGTCCATCTCAGCCGCTTCCTTTACACCCAAAAGCTTGTTTGGTCGACCACGCCCGACCTTTGGTAGGTCGCATGCCCGCTCTTCTAGACAGTCTGGAAGAGGCATTTGCTGCGGAGTGAGGGGAAGTTACTGTAGAACACATAAGCATGCCACACGTATTGAGATGATTAATTGCCCATCTAAACGTGTTATCTTCTTATGCGTTGCCATGTACAGCCATACCATCCTTCAGATTGGAGGAAAACGTAAATCAGCCTAGGTGTAGGGCGTAATTCATACACGAGGAAAGGTGGCGAGATAGGAGACGAAGGGTTGTATTAGCCTTGCGGAGGGTTGCATTTGGTATTGGTAGTTGGCTATCGAATAATCCAAAGAGGTATCATTTCACGACGCGAATGTGAATATGAATTTATCCTCCACAGCCTCACCATCACCATTCCGATTCTTGCCGCCGAGGGTTACACGACATGACGACGGACGATGAGAGACCTACCATGTTTACTACAACTTGCGACTCGTAATTCCAACATCGTAAATTGGGTAGGCTTTTGGAATATCAAATTAAAGCGGCGAGAAAATAAATTGAATGATGCGAGCTAGTCGTATGCAGGCTACATATCGTAAATGAAAGAGGAGGAGGTAAGGGCGTAGTGATGTTGTTTTTTCTAAGTGGAAGAGAGAATGCAACGACTAGCGAGAGAATCTCTGTAGTTAGGTAGGTGCACGGGCCACTCCGGCAGTACCTGCTGCTGTTACTGTGAAATTTAGCGCTGTGATAAGGCCTGTGGAATTCTGCAGCAGGCCTTAGCTTAKCCGTACCTACCCCCTATTCGCCCGGCGATCCGCCCGGTTGCACACACACACATAAAGTTCTATATAATAAAGGGTCGCATTGCATTATACAGCTACTTGAAGGATCGCAATGGGCTGACAATTTTCATATGAATGTTTAATCTATTATTTAGCTGAGGGACTAATATATATTACACATCATTGCTTATGTTAAGAGGCGCCCTTAACGCAACCAATACCCATATAGCGATATGAGTGCTTCGCTTCGGGAATATGTAAGGGTTGTATTACGTAATTGGCAGAACCAGTAAGACGAACAGCTCCCTTGGCTTAGACCAGCTGAAGTTCATGTCAAGCTACCATTTATCACTCAGATCCTTTGATACCACGCTGGCTGTTGTTGTTTTCATCTTGGATATGCAGCCTTACTGTCTCTTGGGTCGTTTAGGGCCGAGATTATGGAGTTGTAACTATGACCCCAATCTATATGCTACTAGTCCCGACCATGTTTCCTAGTTCTTGTCAGCATGTCTGAACGACCCCGTAACCAGGTTTTATTAATACCTACTATGTACCCAGATCTCTTCCATTCCATTGACAGTGAGTAGGCAACAGCCATTGACGTACCTTTCCTTCTCACCATTGTCCACGTACACAATGTCATCAGTAGATACGAGCTCCCTTTCTCCAGCTCAGCTGGACGCACTCCTCAACCAGCCTGCGCTTGTGTCTCCAAATGGAATCTACAACTTCATAGATCCGCCGAATGATAACCTCACGTTCTACGCTGCTTTATTTACATGTCTAGCGGTAGCATGTGCGTTGTTTCTCATTCGCACATATTCCAGACTATTCTGTGTGAAGGTTGTCCGCATAGAAGATTGTGAGTCGCTCCAACGTAGGAATCCGCTTATAAAATGCTAACGATTTGATGTAGATTTGGGCATCATAGCATTTGTAGGCCGTTTTCATCGAATAGCTCGGGGACCTGTACTCGGTTATCAACTTTTCTTGCTGACCTGGAGTTAGGGATTCTACTTGGGATATGTTTACTGCTGCTACCGCATGACTGAAGTACATGGCGGTTATGTTCACCAGTGGAACTACCGGGTCAAGGATATGCCTGAGTTCATTCGGGTGAGCTATGACTGACCCATCAATATGTTGAGATAAGATTGCTAATTGTGAGCAGTCCGGTTTCCTGGCAACTACCTTCCTTTTCGCTTCCTTACTCTTTTTGAAGGCCGCCATTCTTCTGGAGTGGATGCATATTTTTGCCTCGCACACGCACAACATGTTCTTTTGGACATGTCAATTTCTGCTATGGATTCACATCCTCTTCAACTTCTCGATCATTGTTGCATTCAACGCCAAGTGCAAACCCTACGAGAAAAATTGGAATTCTCTCCTTCCGGGAACCTGTGTGGACTACAAACCCATAGATGTGGCCTCGGCTATTTTTAATCTCGTAGCTGATGTGCTTATCTTCATCCTACCACAAAAGGTCATCTGGTCTTTACGCATGTCGCTGAATAGGAAAATAGGCCTATCGATCGTCTTCACTATGGGTGTTCTGTAAGTTATCTCGTCAAACCTGTCTTGCGATTTACTGATACGAGCGCATGTAGCACTTGTATGTGCGGAGCCTTCCGACTATACTGGACATTTATATATCAAAATTCCCCTGATGCGACTTATAATCTATGCCCTTTCGCACTGTGGTGCCTCGCCGAGGTAACTGTCGGGTTTTTAGTCTTTTGTATGCCGGCTATGCCCAAGGCCTTGGCTACTCTCAGCCCGCTCTTCTCCTCGCTCAAGTCGTGGGTGAACTCCTCAACTAGAAAGTTGAAAGAAATCCCAAGCAGTGCAGCAAACACAGAATCCTTTCCTCAAAGACCCAGATCAAAGGTATATCAAGAGATTGACGAGGTTAATCTCATTCCCCTTGCCAGTACAGGGTCTCTGAAGACGGGGAGCAAGGAACTATCTGAACACGTATACGGGGAGGATGCTCGAAACCGTCCAATTACTGAGAAATAAGAGGGTTTCAGGACAATTGAAGGACTGTACTAAGACTGCTCGAATCTCTTCGTCCTTCTTATATCCGGGTATTTCCGAGACTGCTAGAAACATCCCAAGATAGTGATGTTTCGTATTGTGATGAAGAATAGGGGTAATAGGGGCTCGTGTACTTGGTTATAGTAGCATTTTCTTCACGCGTTATGCTTCTTCCTCTATTTGGAGTAGCTAGAAAATGACACTCATTCTATCTCTATGAATTAGTTGACTATCTAACCTACTTAGGTGCCTAGGGACGCTATTAGGTATCTGTTATAGTCACTATATGAAAGTGTTTTACTTATTAGTACGAGATCTAGCTTCTAGAGAATGTGGCACGTAATTACTAGCGTGTAAAGGTCATCTAAGAGTTACCTTGAGCAGGCTATGGATTTGAAGCCAAACAGCTCCTGTTGAGAGAGTAGATAAGAACGGAAGTTCGGCAACATTGTACTTGATTACTACACCGACACTTGAAAGGGGGTTCGCGACTACATTATCAACGTACACTACTGACTACCCTTTTGAGTCTCGAATATAGTTTGTATTACCATCCTTCCTCAATCTTTATGGCGTCAACGTCAAACCCCGCGCGTTAGGCTGAGGGCATTGTTGGATTGTTGGGTTACACATAAAAGGCCCGTGGTGCGTACATACTAAGCGCTATGATATCCTACTGGTATTGTAACACGAACTGAGCCACATGAAGAACGTCGGAGTACCATCAAAACAGTTCGAATTATAGGACAATAAATAGGTGGGAAAATCCTTCCGCGTTGACGAGGCTGCAGCTTAGCTCGTATATAAATACCTATCTGGGTAAGAGATAGGTAGGTGACCACCCTCTCGCAACATCCGAAGCATTTCATCAGCTGTTACTCTGCAAATTGGAAGTCGTATCCCATGTATGTTAACGTATTTGTATATCATTGACCTCATTTTGGGCCGTTGGCTTGCGTGGTGGTACAATTTCAGGGCGACATCGGTGTAGCAGAGCCCAATTGCTCTCGGCGTTTTTCCTTGGCATGAAAGCCCGAAAAGGGGTAAGCCGGGGCCGTTCAACATTCCGAGAGCATTGAATCGAGATCCCGGTCATAGGGCTCGGTGAAATATTTCAGAGCTGGACGGGGAAAGAAAGTGCACATGTGACGGAATCGAATGTTGTTGTACTACTATTGTTGTCTACGCGTGGCCGCCATAGGGAAGCCTGCAGCTGCAAGTAGCACTGAATAGGGGATAAATTAGTGGGTGTCCAACCGCTGCATCCTAACTCCGATTTTGGGGTCTCCGGCAATAATCCAATAATTCCGCTATACACGCTTATACCCTATATAATAATACGTTGTTATGAAGGAAATATCAGTCAACATGAGGATAACCTCGTTATTTCGACCGTATGGCGTGTCTACTTGGTATTTCAGAGGTTAATGAAGGACTTTAGAAATCGCGTAGTTTATAATCTTTATGAGAATATTCCTGCTCATAACAATATCTGACCTGTAAGTTTTGGTTATTCTTATAAACATTTAAGTCGGGGACCCGTAGGTGGCAGCCTGACCCCGCCCCCGCGCCCTTGCTAACTGTTGATATAAACCCCTGTAGGCTTGTGTGGGCGGTTCCCCTACGCCCTTTTGACGTGCTCCTCCTTTCTGATAGACAAGGCATCAAGTGTGACTTGAACATACGTGGAAGCCAGAGCTACTTATTTGATAGACCCAAGACTCCTCTGGGCCTACTCCCTGTCTATTTCCCACTCAATCTTTGCGCAATCCCATTGCGAATCATGGACGCTCTTCAACACAAAACACTGAAAACCTCTCGAGGCTTCACGTACTCCTACTATGTTTCAAACCCCGCTGGTGCCAAACAGACACTGCTTTTCCAGCATGGATTCCCTGACGATGCACGCCTTTGGGATGGGATCGTGCGGAAACTAACAGACTATCGTCTTGTGGTGCCAGACCTTCTCGGCTACTCAGGCACATCCAAGCCCACGGACCCGGCCGCATACAGCTATACCGGTCAAACTCAAGACCTTGTCGACATCCTTGATGCTGAAGGAATTGGCAAGGTCGTGTCAGTAGGGCATGATTGGGGTTCGTTCGTCGCTCAACGATTTTACAACCACCATCCGGACAGAGTTGAGGCTGTGATTCTACTCAATGTCCCCTACTCGCTGCCGTCTGAGTCCCCACCCGACTTAAAGCAAATCAACGATTATCTAGAGCAGACCATTGGATTCCCTGCCCTCGCGTACCAAGAGTTTTTCATTACCGACGAAGCGCCTGCCCTCCTGAAAGCGCACCTGGATCGCTTTTACCAAGCCCTCCATGGCGCTCCAGACAATTGGGTGAAGAAATTGTGGGGAGCGAGAGGAAAACTGCGTAGCTGGCTAGTGGATGAGAGCCGGGAAGTCGAATTACTCAGCTACGCCCAAAACCCAGAGCTCCGACGGACTTTTATAGAACGATTTCAGCGCGATGGGTTCGAGGGCCCTCTTTGCTACTACAAGGCTCAGAACTCCAACGTCCAGTACGACTCTGACAAGACCCTCAGCCCTGATAGCCTTGTCGTGCGAGTCCCTCTATTTTTCATTGCGTGTACGGGTGACCCTATAGGCGAGATTGATTTGATGGGTCCAGCGAAGGAAAAGGGACTTGTGCCCGATTTGGAAGAGGTCTCTATTGACAGTCGTCATTGGTCCCCGCTTGAAAAACCGGACGAGATTGCTGCACTGATCGGATCATTCCTCAAGAAGAGATTTCCATCTAATTGAAGATGTGGCCCTGTATTTTTCCACGCGTCGGACAAGAACAGGTGGTTGACGTTGGGGGCCTTACCTCTACTTACCTAACTCTAGGCAGCTCAAATGATAAATCTCTTTCAAATCGACTCACGCATCATCTAAGTTAAGCTATTCAATAGCGCCATTTAGGTAATAAATCGCTAGGAAGATCTAGGGCTGTTGATAAGAATGAATCGCTAAGTGAATTGACGCTTTGGCGGATTCGGTCAGAACAGCAGTCCTTGGGCTGCTGTATTTAGTGCTGTAAGCCACTACATATACAGTGGATTATAGCGCATAAATCCCTCGTAATCATTAGCCCTGTAGGCCTATATAACCACCTAGCTCCAGCGGTGGCTTGTATTACGTAATATATTCTAACCCGACGAGAGCTATAATTATAAGGGAGCACATGCTATAAGACACGGCTATTATAGCATCTAGCAGTGCCCTATAGATAGGATGAATACAGTGTAAACATACAGTATTTAGGTACTCGCTAACAACGAAAACGGTAACGAAATCGCCGTACAATCCTCAGCTACGCTGAACCATTGCTCTCATGCGAGGGAGAAGTGACGAAAGAGATATTCTGGTCGGTACCAAACTATTTAATGTTTGTTGGTTCTGTAAGCCGGAAACATAAACCGTCACGCATACTCAAGGGATGCAACTAAGTTAAGCTACCACAACATGCAGATGGTTGATTCTGCCCTTCGTTCGGTTGTTCGGAGGGATTTTCCATCATCTTCGTCTCGTCCGTCAGCACGTGCAGTAACTTGGACGTCGAGCATCATGAAGACTCTCCGTGTTAGGGAAAAGGCTCGTCGATCTGATCGCACAACGGATGCGGGCGCAGCCGCTAGTCGCCGGCTTCCCCGCCACCATCTTCCGGGTCGGCCGAACACCGGGCGCTGAAGAGGCGCAGGGTGAATAATTCTCGTAAAATAAACACGAGCTGATTCCTTTCACCATAGACAGTAGCCTTTATCTCGAGGAATTACCCTGCGATCCCGTTGAGCGTGTCGCTAGTCTGATGCCCGAGCCAGCCGGATAAGCTGTGTGAACCCCGCTAGGGCGTCGTGGGCCGAACTAGCCCAAGATTTCTCCGGCGCGGACCGCATCCCGCGCTTTGTCAGCTTCCGAGACCGGGCTTTTTAGCTAGAGGACTATATCGTACTATCGCCGCTGTTTCTACCCATGATCCTGTAGTGTTTTACGTGAGCCCCATGATAGATAAGAGCATCACTCTGAGGATTACGAAGGCTGTGAGCTTATTATGTAAGCCTATCGCACGGGTCATTACGTAAGCCTGAAACGTTCCCTTATGTATGTAGATCTTCCCTCTTCTTAGGTACGTAATTAGGTAATCAACCATCATCCACCACACTCATCTTGATGCATTACCCTATCGATCGATAGACCTTGTCATAAAACAAAACCGAGTTACGGTCCCAAAAGGTATAAGTTCAGGATGTATACTGCCGACCTACAATTGCGATTCAAGTTTTAGAGACCTTAGTTAATTATCGATAGAAAAGAGTAGAATCGGAATGTGCGTAGTATGTCGAAACGCATCACAGGAACGGTAGAGTTACAACCACATCTATTAGGAATAGGAAATTACCTAAGCTGCAACTCCGGTAAAGAGATTGAATTGACACCTATTATGACTGGGGAAATGCTAAGTCCCATGTGTTGAAGACTTTCTACTCCAACCAATCAGCTAACACGATTAAAGACCCACATTCCTTTTTGAGTATCTTTCACCTGCGACTTCTTGTAGAGGGAGAATATTACTCCCTTGACTAACAGCAAAGTCCCTAACCAGTTATTTGGCACAGTACCTAATGTAGGCTTTATTACCATTTGCTGTCATTTGAATCAGAAGCAAGCAGTGAACACCAATTACTGGGATTTTTACCTTGATTCAGCGAAACCTACAGTACAATGTTATCACTGGCGGATTGCTGACGTCTCCAGGCTCCAAGCTTAAGGGGATGGAATCAAGTTTACCCGCAGTTGCGCACGGATGTTTGCAGATTTGTTCAAAGGCAATTGCCACATAGAGATCAGGAGCAACACAGTAAGTCTAAAGTATTCATGGATGGATTCCTTATAAATATATCAGGTACCCATTAGTAGCTTGGGCTTCTTAACGTTCAGCCACTGGAGCATCCCACACAGTGAAGCTCAGAAGAATCCATCTATGACGCTAACAAGCCCTCTGGGGAAACCAAGGCATAACAGAAGAGTGACCAATAGAGGCCTGTCCCTACTCTACTTCTTTGTCGGTATTCTCGTTCATCTCCTTATCAGCCAGGCTGCTTGCTGTTATATTGATGCCTTTGGCATGAGATAGCATCTTATCTTTACCTTGACAGCTTGCAAGATGGCTGTTGTGGTCATGGGGCCTACATGGAAGATTCGTTCGCCAGGGACTCATACAGTGTGACGACAATCTCTTAGGTGCCCACGTAACTACTCCTTACGCTTCTCTATTTATAAAGCAATCCCACATGCCTATGTCCAGTCTTTTCATTGCCGAATCTCATCAATCTTAACCTGAAATCTCTACTTGAGACCCGCCTTACGTCCAACACGTACGCAAAGTCACAGCATCCAGCACATCCACGAAACATCTCTACCTACCACTTCGATTCATCTGTCGTACCTTGAAGGGTATCAAGTTTGATAGGTACGCTGCCGACGCCGGTATATGATCACAAAATATTTATTCGCGTCGCAGAGCTACCAATAAACAACCAAATCACATCCGACCTCTAAAGCTGCGCCGTCGCATCAACATGCAGGACAAGAACCCCACTCTCGACGACATGCTCGACATGTACAAGAAACTAGACCAGACCGCCAAACAGGTCCTGCAGGACGTCGATATCATCCAAGCACTACAGGATGGTCAACTCGAAAAACTACGCCGAGCACAGGCCAGTCACTTCGCAGTCTCAGTCGAAAATTGGCGTCTTTTAAACTTCTTCCTCGGATTCATCTTCCATGCACTTCTCGACCAGGCTATCTACCGCTACACCAGCATCAGTACTGAAGAGCGCGCCTTGATTACTCTTTTCTGCGCTCTTAGTAGTCTCCTGGTGGTCAAATTCTACCAATAATTCTAAGGAAGAAGTTCCCTGAGCTCCTTTGATTGTTGGTCAATGTACTTAGCTCTGGGATGGAGAGACGCTATATCTGAGATACTAGGTAACTGAATAACACATACATCAACTGAATAGGCCAATATTTGCATGCCTCTATCCTCAGTACTTCTAGTAATCGTTGAAAGCGGCTGTCTACAGATGAAAAGTGCTCAAAATTCGGTTGCAACTGAGACCTCTTAGGTACCTAGGGTCACTTCCATCTTCATAGGTAGCAACAGCTTCTAACTCTACGCGCTATATATGATTTGTTCTAAATTACCCACAGTAGATTTTTATTTCTTCTTTCTTTGACTTCAAATCGGGAAGTACTCTTCGTTTAGAACGGTTGTTTACAGGTGAATAAGTGGGGTTTTAAGGTTCGATTGCTAATGAAGCACAGTGGGAATAGGGGTGCAACGACCATCCCTCAGGTATCTACTTCTAGCTCTACGGTATCAATACTTTGGACTTTTTGTATTTAATAGGGATTACCGTACGTCCAGAAAGGATTTTCTAATCCCTCTCCTTTCACATTCTTTTCGCCGACCAGAATCACGACTCGTCAATCTGTCCGATTTCACAGAGTACCAACCTAAAGACCACGACACTTACACAAGACACTCCGTCTACTACCTCAACTCTATACCTCGCTTTTCTAGATTTATTAAGGTCTTATTAAGTAAGCTATCACGTTCTCCCAAGCTATTAGCCATAACTTGCTAACGAATMCCCTTAGTATAAGGGCTGTCGCGTGAAAGATAGACAAGCCGCTTTTAGAGCCCGACCAGGCGAGAATCTGTCAGTCAAATCACACTAGTCCAGTATATCAAGATACTAATCATTAATAGCTGTAGACACAACCAAGACCTCCTAAAACACCATACCACGTTCAAAAACTCAACGGCACCATGCAGAACCCATGGGAAGAGCCAAAGTGGTCGATCAACGACATTCGCAACCGATGCCTCATGATCGAGCGAAACGTCGAAAAGCTTATCGAGATAGTTAGGAACATAGAGCAACGGCAGATCCAGCAAGAGCAACACCAGAACCGGCAGTTCGAGAAACTGTACGAAGCATTGCGGGGGCAACTCGGATTGATGTTCCAAGCATTGAAGAAGAACCTGGACGCCTTGTCCAGAGTTGCGCCGGCGTTCAACTTCTTCTCCGGCGTTGTGGCATTCATGGTCTTGGATTGGATCATGGGCAAGCTGATCATTGTCAGCATTGATGATCGGCTCTTTGTGGCGTTGGCACTTTGCGTGCTCGTTGGGGTGTACCTCACATACAAGTAAACCTGGAATCCTTGTATGTAGAGAAGTAGGATCTCTAAACCTTTAGGCTTACGATAACTTCTAAAATGAAAATATTAAGCTCTCAATTATTCTCTTTCAGCATCAACTAAATGCCTTCATCATGTGCATGTGAACGCACGCTTCTGTGAGGCTGGTCCAGATATCTTATCGATTATAATGTGGCGTGGCTGATACCTTGCCGTGTGGCTTGAAGTGGCTAAAGCTCCCGTAGAAAAGCTACAAAGGTACATATTTAAATGGACAGTTCCTTTGGAATAAGTAATTGTGGTTATTCCTTGTCAAAGATTGGCTGCGATAGAGATAGAGCAGTATAATGTCTTATAATTTCCCACTGTATCTATCAACTTGGTACAACCAGAAGTGGCTTGCCCAATTCTGACAAGATATAAACGCCGGGGKATAAATTTGTTTTCAATCAAAAAGCCTTCCAACTTTTCCCAGACGCCGAAATTCAGGAAAACACTATTCCCACCCTCCCAATCGTAAGACTCCATGACTCCATTTATTTTTATGGCCGGCGCCAGGCCGTCAATGCTTCAGATGCGGAGGCGGAGTGGCGTTCTTGGTGGCATCCCCTGTCCGTTTCCCCTCATCCCCACCAGCGCAGGCTAGTAGGAAATCGTCGTGTACCATCGTAAAGTCTGTAATTGTGCCATTGTGCCTCCTGCTCTGCTGCATTTCCAGTCCAGCTGAAATGCTAAGCTCCCTCACTTCAGACGCGGTTCTGACATTCGTCTTCGGAGGAAAACGGGGAATTCGAAGCCGTCTTCAAAACTCAGCGCATTTCTCCGGTGATGGCAAGGCATGTGATACGCGTCGTAGGCATTCTCATCCTCGTCCAGGGCTGACTCGCATTCGCTCAAAGTTGGGCTCGCGGGCTCCAATAATGTGAATAGTGGTAATTCCGGCAAGGTTCTGATGTTCTTGCTTGGAGCAGGAATGGGAATGGGCTTGCTTTGGGTTGTTTGGACTTTGGTTGTTGTTTGTTCCATTATAATAAAGAATCTAACCTGCGTTGGTGGTGCAAGTTGGAATTATATGATTGTTGAAGACTTGTGTTGGTACTTCTTGTTGTGATTGTGACTGTGATCTGGGGGATAGGAGATAGGGGCCATTGTGATTAGATCGATGTGAATATATAGCCAGAGATTGGGGACTATTAGCGGCCAAGATCCCGATTTCATCACGATGAGTCGTCCGAGCTAAATTACTGATCAAACTATATTCCTATAGACACCGAGCCATTCTCGTCTCATCGGAAAGTGCTAAAGGGTTTCAAAGTGATTTCGTAATGCATTCTGATGCTTTCCAAGATGCATCAATTGACAAATGAGCTCAAATGGCATGTTTTGTTGCGCTTATGTCTCGGGGATCGTACGATCGGAACATTCCGGTTCTAGACGGCGGCACGGAGCGCTGTGCGACAAATAGCAAACGAACTATACCCAGATGGTGCTTAAATTAGCCACCCCGACTATACCCGCGCTCCGCTTATTGCATTTTCGAGATTTCGGGTTTAATCCGGTGACTGAGGTGTTCCCCGGGATCTGAATTGGTAGGGGCAGCTACGGGCAGCTACGGGGAAATTTGACCGAGAGCCCTCAATCAAACACATCAATCACCACGAACAAAACCCATAACCTCCATTGAGTATGGTCAATGTCAGAAGGCGGCACGCGACAGAGAGACATCTTCCTTATTCAGAATATTCGGCGTCAGAACGGAAAGACGTCAATCATGAGTCAGTTTTATGGTGTTTGTACTTGTGACCATGGGATGCGTTTTACGTACGAACATCCACTAATCCCAAGGCGACAAAAACCCGGGTGTTATGTTGGACATCTACTGATCGGAGTTCACTCGAGACTCGACTCAGAAGATTGAGCCACGATAGAGAGGATCCCTCGAAATTGCACCACCGGTCACCAGTCGATTCGTTCATGGTTTTATCATCCATTTTCATTTCTAGACCAAGGGGAATGGATACCCTCCCCGCAGCAAGCAGAAGGAAGCCGCCGTTGCACCGCCATTGCAGGCTCTGAATTAAGCCGCATTGACGATCCCTTAAAGTCAATAGCCTCGTTTAGGTCAAGTGCTTTTACCCAATGACTCAGACAGCTTTGCTTCCACGGCACTAGCGAGAGTGTCTAGGCATTTCTGCGAGCTCAGAAGGTCGAGGAAGGGTATGTCAACCTCGAACGTAACCCAGAACCACGTACGGAACTCGGCCGCAAGCATGCTATCGACGCCGAATTGTGCCAAAGGCTTTAGATCATCAATCTGCTCGGCTGGGACAAGGATCAAGTTCGAGAACTTCCTCCGGACGAGTTGCAGGATCGCATCCCGCATGGTCCCTGCATCGGCCCTCGCCATGAAATCCCTGAGGTCTGAAATTGACGCCACCTTTTCTACAGCGCCCGCAAACTGGCCTACCTTGTGTGCCCCTCCTTGTACTTCCAAGGCCCTTTGCTCCAGCGCAAGTGATTCAGCTAACAAACGCGAGCGTGGATCCTGCATCGGCAAATTGTTGACATCGAATCCTTGGGCCAGCAGCTTGCGGAACCCCACCGACTCCATCCCAGTGAGAATATGGGCTGCTGCATAGCCGTCCGTATCTTGTGAAGCTGAACCATGACCGCTCTGGGAAATTCCCAGGTCAATGAGTTGCAAAAACTCATCCTCCGGTATGGCTTKAACCCCTCTACGTATTAGGATAGCCTCGATCTCTGGGTTTTCATGCAAATAGCCCACCTCTGAGATCATACCTAAGCCGATCGACACAGCTGGCTTGCCCTGACTGCGTCGCCACTGAGCAAAGTTATCTAGGAAGCCGTTGGATGCGCAGTAGTTGGCCTCGGTAGCAACTCCAACCGAACCTGAGTTAGACGAAGTCATCAGAAAGAAATCTAATGATTCGTCGTGGCCCTCAATTGCATTATGCAGATTCCATGTCCCAGCCCATTTGCAGCCGACACCAATATGCCAAGCTTCATTCGTCATCTGCGAGAAAATAGCTTCTTTGAGACCCATAGCCCCCTGCACAACACCACCTAAGTGCTTCCCTGTAGCTATGCAGGCTTCAACGGCATTGGCTACGTCAGAGGCTATCGCGACGTCTCCCTTGACCACAACAACGCTTGCACCAGCGTTTCGTAACCGAGATACGAGCTTTTGTGCATCTGGCTTATCACTGCCCGATCTCCCAAGAAAAACAAAGTTACGAGCGCCACGGCTTAGCATCCAGCGGCTAAGACTGCGTCCCAAGCCGCCGAGACACCCTACAAGAAGGTAAACCTTCTCAGGGTCAAAAACACTGGAATATTTCGGCTCAGAAACCTACTCAACGTCAGAATTAGCTCTTCCAAGCTTTCCAGTTAATTGCCTACCTGAATCTGGCTTTCTGGGTTCTCAAGTGAGATGACCACTTTGCCCACCCTATCCTTCGTGGAAAAGTAGCGGTAAGCTTGACTGACATCCGCTACATCGAAGACTGTCATAGGAGGTAATTTGATATGTCGCGAGCGATAGTATTCCAGTGCCTCCTGTATTTTTCTATTCGGGTAACTGTCTTAGTGCCGACCTTTTTGCGAACTGTGAAAGATCAGGGAACTCACCTAGAAACCAGTTCTTGATGGAACGGGTCGTCAGAAAGGATCATCTCCTCCATATCGAATGCAGTAAAAGTTGCATTCCGCAAGAATCCATGCATATCCAACCTACCAGCATCGGCCAGCTCGCGTTTACCTATTTCGATAAAACGCCCGAAGCTGGCTACACACCTCCAGCTAGCATGCATTAAGTCGCCAACAAGAGAGTTGATCACTACATCAACACCGCGCCCTCCAGTCATTTCCATGATTCCATCAACGAATGACGCATCGCGAGACGAGAAGACGTGCGAAGCCTTCAAACCGAATTCGGCTACGAGGAAATCTTTCTTAGACTGTGATCCAACGGTCGCAAAGATAGCGGCACCAGCACTTTGCGCAATAGCGATGGCGGCTATTCCGAGTGCTCCGGCACCCGCATGTATCAGTACCGACTCTCCCTTTCTCAGATGTGCGCGATCATGAAGCGCGTAGAGAGCAGTACTGTAAGCTACCGGGATTGTCGCCATCACCGTATACTCCTCGTTCGGCAACAGCTTATGGACAGCCCAAGAGGGAACCCGTTCGACTGTCTTGAAATGATTTGGGAACACTACCACGACACGGTCCCCAGGCTGCACGTGTGTAACGTCCCTGGCCACTGCTCTTACCACACCGCTAAACTCGCATGCCACTGTTCCCATACGTGTCTCGACGTACCCACCCAGACTGTAGACGCCCTTCGCATTCAGACCGACTGCTTTGACAGCGACGTCTACAAATCCAGCCGACGGCTTAGTAGGGTGTTCGCTTAACTTTTGGAAATGTATAGTATCAGGATGGCCAACCTTGTCGACGGATAGCTGGGCTAGACCCGCGCTCGCGAGAGTGCTTTTACGCAGTCGACCTTCCATCCCAAGTCTACGCCGGAACAGTGAGTTCAGCGTCGAGTCGGGGCCAAATCGGCTGACATAAAGAAGACCATCCCAATATACAAACTCCTTGTCATCCATATCATGGAAAGGTACTAGTATACTGATTAAGTTGTCGCAGATTATTCGTGTATTTTGCTCAAGATGCCGGGTATACCCGATGTCTACTACTGAGAACCGGAGCGATGGTCGTTCTAGCATGAGTGTGCGAGATAGTCCGCCTCCAAGAGTAAGATTTGGGTCTACTTGCTCTGATGAACCCATAATATTGGCTCCAGTGATCCAGAGCAGGTCGGTGACGACGTTTGTTACGCTATGGAGGAGATTCATATCCTCTTGGTTCATCGTAGCGAGAAACTCGGTCTCAATCTCTAGCAGAGAGATGCAAATGGTCTTCTCGTCGATCTCCACAGTATGGATTTCGGAAAGTGGAATGCTGCTCAATTGAGCCACGCCTTCTGCCTTCTGCAGAGTTGCTTCGAGGCAGGGCACCAGTTTCTCGACGTAAGGAGAAAGCTTCCGGAACTACCACTAGTCAGCACCATCAAAGGTTCCTAGGCGGACTTAGCTTCCCCTTAAAGCATGACTTACTATAATCAGAACACTTCTTCCCACCAGGGATGTCGACCTTTTAGCTTCCCGTATCGCGAGAATGATCTCGCATCCAACATGGGTTATGGCAAAATCAGCAGCTCTCAAACCGTTTAGTGCCTCGTCAGTTTTCTGGCAGATGACAATCCCATGGTCTCCGACCATAGAGAGGACCTTCTTCTTGTTGTCATCCCCAAAGCAGCGGCTGAAAATTTCCTGATTCTATAATGTCAGACTGCATTCTTCCCCAAATGGTGTCCGGACTTACGTTAGAAATAATCACGACGTCGAATAGGTCTTGATTTCCGTCCTCAAACGAGACCTCGCCATTGTTGAGAAGAGCGCCGGCCTGCCAGGTCCTACACTGGGGAAATGCCGTCTCGCTATTTAGCAAGCCTAACCAATATTTGGTTTTGGAATCCCCACATGCTCCAAGCTCTAATACCCTCATACCCGGATTCTTGTGTCCAGCGAGCTCAAGTAAAGCTCCGATGGCGAATGTCCTGTCGTCAACGAGATCTGTGTGCTTCTGCTTCATGAGGCCTTTTACGTATGTCTGTATCTGGTTCTCGACTCCCGGATGTAGGCGCAGAATATCCGGTTTCCAGTGCACTCGTAGACATGGATTTCGCTGGACGCCTGCGTCGTTACTAGTACCACTGTCCATCTTTCCGGTGTACAACGATAAACGGACCCCCTGCAAGTTGATGAGTGTGTCACCCGCAACTCGGAGTGTAGAGTCTGCCTTTTGCGCGGTGATACCTGCTCTGACTGCTCGTGTGTGGATCTGAGCCTCACTTTCAGGGTCTTTGGTCTGCGTACTCTGGATCCAGCATTCTGAAATAAAAACAGGCAGATATGCTCCAAGGGAGCTCAAATCTCCCCCTGTGCCGCCTAGGATGGCAGCTTGAAAGCACGCATCAATGGTAATTGGATGCATATCATACTTTGTACAAGAGTCCTGCGCGGTTGGGGGCTCTAATCGTACGGTAGATGTAGCGCCGGTCGCAGTCCTATTGCTATTTGTAGATAGGCTCGTGATCGATCGGAAATGAGGACCGAAGCAAAGGCCCTCCTCTGCGAACTTCTCATACCAACGCTCCATAGACCACGTCTCATAATCAACCAAGTCAGGAACCGGGACGACACTCTTACGTCCAATGCCTTGACTCACTCGAATACCTCCCGTGCAATGCACAGTTGTGTGCCCCGACGCCCACGAAGAGATGTAGAAGTCGTACCAATCAGCCGACGTTGTCGCTACTGACATCTTGCGCGGTGACATCGTCGTATGTAATTCCACGTCCTTTGCGCCCACCTCCATCTCATCCTCGTTTTGCAGGACGAAAGCAGAACGGATGCTGATATTGCGAAGTTCAAACGAAATCGGGCCATCATGTGCGGGCCGGTCCTTCAAGTGAAGAATCTGAGAAATCGCCTCGATAGCCATGGCGAGATACCCCGAGGCGGGGAAGATCACTTGCGATTCGACCTTATGATCACGCATCCAGGGCACCTCGCTTAGCTGAAGGATGTTACGCCAGGTCCAATCGATACCATTGCCCGCAAGCTGCTGGGATCCGAGCAACTCATGCCGTACATACTTACGGTTTCGGAGCTCTATACTGGCTCGTGGTTCGTACCATAACAGGCCTGCAGAGTAATCCCATGGATACGGTGGGAGGTTATGGAGCGGCTGTAAGTTGGAACATTTGGGTAGATCATTGATCTTCTTCCAGTCTAACTCATGTCCGCGAAGGAAGAGAGACCCCGCGAGGCTCTTCATAGCCAGGTTCGAATCTTGACCCCTCGTTAATGAAGGACTATACGGCAAAGATCGCTTTTTAGACCCGGCTGCGGCTAGGATCTGTTGAACCGGACCTTTCAACGCATGATGAGGTCCTATTTCAATGAAATGAAAGTCTCCGCTCGCAGCCAAATTCAATAACGCCGACTTGAACTGAACTGGCTTTTCGAGGTTATCGCGCCAGTATCTGAGCATGTTGGTTGCGCTATTGAGCAATGCAAGCTCGTTACCATTATGCCCAACAGACGAATACATCTGAGCACCCGTGTTCTCGATCTTTCTCTCTTTATTGCCAATATATGGCGCAAGCAGAGCTTCATAATGAGGCCCGATTTCCCTCATCATGTGCGAATGATAAGCTCGCCCCCCTGTCGCCAATTTGCGGCAGAACTTCCGTTCTTTCTGAAGCTCTAATAGGAGCATCTCAATTCCTTTCAGCGAACCACTCAAGGTTACGCTTTCCGGGGCATTGACACAGGCAACGCAGACATCCCCTTTCAACCCGTTTTGTTCGATGAGCTGCTCCGCTAATTGGGCATCGATGCCGGCAGCGAGCATAGCGCCCTGGCCACGCATTTGTGCAACCGAATAACCACGCATATATGCGACGATGATAGCTTCATTTCGGCTAAGCAGGCCAGCTACATAAGCAGCAGCAATTTCGCCCGAGGAGTGGCCAACCACAGCAGAAGCGCACACACCCCAGCTTTTCAGTACCTCCACAAGTCCGATTTGGACAGCAGTACATAATGGCTGGCTGTGGGTAGCCTCGGCGACTTGACTTGTATCTGGTGGATCCAGAATCGCTTTTCTCAATGTCCAGGTCGGAGCTTGTTCTTGCAGCAAGGCTTGCAGGATACTATCTAGTTCCCAGATCGTCGCACTGAAAATGTCGTTGTGTAACAACAACTCTTTGGCCACTATGTTATTAGTCAGCAATGACTTCTATGTGCCGCTTCGAGATCAGGAATAAAGTCTGCTTCGCATATCGCTTCTAGAAACCCGAGCGACGTAATTGGTTGGGATTTTCAGAAATTAACATGGGTATGGAGCAAGGAGAACACGTACTGCACGCATATTGCGCTCCCTGGCCCGTAAAGACGAACGCGAATGGCAGCGAATGCGATGACCTTGACTCGGTGGTTTCAGGGAGTTGGGTTTGGATGATCTCTGAGCTTCCATGCTTGTTTTCTCTAGCCAGAAGGCTCGCCTTGAAGCTCAAATGAGATCGTCGATGGGCTAAAGTGAAAGCCAAGCTTGCGAGATGCCCTGCGTCAGAACCATCTACCACCAACGCAGCAATCTGGTCAACACGAGCCTGTAGCGATACACTCGATGTTGCAGAAATGGGAAGTACGAATAGCTGGTCCCCAGACTCTTTAACAGTGCCATTCACAACAGATCTTGCTCCTAGATAGCTGTCTGGGGCTTCAAGAACGACGTGAGAATTTGCTCCTCCGTATCCGAATGAGTTGATACTAGCTCGCCGAAGCGACCTCGGCCACTGCTCTGTTTCGGTCACAACTTTGATGCCGGTTGACTCAAAATCAACTTAATGATAGCTCGAAAGTCAGCAATCGCATCTCAACCCTTGGGCTTGCTCAAGCACATACATTTTGGGTTCAGCTTAGTTACACCGTATGTTGGTGGGATCAAACCGTTTTCGAATGCGAGCAGGACTTTGATCATCGAAGTCAGACCGCTGGTAGCTTCGCTGTGGCCTAGAGATGACTTGACCTTTTCGTCTATTAGCGAAGAAGATTTACGACGGCTCGTTGAAATAAAGTTTTAGATATGAATGGAAAGAGCCTTCGACCAACTACCTAACACTGATACACGGCTCGCTACTGTGATGCATGGCTTATATACATATATATACTCATAAATGTGCATATATGCACATATACCATATAGTCATGAAACGAGCCGTATAATAGAATTAGAACGTTGGGATCTTTAGTGCAGGACGGCAAAGAAAGGCAGTTTGCGGGATGTGTGGCAAACTCACCGAGCCGATCATCAAGGGCGAGCCTTCTCGCGGACAGAAACACCGTTTCAGCGCGTCCACCTCAATCACATCACCCACCGCAGTCCCAGTCCCATGACACTCGACGTAATCAGTGTCAGAGAACTTGAGACCGGCATTAGCATATGCCTTCCTGATGACTGCTTCTTGGAGAGCGGCGCTCGGCTGCGATATGCCTGGGGTCTTGCCACACGCGTTTAGAGCAGAAGCGCGGATGACACCCCAAATTTTATCACCGTCCTTAAGGGCGGATGAGAGACGCTTAATGTACACAGCGTCGACGCCTTCAGCTCGTCCGTAACCATCGGCTGACTCATCAAATGTGTGGCACGTCGAAGTCGATGAAAGCACCCCCGTTTTCATCGTCTCAAGGTGCTGCTCTGGGGACAGTATAAGATTAGCTGCTGCGACAATAGCGCCATCGCAATCGCCAGCCTTGATAGCTGAGACAGCGGTATGGAGACAGTACAAGGAAGACGAGCATGCAGTATTCAGAGTCAAACTATTCGATCGGCCATTAGTTCACTGGCAGACCGAGGTAGATGAAGCTTACCTTGGCCCCTGAAGATTGAAAGCATGGCTGATACGATTCGCTATGATGGCCTTGCCAGATCCAATACCGCTATAGCGATGTAGGTAATCAGGATCTCTAAGATGCATGGTGTGATAATCAGTGGTGAAGTCTCCGGCATATACACCTGTGTTTGAACCTGATATCTGGTCAAGGGAGACACCAGCATTCTCGAAACACTCAAAGACTATCTCGAGAAGCTTTCGTTGAAGGGGATCCACTATATGTGGTTAGCATCAATTCGAACAGGAATTAAGAGCCTAGAGTTTCAGTCTCTGTCAGTGGTTATGCTTACTGTAAGTGGCTTCTAAGTTGTTGATGCCGAAGAAGCTGTTCTCAAATAGACGAACATCTTCCTCTAAGAAGTATCCACCGTCCGCGCTCATTACGCCAGCCCGGCTATCATCTGTGCAATGGAAGCCTTTGATGTTGAATCTTTCGGGTGGGACTGGGCCCTGAGTACTCCTCTTATTCATGAGGAGTTCCCATAATCTAGACGGAGATCGTATTCCGCCCGGTAGGTGACATGCTATAAACATCAACTATGGATCTCTTGATGATCGAAGAACGTAATACCCAGCCCTATAATGCAGATGGGGTCATCCATGCTGTCTGAATTCGCGGAACATCTCTTGTCGCTAATACTGTTCCTGAGTACGCCATGAGAATGATGTGATGGCGTGATCGATGCAACAACTTCCGAGAGAGGACCACTCCCTTCAACTTCAACACCCGCAGTCATAATTGCGAGTTTCTTGTAAGAATTTGCAGAGTATTTTTCTACTGAGTATTTTACCTCAAATATCACGATAACTAAGTTAGAGGTAAAATCCTTGTCATATATGGATCATACATCTTGAGTTAGTTGGCGAACGCAGGCCCTATATATAATCCCGACGTCTCTCGCAATGCGTCTCAATGCACCCCCCGCAAGGGGAGAAATATAACGTTGCCGCTCAAGAAAACCGAACCTATCTGCTAGGGTAGCGATACTTAATACATCAGGTACAGGCAAATACCCTTTATCGACTCTGTTTTATACCTCATCCTCTCAACAGGCTCGGATCTCCTCGGATCGAACGTCTAACAGGTCATCAAACCCGACAAGGCCACATCCTGATACGGTGCCTTTCTTGGTAGGGGTTTAGTTATGCCTTTTACGAATATCACTAATAAACACGACATGTTAGCCTCAATTTGGTGGCCTTACACGAGATTACGAAGGGAACTCGCTGGAAGGATTTCTGATGGATTGCGGAATAAGGGTAGTGTTGAGACGCGCCGCATAATTGCAGTTTCGGAATTCTTAATCTGGAAACTGATTGCGAGGCAAAGGACGTATCATAGAATAGATATAGTATAGCGAATTCCCATTGAAGACTGATGAACCTGTAGGATCCGTATCTTCTTCTCTACCTAACGTAACAATAGAGTCAACATTTTATACAGCCGTCATGTCTGCAATCCTACCTCCAATATTGATCACTTAAAATGTAGAGCTTTCATTTCTGCTTGTTTCGATTTGTTGGTATCAATACCACGTTATTTTTCGGGAGACACAACATTGGGTATACTTCCGCTGCGATAACTTTATTGACACTTGTCGAATTTCTCATGTTCTGCGTGCCATCTATTCCGAAATCGTTTTCCAAGTTGATACTCAAGAAGGTTACACCAAAGCGTGCCCTGGATACTTCGAACCTTGTAAGTGAGACCTAAGACTGTATACGCCAGAGCAGTTACCTGTATGTATACCCAGCTAAAATAACAGATAGGTCGCAATTCCTCGTGCAACAACGTCGCTTCTACCCCCTCCTATAATCAACGTCGCGACAGATGGGCCCGGAAGCATGACCCAAACTTTATGGCCAACCATAGACCCAGATCACCTAAGTCGAGCGTGTTTCAGTGAAGGAGCGTATCAGCAGACAGTCAACAACATGCCGCCTATCATCATGAAAGCGTTCGAGTCTGTGAGTGCGGCGGATTCGTCTATTAAGCAAAACTGAACTTGTAGCCAATGAGAGGCATGGCCTGGACGATGTGTAACAATGTCACCTAGTTGCACGATTCAAGAATTAATCGTCCTTGGAACCATCGTGTGCGATCACACTGCTACCATAAACACATAAACGTGGCCAGTCAGATGAAGATAGGCTCGAGCGATTAATTTAGTTTCATTAAAAACGATTGATAGAAGCCATACGTTATATTGTACCACGACGATCAAAAAGGAATATACCGATAAGAGCGTCATCCCGGACAGGTTACACAAGATGCCGAGGTTCTTTTTAACGGGCTTCGCCATAATGATACTCCGACCTGTGTAACAGCAGAACTCCCGAGGTCCTGGATTAATAATCCATACTGTAGAAATTGGAGGGCCGATATTCTTTTTGGGAGTATAGGTGGTAAAGTGAGTAGCGGGGAAGCTTTGTTTTATCAGCCAATTTGTCATCGTCCAGATACATGTTGAGTAAAGAGGTATCTAAGAAGCTTCATGAGGCTCTGATTTGGTCAACTCTAAGCTCGGGGCAAAATGAGCCGCACGTTAGGTCCCTATTAGACCGGCAGCAGATCGGTCTAGTCCGAATTGGTGCATGCCGTCGGGGTTCTCATTGTGGGGTAGAATCAAGATGCGAGACACGATCTTCGTTCTTTCGTCGCCGACGCCCTTAAGACCGAGGAGGACGAAAGCCTCTGAGTCGATAACCCGTGGGTGGAAGCGATTCTATTCACAATAGCAGGTTCGACCTACCCTAACCGCCCCTTTTTTACTACTATATAGGTCCTAAAACACCCAATAGGAGGCGACATAACATCCACAGCCATGACCGCTACCTTTTATATGTAGATCACGAGAAGCTAGCCAAACATATCCGTTCGACGTTCAATACCGGAAATGAGATCTGTGGAGCCAAGCTTGCGAGCTGTCAACATCCCCGCTCCATTGCCCGCTCCATTGCCCGCTCCGTTGTCCGCTCCATTCTCCGCTGGGTCTCAAGGGTGTACAGGGAAACCCAGAAAAAGAAATCAGTCTCGCCGCAGCCAAGTTGTTGCAGTATTTTAACTTCAAGCCGGCTCCGGGCAAGCTTGGTGACGTTGGGCTGAGTGATGAAGGAGAGTCATAAATATGAATTTTCTTTTTATCTCAACTCAAGACGGATCATGGCCAATGTTCACTCCGCGGAACCCGTTGGCTAAAAGACTTTCTAGATTTGGATGGAGTGAAGCCAGAGTAGTGCCGGTGATAAGGGATTTTTCATGGAATTAACGGAGATCAATAGGGAGCATTGGTGTTGGGATCTGACATCATCGTCTAAATTGAGTTTTCTTAGTATGCGGCGGCTATCCTACCTATCCCAAGGTGAATTAGATTCTAAGGTTGTTATCCATGTAAGTCACATGAAGTAATCAGAAAATTCTGTGTTGAACATATTGTTCCTTAGCAACATTAAAGGGAATCATACAAGAGATAGAATTTAGACAGGGGTTAATGTTAACTGAAACGCCTAACCGGTTGGTGGTTCTTTTCTATCGGGACTAGCTCGTGTTGAAGATCACAGGACGCTCGGCGGTGGGCGAAGCAATAAGCCCGTCGAGATCCAGGTTCAATTGGTGTATTGAAACGTACGGTGCGTAACTCTTCGATATAGTGTCCCAGAGCCCTTCATGTTTAACCATCAAAGTACTGTAATGAATAGTGCTGTATTCCCACCACAATCGTACTCTACAGCTCGAGGGCTTACTTAGATATACAACTTATCGAACACTAAGCGGTATAAACACGGCACTACAGAGTTCAGAGCTGTATACCATTCCTAGACATGCCAGCTATTCTGCCGGGGAAATATCCGACCAATATAGCAACCACCACGTGACCCGCCGGCACATCGGGTTTGTCTACGTCTCACGTCCCTAATTCCGAGATAATCAAATGCATCATATTGTGAATCGGATCATGAAGAAACCCGTCTCTTCGGTTAAGGTGTAACTCTACAGACCGTCATTACTAAGTCCGTTAAATCCATCTCTCCTTTAAGGGCAAGTGGATGTATGATAGGAGAATCATCATGACTTGGTCCATCAGCTTCATGATATGGAATTAGAGGAGACTAACCATATCTAGAATAAGGAAAGTATAAATAAAAAGACATGGACACAGACTAAGGAGTTCCCATTGATGGTCAGAATCATCGTGATCTCTCGACAACTCGAATATTCACCCCCACAGCCCCCCTTATACCCAACGTGAGCGAAAATATCAACAACAAAAATGACGGCTACAACACACCCCGAATTTGGCCATGATACGGAGGCTTTGGAAGTTGCTAAAGCTTTTGCGGAAAGAATTCGGGGCAAGACGATTCTAGTAACGGGTGCGAATCCTAGAGGCATTGGGTTCTCAACTCTCCAGGCTTTTGTAGGTGTTAATCCCGCTAGAATCCCGCAATCTTCTAATGTAATATCGTATAGGCCTCACAATCTCCCGCCCATCTTATCCTCGCGAGCCGAACTCCATCCAAGATCCAAGAGACTATCAATACGCTCAAAGCCCAGTTTCCCAATGTAGACTACCGCCCCCTAACTCTCGACCTTTCCTCACAGAGAACGGTTCGAACGGCCGCTGCCGAGCTTCTGTCTTGGTCAGACGTGCCTATAGTCGACATCATCGTGAATAATGCAGCCGTAATGAACCTTCCTGAACGCACAATCAACGAGGATGGACTTGAGATGCAATTCGCAACCAACCATATCGGACACTTTCTGTTTACCAACTTGATTATGCCAAAGCTCATCAAGGCGGCGGAGAGGAACCCGAAAGGAGCCACGCGAATCATCAACGTCACCTCTCTTTCGCCTGTATCAGGGCACGATATCAGATGGAGCGATATCACCTTCGAGAAGAGAAATAAGGACCTCCCAGAGAACGAACAGCCCAACTATGAAATGCACAAAGCATGGGGAGAGATCAACCCGGAGGAGAATTCCTATCTACCACTCGAAGGCTATAACCAGAGCAAAATAGCGAACGTGCTCTTCAGCATCGCTCTTAACAAGAAGCTCTACGAGAAGTACGGAATCTTGAGTTTATCATGCCACCCAGGGATCATAGAGACAGAGCTATCCAGGGATGCCCCACCATCCATTATGGAGGCAATTGGTCGCATGAGGGAACAAGCACTCTATCAGACCAAAACTCAAGGGGCGGGGGCCGCTACAAGTCTTGTCATTGCATTGGATCCGAAGCTTGGGGCTCCTGAGTCCAAGGATGGCAAAGATAATCATGGCGTCTATTTTGCTGATTGCCAGATTTCCGATAAGGCGTCCGCTTGGGCGACCTCAAATGAAGGGGCGGAGAGACTCTGGAAGATGTCCGAGGATCTGGTCAAGGAGAAGTTTGATTGGTAATAGGAACTGAAGCAGGAGAGGGGATCGGTGAGTAATCTGTTGATGTGTTAGTTAATCTAGCCTCGTCGACTTCGTCTATATAGCGTCAAGTTATTCAGCTTAGTAACGAGACTTTCTTTTCTCTGTGACTACGTAGGCCCCCCTACCATGCCCCCCGGCCAAGTGTCCGCCAAATCCGAGAAACGAATAGGAATTAGAAAACAACAAATATTGAATTAGAGCACACGGGTCTCATAAGTCTGAATCATGAACAAGTGTCACTAAACAATGTAACCTTGGATAATCGTGATAGGATTCGCCTTTAGACCTGTCGTAATCAGGCTGTTACGGAAAATCATGACAAAACTCCTACCCAAATGCATCGCTTACCCAATCCCGAGAAATGAACGTTAAAACTATATATCCAGAACTCCAAGGCAGGTTAGGGGTATTCAAATGATAACCTGATGAAATGAAATGCAAATGCAACGAAAAATGCCAGTAAATTCAGAGAGCTCTTCCGAATCTCCCCAGATACTGCAATTCAAAAGCATCTTGTTCCTCCACATGCTCATTCCGCGCCCCGGACACATCCGACCCGGTTGTCCTCGACGATGGAGAACCCCTAGCAGACGCCACCACCGTCACTCCCGAGTTATTATGTACGGGACTAGGACTGGGACTGCTCTTCGGCATGTCGAGGGGGCTATTATTGAATAAGGAGAAACCGCCTGCCGCTCCCCCAAACCCAAGCGATTCACCGGCGCCGGTGATCCCGCCGTTGGCAATGTGCTTGAACTCGTTGAGGACAACAAACTCGACTTGCAGCTTGAAGGCGTAGACGAATGAGTGTAGGACGGCCTTAAGCGTGTAATATTCGAGATAGTCAAGCGCGATGACGATAACATCAGCAAGCACAACAAGAACTTGTACAATGATGAGGAAAGCTAGGGTAGTCTTAGCCTTGCTGTTGAGCGACAGCTTGAGCAGCTGCAGCGTGCCCCACACGTAGATCGCCGAGATGACGGTCTCCTGGACCGAGAACGCCATGATCTGAACGCGCTCCATGATTTCCATATGTGGGAGATATGCATCATGCGTCGCTGGGTTCGATATCAAGAATTGGAAGACGATAGTCGGCACGCCGAACACAAACTCATCGATAACGATCATGGCAAGGACATAGCGCAGGATCCGCGTGCCAGACGGGATCACAAGATGTAGTCGCGACCATAAGACGATGCTGAAGCCACAAACCTCGGCGACCCAACCAATCTCGGAGAGCACGGTGCTTAGGACCCAGTTCGCTTCCGGGACGCAGAATTTAAGGACGAAGCCCACAGCATGGATCGTTACGCCCCACGTCGTGCCTAGCACAGACCAGAAATACACACCGCGCCAACGCTCAAACGTGTAGAAGACCCAAAATGTCAGCTCGACGGTCGTCCAGATAGGGAGAGCCGTGAAGACGGCAATAATGGACCTGGAATCCGTTGGTTAGTCTCGTCTAGTAATGGCACAGCCGGATCCGAAGCATCCTACCAGACCGTCAGATTCCAGGGCAGTGGCCCGGTGCGGGCGAAGGACCAATCGAACTCATCAAGGGGCACCCATGGGACCGTAATGTTTCTAACACCCGACATGGCTATAGCGCAAGGGGTCGACAGCGATGAATGGTAGAAACTTGGAAAAGCTCGATACCGACGGCTTGGAAGCGGAAACAGCACTTATTTGCTTATGGTCTAGACTGAGCATTGGCCAGAGTCGTGAATACGAACTGGCGACTGATAGAGCGCCGTTGTTAAATAAACCAGTCCACGTAATGCCTCCCCTGCCGACATTGTAGGGCTGAATTCTGCAAAGGCAGTTTTCGGCACAGATTACCGTCCAGGGTCGGCCAAGCCCCTACTAGGACTAGCATGTACGATGCAGTGAAGCATGGTGTTTCGCCTTTTGTGTCTAAGACATATAATTCTCCGGCCGGCATTCCCGTCGGTTTTGCTCAGCTTTATATATATAGACAGGCGAAATGGAGAGTGACGAAGCCGATTGGGCACCCTGTCGGTGCAGTGGAGAATATCGCGGTCCGTTATGATCCATCGTCTATCGAAGGAGTGAGGAGAGAACCGGGGTAGAATGCATCCAAAGTCGACGCGTTAATGGATATGTGGCTATCACCATAACCAGGTTCCCTCTTGCCGAGCTCGGCCCTATTGCGTCTTTGGTGGCACTGCCCGCGTAGCTTGTCAGACGTGCATATTGAAGATAAATTTGTCGAACAGTCAGCCAAATCCGGCGGCATCGTGCGTCTGACTTATCCCAGTTAGGACGTAGTCGTATTACGTAAGAATCTTCAACGAATGACACTCGAACTTTTACGGAATATTGGTGTCAGGGATATACCTGGGTAATAGCCTACCCTTGCTTCGGTTACGTGTAATCTCCATTCATATGATATATAAAGCAACTATCTCGACTTCTTAGAATACGACAAGGACGAGGTGTATTGTTGTTATCTTCTTATCAGTGAACTGGTTGCAAAGACCCTGATTGTCAGCTCCACAAGAAATTGACCAATCAGACTTTGAGTTAGGCTCAATGCATACTTTTCAGCCAATCAGATGCAAGCTGCTAACTAGACCCCGGTCACAGTTAAGGAGATAGAGTCAAAAGACTTATTAGCATAAAATGCGTTGACCTCACATGAAAGTAGCGTCATGCATATCGTCCGGGACCTCCATATAAAACAACTACATTATAAGGCACGTGTATACACTAAGGATCTATATCAAATGTACCGGTTTCTACCTAAATAGACTCGGGCAAGGTACATTATTAAGGTGAGGGATCCTAGAGACTCGCTAAAAACAATGCCATGTCTCGGTAACATCCGTCCAGCAGAATCCTTTCCACAATACCAAAATGCGTACCTAGAAAAATTCCAACAAATAGGTTAGGACGATTTACAGGTTTCCTCGTAGGGATCCTCAATTATTAATATACGAAATTGTCCCCAAGACACGCCGGCTAAGGGAGTAGAAGCAGGGATGAGTCTCGGTGCATGAAACACAGAGAGGTTGTTTTAGAGCTGAACGCATGAGACATTCTTACATAAGATGGGGATATAATGCGAGCACGAGGCGGCGATGAATAATCATCCGTAGAGAAGCCACTGAGAGCCACCGATAACCTAGGTACTTTTGAAAGAAATCAGCTGATTACTGAGCTATATGATAAGCTTCCCCATATTCATCAAAGACAGGCCTCCTATTCCCGGAACAAAACACCACATAGATACAACAGGTTCGTGGAGCGTTAGTAATGCAAAGCCTTTATAAATCCCTAATATAGCTATATGTACGTAGGACCTATAATTGTATCCAGTACAAGAATTTTAAGCCCCAAAAAGCCCCCGATAAAAACCCACAATAGTAAAGTGCGTGTCTCATGCAAAGTTGGTCCCGAACTAACCGGTATAAACTAAATCACTCATCAATGCCATGCCCACCTTCATTACCATGACCTCGCCTAAACCACTTGCGCACCACACCGGGCTTACTCGTCGGGTAGGCATCTGTTTCCTTATTAATAGGAGCCGTGCCCGTAGCGTAACCGCTTGGGAAAGGCGGTTGCACGGTACTCGTCACAGTAACAGTGACAGTCGGAACATCGCAGGCACACGTGCTAGCGACAGACACCTGAGAAGTTCGTGTCTCGTATACTGTACGGGTATTCGTTGTGGGGGAAGTCAACGTTGTAGTCTCATCGGAGGAAGCGGGATAGCTGATAGGAATCAGCGTCAGTTTAGTTGCGCCCAAAGGAATTGAACGAGTACTGAGCAAATGCTTAGTAAAATGCAGGAGACAGGAACTGACCTTGAAGCTTCGCTAACAGCAACAGGAGCTGATGTAGGACGTATTCCTACGGTGCTAGACGCTTCGCTCGTTCGATAGCTTGGAACGATCACTGCTGATGAGGACACCGTGTAGTAGCTTGTAGGGATGGCACCGGACGACACCGACGCCGGGCTACTGTGTGGTGGTGTGATCGTCTCATACACAATGGTGGTTGTGAAATGATTACCAAGAGTCACGGTTGTGGCTGGKTTWGTTATGCTAGGATATACTTCACCCGTAGCCGCAGTTCCTGCGGTGCTAGTTGTGCCAGTCGCTTGGGTAGGGTGCGGAGCCGGAGTATCAACGAAGCTAATAGTCGAGGTCACCACGATCACCGAGCCACTTAAGGTGTTGCTAAGTGTGATAGTGGCAGTTGTATATTGCGATCCTCCAGTTGCGGCGGGAATTAGTGTGCCCGGAACACCCCTCGATTCATCCGACACGGGACAGACCGTGGTAGAAACAGCGACGATTTCCGTTGTCACCGAACCTTTAGCGGGGCAGTTAGTAACACTTGGGGCGCAAGAGGTAACGGTGTAGATTTTGGTCGAGTATACTGTCGATGTCGTATAGGACGATACAGGTACTGCGTGAGATTGTGTAGATGTACTATACAATGACGCAGCTTCAGAAGTGCTAGATCCAACTTGAGAACTAGACCCTGAAGACGTTACGTAGGATGACGCAACTTGGGTAACACTCGATACACCCGGAGTTGTCGAGCTAGTAGCTGGCTTTAGCGATGCAGTTTCAGTTTCCTCCACGGGGCAAACTGTTGTGTAAAGCGGAACAGTTTCCGTTGTGATAGAACCGATCTTTGAGGAACACTCGGCTTCACCAGGTTTGCATGTGCTGACCGTGTAAATGCTGCTCGTATAAACAGTAGACGTCGTCATAACACGACTGAAAGAGGKGGAATTTAGTGTGGCATATGACGAAATCGATTGAGACGGTGCCGAGGTCTGAGAAGCTACTGGAAGTGCGGAAGAGCTCACTTCGGCTGTGGTTTGTGACTCGGTTACTGGACAGACGGTCGTGTACAGGGAGACGAGCTCTGTTGTCACCTGGCCTAGCTTGCCGGGGCAGTTGGTGACACTGGGTGCACAAGAGGTAATCGTATAAACATTCGTTGAATATACCGTCGACGTGGTCAACTTAGTCTCAGAAGACGATACCTTTCCGGAAGAGGCAGAATAAGTGGAGGATGCCGCCAAAACGCTTCCAGAAGTAGATGCAGTGGAGTTTCCGTATACAACACCAGAACTGATTATTGAAGAACTTGTTCCAGTGGAAATAACTGGAGTGCTCGTAGAGTAATCACCGCTAGAACTGAGCAGAGAAGAACTTGTACCGACATAGCTTTCTGAGCTGACTACATGAGAGCTGGTGCCGGAACTTTGCGCTGAAGAACTTGTTCTGGCAGAACTTGCCGAGCTACTCACAGGGTACGCGCTACTAAAACTAGATGAAGAAACTGATCCAGCCGACGACGACGGGTAGAAGGAACTCAGCGAATAGGTAAAACCTCCTGATGGAAAAGAAGTACTCTCGACGGTTCCCGTTTCGCCGTATGTGGTACCATCAAGAACAGTCTTTGTGATTGGGCAAATTGTGGTGTACAATGACTTTGTTTCGGTGGTCACTTGGCCGACTGGACAGTTCGTCACCGAGGGAGGACACGACGTGATGGTAACAATATTCGTGGTGTAGACGGTAGACATGATTGATGAGGTGATTTCACTGCTAACGCTGTATGTGCTCGGCATTGTTCGTGAAGAAGAGCTAGGACTAGAAGTTTGATAAGACAGGGAAGAAGCTCCAGTCTTACTTGTTGATTCAAGTGCCGATGAAGAGCTCGAACCGGTCGCATATGAGCTTGAATGGGATGCAGTACTGACAGAATCAACAGTTTTAGATGTCGCTGGGGTGGAACTTTCTGCCTCAGTTGCGGAGCTCATCGTCGTCGAAACAGAGACCAACTCCGTAGTAACCTTCCCAACTGGACAATCTGTCACTGTTGATGCGCAAGATGTGATCGTGTAGATGTTCGTCGAGTAAATCGTAGATATAATGGCGCTTCCAGAAGACATCGGATAAGTATTCATAGAATAGCTTGCTGAGCTTGAAGTTCCGGAGTGAATTGCTGAAGACGAAATCGGATATCCAGAGCTAGACCCTGGTAAACTCGAGGAGCCGCTTGAGCTAACCGCCCCGGTGCTGGCACTGCTGACGAGGGTGGAACCTGACGCGGATATGGGGGCCGTAGGATAAGTATCCGGAGTGGCGCTAGAGCTAGACACAGCCAACGTGCTATTAGTAGTCCCCAAAATGAGCGAGCTTAAACTGCTCAAAAACGCGCGGCTGCTACTTGGCGAACTCATCGGATATCCGCTGCTACTGGGTGAGCTGAGTGAGCTAGTCGAATATTCGCTGCTCACTGGCGGGCTGATAGGGTACACTTCAGGGGTAGTAGCAGACGAGACGTGAGTTGACGAAGACGCGGATACTGATAGTGGCGGAGAAGCTGACGAAGCTGAGTGGCTAGCCGACGAAACGCTTGCAGCCGGATATGTGCTCAAAGACTCGGTAAGCGAAGTAGACGAATAAGAAACAATAGACGACGATCCAGGTTGAGAAGTAGGGTATTCTTCTTCTGTACTAGATGAATGGCTTGATGATGGCGAACTAGCTGGGTACGTGAGATATTCGGCGGTAGAACTAGTCAAATGACTGCTAGAAGACGGCTCGTCCTTGGAAGTAGGATATCCTTCTTCAGTACTAGACGAATGACTTGCCGATGGCGAACTAGCTGGATATGTAGGATACTCATCCAAAGTAGAAGTAGACGAATGGCTGCTAGAAGATGATTCGTCCTTAGAAGGTATTTCCTCAGTACTAGACGAATAACTTGCCGATGCCGAACTAACCGGGTATGTGGGATATTCAGCGGGAGAAGTAGTCGAATAGCTGCTAGACGGCTCATCCTTAGAAGTAGGATATTCCTCTTCAGCGCTAGATGAATGACTCGCTGATGGCGAACTAGCTGCGTACGTGGGATATTCAGCAGGAGCAGACGTAGTTGAATAACTGCTAGAAGATGGCTCATCCTTAGAAGTAGGATATTCTTCCTCGGTACTAGATGAATGACTTGCCGATGGCGAACTAACCGGGTACGTAGGATATTCAGCAGGAGAACTAGTTGAATAACTACTAGGAGGACTAGCTAGGTATGTGCTGGGAGATTCGGCAGGAGTGGATGATCGAGTATTGTAAAGCGAGCTAGCATCATACGTAGGGTATCCGGCAGAGGTAGGATAACCAGTAGATGTCTCAGCTTCGGTAACTGCTGAGCTCGGCGCGCTAACAGGATAATCCTTCTTAACAAGCCTCGCTGGATTCGAAGGCGAAGGGTTGCAGCCATCGGTAATCTTCTCAATAGAGCTGATCTTCCCGCTCTGCGAGTTATTAGTAAAGTTGTCACACATCAAAAACGATTCACATACCTTATCATTGTACCGATATTGGCAAGCGGGATACTTGTTCGTGATACTGACACTCTTCACGTACATGGTATAAGGAGCGCCCGTCAGATCGATCTCGCCTCCAGCCCATTGCTTAGTCCAGTAGCTATTGCTTGGATCCCCACCTCCCCATACACCAAGTTGGAGCTTCATCGGAGATTGAGGAAACGTAAAACCGCTGGGTGCGTCCTTGGCTTGAATGCTACGGACGATCTTATCGTCGACGTACCAGTTCATATGATCCTCGTCCCACTCCACAGAGTACTTGTGGAATTGCTCTGCTGGCTTATATGAGTCCTTTTGATATGTAGCCGCGCCATCCCACATCTTTCCCTGTGCGAAGACGTTGGTCTCAACAGCCCACATTCCATCTTGAGGCGGGAAAGGTGTCTGGCCGAACTGATTACCCGAGAATTCATAGTCAATTTCGTCTTGAATATCCGACCACAGAGCCGCGCTGCTAATCACCCCTTGTCCAGGAGCAATCTTCATCTCGATATCGTAGCGGCCGCCAAGCATGTAGAAGCCGGTCCACATACTCGGGGCATCTCCCCCTTTCGCGTAAGCGAATTCAGCTCCGTTTGAGGTGAAGTTGACAGCCTCATCATTCGCAATGATCCAGTCTTGCGGCGGGCTTGTTTGCTTCGTGAAATCAATGTAGTAATTCTCGTTTGCCAAGGCCTTCTTCGGTTGGCAACTCGCTTTCAGTGGATTACAGTCGGGTTCAAGTTGGCCGCTGGCGAACTGAGCCGTGAGGGCCAACGTGGTAAGTAGGCCAATTATTCCTCCTTTTGGCATTTTGACGACCTAAAATTTGGTCTATAATAATAACAGGGTTAGGAAAATCGTTAATAGGAAACATCTCCCAGCAAGCATTCATCACGAGGGACCCACGGCTGGTCATATTAGCAACTCGGAGAATAAAGCCTTATTGTTATGGTTTCTTCTCAACTCCCAAGTAACAATGTCAAAGCAGACGTCAAAAGGGTCCTTGACAGCTTGCCTCTTCCGGGAATCCTAAGCCTGGCTTTGAAGGAGTGTTATTGTTGATGTAGAGCCTTTTGCCTTACCTTGGAAGAAGTAGAACTAAGGTGTAACACATGACAATGAAGATTGACATAGGAAATAATATAAATATATCAGTTCTTTGAAAACTCTGTAGAGATATTCATGCTCACCAAGAAGTCGAGAACTTGATAATTTCGCTTAATCAAGGTCATTGTTGATGAAACTTGGTAGCTACGGGGTCGCCGCACTTGCGACGCCTCCCGAGCCTCTGGAGATATCCCCGGGATGAAATATAGTTCCTCATCTTGAGGCTGTTTCGTTGTGATGTGTAAATGTGGCATAGACAAAGAGGTCACCTGAAAGGGGTTCAGGCGACGGACTAACGGAACGAATACTCCTGATACTTCATAAGTGCTAAAGTGAATATTCATGAAGGAGAATTCAGGATTCGAGTAAGGGAATATGCCACCTTTTCCCTCGTCGGTAAGTAAGTACATAGTGACGTTCATAGTAAGCCTTTGCGTTAGGAAGTGGTCATTGAGCACATGTAGCCTAAACAAAGTCCTCAACCGGCGTCAGGAAAGGAAAGATCTCTATTTCCACTGGGGCACGTGCTGGGCAATCGGTACGCTGCATAATATCAGAATATGCAGTTAACCGAGAACATGGTCGTACCATTATTGTCCGATGCAAGGCAACCGGGTTTGCCAAGCTTTTGGGTGGGTTGCCTAGCCCCAGGCAAGCAGGCATGATCCCGCTGCAGCACAGTTCAGGTTACTGGGAAAAGGTGGACCCAGGTCCAGGCCATAGCTGCCGTTGGTAAAGCCGATTCCGCCTCATTCCTAATTCGGACAGTGAAGTAACGTACTTCCCAAGTCCCTAAGTCCCTAGGTCCCTAGGCCTCCGGGCCTCACCTGCCTGGAACAATTCAATCAATCATCTTTTTTTCTTGCCTCGTCACACCCTCAAATCCTTACGACGCACTCTTTTGAATTGCCTGCATTTTCCGCATTCATTTTGCGCATTGCGTTAGATCTCACGCTCTAACCTAGTCACTCCCTTATCCCGGTATAAATATACTCTAGTATCTAAGGTTCAACGTCGTAAATACTTAATTTATCCTTAACGTCATCCCCGCCCTGCCGCGCGCCTCTCCCGCGCTACCGTCGGAACGATGGGTATTTTTAACCAGAAGTCGAAAATTAAACCCGCACCGCAAGAAGTCCGCGTTGAGAAAGTCATTGTTCAGCAGAAGTCGCGATCTACCCTGACACCGAATGTCCCGCGCGCGTCTTCAAGCCAGTACTCCGCGTCACCCCGCCGGTCACCGAACCCCCGTCTATCGCGACCCAAAAGCGCGTCTCCATATCCCTCCTCCTCGGATGAGAAGCGGGCAGCCATTGTGCGGAAGCGCAAAGTTGTGACCAGTACACCGCGAGATTCCCCGGCTTTTGGCAATGACTCAGAATCAGAGGATGAGGGCGGTGATCCCTTTGTCCCCGCCAAGCGATTTCGACGCAGTGAATCCGTAGACCTAAATCGCAAGTTGCGCCATAAGAAGGCATTCGGAGACGAGATCAGAGACTCGCGCATCATACACGCTGCAGATATTGCCTCCGTCGCCACGAAATGCCCACCTATTCCCGGCGCGAAGCCAGAGGAGGTGCCGATTGAGCTGCAATATCCGTCGCGGTGTAAGCGTGAAAGGTAAGGCTGCCGGTGAACTAGAGATTTGGCCAATTTAGCTAACACGGCTTGGAAGGTACGAACTGGTATGGCAGAAAGACAAGATCGACGCAGTCAAAGACATTCTCTCGGTCGTAGAGCACGTGGCCGAGACATATCTCAAAGACGACGAAGCGAAACCCTTCATCGACCACAACGCTAGCTTCAAAAGGCAGATGGAACGTGCAATAAGCGAAAAATACAGAGATATCCCTGTGTTCAGAACAGCACTTCAGAATTACAACGACAAGCTATTAGAACTGGTTGAGAACGGCACGATAGCGAAGAATTTAGAGGAATTGCATCATCTTCCGCCTAGTCTGGTATCCTTCATTCTCACCCAGGTGTATGACCGTACTGTCGCGCCCAAGGTTGAGCTTCTCACCAAATACGAGATGGGAAGCGACAATGTTTATGGGGAGCTTCTGCACCCTTTTGTCACAAAGTTGCTCGTCGAGCAGACGAAGATGACTTCTGATCAGGTCTTCATAGATCTGGGTTCTGGAGTGGGGAACGTCGTCCTTCAGGCGGCACTCGAGATCGGGTGTCGAAGCTATGGTTGCGAGATGATGGAGAACGCTTGCAACCTTGCCGAAGCGCAAGAGAAGGAGTTCAGATCCCGATGTCTTCTCTGGGGCGTCGCACACGGGAGAGTCCACCTGGAAAGAGGCGATTTCCGTACCAACGCCAAGATATTAGAAAAGTTGAAGGAGGCAGACGTGATCCTCGTCAACAACAAAGCCTTCACTTCGACCCTCAATGATGCCCTTATCAATATGTTCTTGGATTTGAAGAAGGGCTGTAAAATAATCTCGCTGAAATCATTCGTCCACGAAAACAAAACCGCTATCAACGATGTCGCGAATAGTATCCTCGACGTCCAACATTTCCGGTACCACGAGAACTGGGTCAGTTGGGCAGCCGCGGAAGGCGACTATTATATCTCGACTAAGAAGTGAAGCCGGGATTGCGGAGTGGGTCTGGAGAAGGAGAGTCAGAAAGTGTTTCTGTCTATAGGTTTAGAGAAAGGGTAGACGAGAGAACCAGGATACCATTTGCATAGATGAGCGTTATCGGAAGGATACCAAAGCAAGGAAGGGCTTCATGGCTGGGACTTACTATACAGGTCTTAGGTTTCATAAACGGAGTGCAACACCATTTACAATCTAGCGAGCTGATATTTCTTGCTTCAAACCGAGGTGTCACCTCCGATTCTTATTGTTTGGTGATTCGTTCTGCAGGTTCATAGCATCAGCCTCGTGTCTCATCCGCTCCATCCACCTCTTCACTAGATCCTTGTTCTCGGCCACGAGCTTCTCCGCCTTCTGCTCGGTGATGTCCAGTTGGATGTTTAGAGTTAGGTTTTCATCTTGGATATCCTATAATTGTACATCAGTACCAGTATACTATGCCTGTCCAGTCCAGTGTTAGACCATACCTTTAGCATCTTATTCTTGCCAACCAGTTCCTCGTTGCGATCTTTCAGCTTCGCCATAAGAGTATTCCGCTCGATTGTAAGATCATTAATCCGTTTAGTATCTACCTTCGTCTTTGATCGCAGCTTCTGTAATTCATCTTCGGCGGCCTTTAATCTACTCTGTAGCTGACCTTTCGACCGGAGGGCCTCCGCTAGATCCAGCCTCAGCTGTGCGACGCTCGGGTCGGAATTGCTTGTAGCGTCGGTTGTGGCAGTCGCTTTGCCCGAGGATGGCTTTTCGGCCGTCGACGGCAGCTTGGCCGCTGAAGTTTGCCATACGGCCTTCTCGGCTTCTAGGGCGGCTACACGATCTGCGAGTTGGGAGCCTAGGGCGCATTTGTCAGAAGAACTAGCAAGGGACAAACAGATGGGTGGAACAGAGGCGCTTACAAGCTTCGACGAGGTCCTTGTTCACAGGGTTGTTCCGCTCTGCTTCCTGTATGGAAGCAAGATAGTCGCTTCGCCAGTCGGGCATGGTGATCGTGTTCTATATAGTAATATCATTTGCAAGGTTTGAAATATGGTGCAGCTTTAAATAAATGCTCAGAATGCTGAATGTATGGCTGAGGTTCCACATTCCCCATACATGGCTGCAGTCATTTGAGGCCCCAGGTATGTACTTCAGAGGGGTAGCAACTTGTAAGCTTATTGTGACCCACAAATACCCGTCCTACTATCATCACCAATCAGGTTGACGTCAATTTCTCTTATTCATCGTTGCAGCCCAAAGAACATCTGAACTTGGACAATCGACAAACTTAATATGGCCCTTAGATGTCAGAGCCTGGTCCAATCGGCCTAAGTATATACATGTGTATACCTAATTCATCAATGTTGAGTCACCTCTTCCCAATTAGAAAACATAATACTACCACTCAGAGAAAGCCCAACCTAACTCAAAGAAACCTTGTACACCAAGCCGTGCAAATGGAGCGCCCATTTGGCATCATACGTGTATACCCGAGAATATAGATACTTAAGTATGTGTCTTAGGTATGGAGTGAGATTTGATAATTACTATGTAGAAACATGCTTTATCTAGCTTTACAAACCAGCAGTGTATCTCCTTAGTCCGCTAGAGCTCATCCGCCCAAGTCACCGTCATTCGCTTCCCCATTATTCTCCGTGACAGAGGACTTGTAGCCTGAGAGCAGATACCTAACTAGTCTCATCCCATATGATATTAGATATGCTTTGCCCGTCAGGCAGAGTAATATTCGTTGTCCAATTAGCCAGTGGCTTCCCGTCATCTATGACACCCGTCTCAGGATCCCTTGGGAACACAATCACCCGTCCTGGTACACTATACTGATTACCCACAGCAATTAGTTTTCCGTTCTTGCTAACGGCGAAGCTCTGCGGCCAAAGCCCTCCAGATGCCGTGAGCCGTATAAGCTTCAGGGCACCGGTCTCGAGGTCGATATCGTATGATACGATCGTATCGCTTTTCTCGCCTTGATACGAGCTTCGGCTGTCGTTACGCGTGGAGAGGACAAGGTGTTTCCCTCCTTCTGCCAGTGCGATCTCTGATGGAAATGCACTCCCTGAACCATCGCCGGGCCAAGTCTGATATGTACTGTCCTGATAGATCTGCTTGAAGCCAACGGTGCTATTATTGTGGTACAGCACCTCATATCCGTGTAACGAATTCGTCAGTTCGCCCACGAAATAGAAAAACGTCTTGTCGGTGCCTTTAACGAAGACCCCGTGGCGTGGACCGTTTCCGGGTTCTATGAAGTACGGGCCAAGCTCAACTAGCCTGTCATCCCATCCCACGAAATATGTCCGCAGAGCATCCGCGCCACGGTCGAGCACGACGACAAAGTTACCAGTAGGATCAACAACAATGCCATGTGGATGCGGCTTATCTTGAAGCGTCGGATTAGGGCCGGGCTTATCCATGAAGTAATGAAAACTCTGGAGCTCTACCACCCTGCTAGAATTCGATGTGTCGAAGACAGAAACCGCGCTTCCTATGTAGTGAGCCAAGCCCAAGCGATTTGGCCGGTAGAAAATCGACTGCGCCGGACCGTAGTCCGTAGTCACATTGTCGATTATCGAAAGAGATTTGTTAAGTGATGCTATTGAGCCACCGTTGGGGATAGTGGTGGCTTCATTGGAACAGAAGAGGGTGCCCGTTTCTTGACCGAATTCCAACCAACCGGGGTTACTTCCACAGTTAAACGTCCTCTCGATTTCTTTTAAGGAGTAGTTTCCATCCTCGCTAGTGAGAGCCAAGCGGAAAACCGGCCCGGCATAGCTCGCAACGTAGATATCCTTCGTAACTGCGGCAATGCATGTGGTAGCAGACCACACCAAGAAAAAAATAATTAGCTTCATACCCATCCCGTCAGAGCCTTTGAGATAAGGCCGCTGGTATTAATAGGGGCACAAGCCAGACTCTAAGATGAAGACGAGGATGAAGAAAAAGGAGCATTACTATCCCAATCTGCTCCCCATTTCAAGAATTTTCAAAGTCCCATATGTTTCAATAAGATATCCCTGTAACGCCGTTTTCTTTATATTAATGTTGGTCTATATAGCTACCTCACTCTGTTACACGAGACCGTTGCCGAAATACATCGTACATCCCTGTTATATCGATGCCGTCTTCAATGCCATGGAAATAAAGACAGAAGAGATACACTCGAATAACACCATATGTACTCGAGAGGTGGGGGGTCGCGCTATAGGTAATTGAGCTGCTGCGGTGCCACAGTTGATCCGTATCATGACTGCAACTATTGAGATATTATTGTCTTCAGAGATTAACGTTGATTCTGGGCGGATATGAAGTGGAAATTCGATCTCCAACGCGTGCGACTTTCGCAGTATAAGCCTAGCAAGACAATATTACACGCGAGATAGGTCCATCTAGAAACCTAGATTAGCAAACAACAGTAGCAGATCCCCATAAGGCAAATTTTGAATCAAATCGCACACGCCTATGCTGTGATATCATTGAGCGTGTAACCAATTCCTCGGACATATGGATCGTGACCCGTGATCCTCTTTGATTTTTATGCAGCGATCCGAGACATTATCTCCCATCATGGCGACGCTAAACCAAGCCCCGATTCCTCCCGTCGACAGTACATGTACCAAGCCACTGACAAAGGAAATCCTCCGGTGATACAAGAATGCCATACGTGTTCTTCGACACGGTCCCCAATACGCCTATTCTCGTGCCTCCTTTCCACTACAGCCCTCCCACCAACTCTAGGTATATCCAATACCTATCCTACTTCTTCTTCGGGCTCGCATCCTCCGCCAAAACAGGATGCAGCATAAGCTTTGTCTGGATCTGTGGCGTATTCCCCACGGCGCCCATACTCCAATCGTAGCCGACGGCATACGCGAAGAGCTTGCCGTCAAAGCTGAACGCTGTGCTCGTGATGGCGCTGCCGGCCGACTGATATCCCTTCAACCTCGAGTGCGCCACCCGGTCCCAGAAGTGGAACGTGCCGTCGGAGCCGGCGGTCGTGAAGACGGACTGGTTGACTGGGTGAAACCGGACGTCGTTGACGCTCCACACCTTGGAGATCTGGCGCGAGTCCGGCTGTTCGCGATGGCATCGGAATGTGAAATTGATCTTGCTATTGGGGCGGAAGGGCAGAAACCGACATGTCAGGAAACGCTCATTGCTTGGCGGTCCGTGGAAGAAATAGGAGTGACACAGGAAAAGTGAAGAAGATGGTGGTAATAATACCTAGCTTCCGCGTCGTCCACGGCGCTAATTCCGCACCGTCCCTCGATACTTGCGGTTGCCCATCCCTTCCCATCGGGGAAAGCAGCAACGGCTTTCGTCTGGTGCTTGAGTGGCGAGTCCTGCGTCTTGGCGATTACAGTCGGGTTCTGGAGGTCGATGAGATGGATACGGCACCCGGCTGTCGCAACGACCAAGAGGCGCGCCTTAGCGTCCATCGAGTAGACGCGCTCTTTACAGTCGTGGGCAGCGAACGGACGTTGCTGGCGCAGATCGTAGAACCTGATCGATCTGTCCCAAGATCCAGTCACCAGGACCGGCGCGCCGGCCCCGGGGATCTCGACAAAGCGCACGCTGCGGATTGGTGCGTTGTGCGGGTCAAGTGTAGCCTCCTGGCCCGTAGCTAGGTGTAGCAAGTGTGGTTTTTTGCTGACACCTCCCGCGACGAGCATCGACCCGTCCTATCCCTTGTTCAGCCCATCCCCTCCCTCTCGCTTACTAGCTCCCAGCGTGATTGACTTACCTAGTTGGAAACCAGCATTGGTTTTGTTTTCTTTTATGTGTACGCTGTAGGGTTAGAAGAAACGCAAAAAACTCACCTTGGCCCAGTCGCAATCAAGGACCGGGGCCACCTCAACGAGCCCGGCGACTCCGCGCGCGGTGCCGTCATTGGCGTTGACATCGTAGACGCGCACCTTGCCGTCCCACGATGCCGCTGCTAAATGGTTAGCGACGGGCGACCATGAGACGGACGAGATGGTGTCTTCGGCGTCGGCCGGTAACGTGACATCCATGGACAAAGAGCCCGGGATGGGAGAAGAAAGAGGCTTGTTGCGAAGAAATGACATCTCTCGGGTATCTATGCAAAAGAGTAGAAGAAAAGGCTGAGATATTAATAGTTGTTTACTTATTTGAGGGATTGAAGTAGGAGGCTAGAAGGCTGGTAGGCAGCAGCCGCGGGTCGTCTCATGATATTTATACACATGAGCCCTAGACGATATGCACATATGCGGGACCCAGAGAGGCATACTCGTCAGGTTCGATGCATAATACAATAAATCGCAACTTGATAATTCTAGTTGGGTTGAATCAAATAATGTATAGAAACCAATAGAGATATACTAGAGATGCTAGCAGTATGCAGGTCTATAACTTGACACTCTTGATCAAGCCAGGCTTGATACCAGTCAACTCTCCTCCGTATCCACCCTTGCCCTCGCCGCCTTTGTACACTGGCTTCATACTCTTGAGCTTCTTTTGTTTCTCTGCATATGCCTTTCTCTTCTTCACTCTTGGGTTTCTCACGTCCTTCTTCCTCTTGGGCGCGAGACCCTTGTTCTTCTGTATCTGGTAAGTAATCTTGCGCTTTCCATCCTCGCCAATTTCTTCTGTCTCAACGATGCGATCCGCTTTACTAGCTGCTGCAAGAGCTGCTGACCTAGCTGCCTTCTCCTCCTTCTTCTTGCTCGACGCCGCAGCAATCATGTCGTAGTATTCATCTTCGTCATCTCTGACCGCATTAGCAACCCGTTCATCCTCATCGTCGCTAGCGTCTCCAAGATCTGCGCCCATCGAGCCCTTCTTGCCACGCTTTTCTGCCTCGGCATTGAGACGAGCTTGTCTATCCTTTAGGCGTTCTCTGTAAGGAATATCCATATCGCCACCTGTATCTCTGGCTGCACCCGCACGACGATTGGCCTTCTGCACAATTTGCGATGTGTAGAACCTGAGACTCTTCTTGCGCGCTGCCTTTTCAGCTGCCGTCTTGACATCGAGGGTCTCCTCTTCTCCAAAGTCCGAGTCACTATCTCTGGCCACGATCTCAGCGTTTGCCTTCTTCGGCTTCTTCTTGGTAGTGACGAGGGCATCAAGATCGGCAAGTGATTCTTCAATGGCTTTCGCTTTACGATCCGCCTTAGCCTTAGCTTTGGCCTTCTTCGCCGAGTCCTTGCTCGATTTCTTCAGATCCTCAGTGTCAATTTCCATCTTCTCCTCAATTGCCGAAGGAACTTCTTCTGGTGGAGACAGCATGCCGTCCGCCGCCTGTGCATGACCCGGTGTCTTCAGATGTTCTACCTTCTTCCATGCATCTCGACACTCGAGCAGTGTTCCCATAACCTCGTGATCACGTAGTTCAGCGGGGTCAAGCGCCTTTGCCGTCCCGTTGGCAGCGTCTCTGGCCGGCGATGTCAAGGTAGCAAAATACATGGCAAGTGTAGCGACGTAGCACCCGAGGATTCGGTATTTGATCACCGCTAGCGATTTAGACGGTTGACCCTCCGCCTGCTTTTGTACTTCCACGAGCAGAGGCTGTAACTGCTGGAGCTCGTCCGCTAAGTAATCGAACTCTGGGTATCTTGTTTTCAGGAGGCGATATCTCTCCTCCGGGCCCATATCGGCGGGAATCTCAACATCCTTCAAAACCTCGGTGACAACTTCGTTTTGGTCCGCATCGTCGGCTTCGGGAGCGAGCCACTCAGCTTCATCAAAGATGAAGTCGCTCTCCGACATTTTTGCCAATTTCTTCTTTTGCAGCCGTCGAGCTTCTTGCTCCTCCTCTAAGGCATCGGCCTCCGTCTCAGGGTTGTCGGCATTGTAGTATTCTTTCCTGGAAGAACCCCACCAACCAGAATCACCTTCTTCCTCTTCCTCTTCCTCTTCCTCTTCCTCCTCTCCTGATTCAGAGCCATTGCGAGGCCGTGACTTGGTCGATTTTGTAGGTTTGCGAGCGTAGTCATCTTGATCGTCTTCCTCATCGTCGTCAGAGCCCTCGTCATCGTAAGCCAGAGCCTCTTCGTCGGAGTTCTCCAGGAATTCTTCTTCCTCTTCAAGTCGTTTTTGCTTTTTGCTCTTTGGGCCGTCGTCGAAGAGGATTTGGTCCTTGTTCATAAAGTATTCATCTTCTGAATCGGCAACATCCTCGTAGGTATTGATAGGTCCGAGCCGCGCATCAGCAGGATTGTACTCGCGAGGGCCTTTTGGCTCCGAAGGAGCGCTAGAGGCCTTTCTCTTCTTGCCCATTTTGTATAATAGAGGAATGGGAGATCACAGGGACGGAGACTAAGACTTATAGTCGCGAACTTTGGACTGTAAGTTTTCCGGTGATTGCAGTCAGAACTTTTTTCCTCCCCACTGGAAACTTAGCGGGTTTAATTCCTTATCGATAATGGATCGCGGTTGATCCATCAGCCATACAGCACAGCTGGAGCTAAGTGGAGCCCTATGTTAGCGCTGTGCGCGAGCTAACACGCTGACAGGGGAGCTCGACACTCCCCTGAAAGACCCCTGGACATGTAAAAGCCTGTGCAACTGTGATAGCTTCAATTGCTGGCTCGTTAATCACGAGCACGGTCCACAACATCATACCCTCAAGACCAGTCGACATGATAATTTAAAGGCCCCTACTTCCTAATGGATCACATCCTCACCTCTTCGTGGGCTAGCATTGCAATTGTTCTTGTAATTATACTAATATCCACCGTGACAATGGGCGCCTTCTGGAGCAAGAACCATATGCCCGTCGAGGGCAAGGTACGTGACGTCAGCCTGATTAGCTCTCCATATACATAAGCTTCTAACCCATTTTGTCTACCCATAGACCGTCCTAATCACCGGTGCCTCGGAGGGCATGGGGCGGAGCGCAGCAATCCAGATGGCCCAAAAGGGCGCCAACGTGATCCTCGTCTCGCGAACCGCCAGCAAGCTCGAGAGCGTCGTAGCCGAATGCCAAGCCGCGGCCCGCAACCCACAATCGCAGCGATTCCACTACCTCACAGCCGACGTGTCGCAGCCGGACTACGCGGCGCCGCTGCTCGCGGATGCCGTGGCCTGGAACAACGGGAAGCCGCTGGACATCGTGTGGTGCGTGGCGGGCACGTCGGCGCCGGACTTCTGGATCGAGGTGCCGCTTTCGCAGACGCGGAGCCAGATGGACATCAACTTCTGGGGCAGCGCGGAGATGGCGCACGCGGTGCTGCGGCTGTGGTGCGCGCAGGACGCGCCCGTGACGCCCGAGCCGAAGCACCTGATCTTCACGTCGTCCGTGCTGGCCTTCTTCCCGGTCCTCGGATACGGGCCCTACACGCCGGCCAAGTGCGCCCTGCGCGGACTGGCCGACACCCTGGCGCAGGAGCTCGAGATGTATCCGCAGAAGGTCAAGGTGCACGTCGTATACCCGGCGTCGATCGGCAGTCCCGGCTTCGAGCGCGAGAACAGGACGAAGCCTGCTGTGACGAAGATGATCGAAGAGGGAGACCCCGTGCAGACGCCTGACGCCGTAGCCGCGGCTGCGATTAAGAAGCTCGAAGCGGGACAGTATTTCATCACAGTTGCGTTGCTGGGTCATATCTTCCGTTGGAGTGTGTTGGGTGGCTCGCCGAGGAACAACTGGTTTGTCGACACCATTATGTGCTGCCTCGTGCCAATCGTGTGGATATTTGCGTTGCCCGACATATTCTCCAAGGTTAGAAAGTACGCCAAGCAACATGGCCATCCCGCCACTTATCGAAATAAGGGTGTAGAGGGTCACCAGAGCTAGGTTAGCAGCTTGAGATCAAGGAGGCTTGTTACATTGCTTATGAACACTACCGGTCCTATTGCTTGCTATACCTAGAGTCCTAAAGCATTAAGGCAAAATACTATAGATATGAATGATACCCTATTCGCAAGACGGCATGTGATTAACTGTAGTATGCTAGGTACAGAAAGCTGCCGCATACAACGAATGATAAACTATTTGATCAGTACAAAGAGCTAGCATGTAAAGTTAATTTGAACCCAATAGGCGCCAGAATCATGAACTGAGACCCTCATTGTTCCTAAGATATATCTAAGTCAGGTTCACAGCTAGTATAAGATATGGAAAAAAAATTTTGTATATATCCTGACGGCCTAGTTCATCCTTAACCTCGAGCCCACAAGATCCAACATATGAAAGTTAGCTCATTGCTATATAAAAGACGAAATTTACCTATTCAGATACGAGTTTCTTTTCATAGCACCATATGCCTCGGCAACAATATCATTAGCTACGGGGCCGGAAGCATCATCTTAACCGTTCTGGTGGTCATCCTCGGTCACTTTACGTAGGAACAAAAATTTTTTACAACGATTTTATTTGTTTTGGTATTCCACAACCGACCAAGGGGCAACTATAGACTGACGGAATCTAACAACGTCCCCCCCTTTCCAGGATTGCATATGGGAGCATACCTAAACTATCAAACCCTAAACCCTAAACTCCATGCTTCTTGTGCGATACGCAACAGTACATAGAAGCGTGCAAAAAAAGCAAAAAAAACAAAAAACCCTCCCTTTTCATACCAACTGGTTCATCAACCAATGGTCATCCGAATGTCTCCTCAACCTCGGGAATTGGGTCCACGATGAACTTGGTTCACAAGAAAATTAGCTGAAAGCTCGAACCGCGGTTGGACCGGATCCGTCAGATGAGCTTGAGCAAGCCCACCCGGAGGAGACTGAGCTGGGAATTGCCATCCAATAGGTTGCTGCTGGTTTGAGGTAACCGACGGTTGGATGTGCTGGACCGGAAGAAGCTGACCCTGTTGCTGACCCTGGTACTGACTCTGGTACTGACTCTGGTATTGCGAGCCGGCGTGCTGTTGCTGGTTCAGATTCGTCAAGCGAGATTGAAAGTTGTCGAACGGAGGAATCTGAAGCTGCAGCTGCGTGTCAATAAGCCGCCCCTGTTGCGGAGTCGCTGAAGGAGGATTAGGTTGCTCTCCTACCTAGGGGGCATCCTGCTCATTCATGACGGGTTGAGGAGCCGCCTGACCACCAGCTTGGCCCTGATTCTCCTGGGCCTCTTCCTCGTACTGAGTGATGAGGTATGCTAGCTGTCTAGCGGTGGCGTCGATCATGAGCATCATTCGTCCCTTCTTATCAGCTGCACGAACCTGCGCCATCGCTTGCTCGACACTCATGCGCACATTAGGATCGGCAATAGCTGGGATAGAGACAAAGTTGTAGGGAGCCATGGCAGAAGTGGGAGCAGTGGGTACAGAGTAAGCCAGGCCATCTCCAGCAAGCACCTGGTTTGCACGGTTTGCATGAGCCTGGGGGTTACGGGCCTCTGAGTGTACAGTTAGCATCTAGAGGTACGGATTTAGAATTGAGCGTAAATAACATACCATGAAAAGAGCACCGGGCGCCAGAAGCGTTGAACCAGCAATTGGCGCAGCTACCGCACATGTAGCCATCGACAACGACACAACTAGTCCATGGTCCATGACCCTTGTGGCAGTTCTTGCAAGGCTGGGGCGCTTCCTCACCTGAGATCTGCGCGAACAGAGCTTCCACGTTACTACGTCGACCGAGATTCAACGACTGCTCAGGGCGGCGCTGCTGAGCGAGGCGCACACCAGGCTCATGAGCCAACTTCCTGGCCAACATGCTCTCGACGTTGATTCCACGGTAGCCGGACTGCATTGCAAGCTCCTCCGTAGTTTGTACTGCGGTAGATTCACCCTCCATGTGGGGGACACCAAGCTCAGGGTGCTGATCATTAGCATTATGAACGCTGTTTGCCAGGATAGCTGCGGACAAGTCGAGCTGCTGCTGGTGTTGTTGCGGGTGGTGGTGGGCTTGCTGCTGTTGGTTGTGTTGCTGAGCAGCAGCGGCAGCAGCGATGGCAGTTTCTGCATCAAAGGGAGAAGAATGGTCGTGGGGGCCATGAGAGTCGCCGTCGGGGTTGACATCATGTTGGTCAAGGTCGGAAGGGTCCGAGTTGCCGAGGCCGTCAGAGGCGCCGGCGCGACGACCAGGGCGACCGCGTGGCGTGCCGGCCGTTTTGGTGACCTTGCTCGGTCGGCCACCGCGCACGGATTGAAGAACGCCTTTCATCGCGGGCCAGGTGATGACGAAAAAGCCGCCTGCTGGCTGACAGTTGGTAGTCGGATTGACGATGTGAATGAAAGGATGGGTGCAATTTCAGCTGTCGGCAGCTGCGTCGAGGTCGAATTGAGATTGCGATGATCTGACCTAAGCAGGATAAGACAGATAAAACGTTAGCCCTAGGATAAGCGCCAGGACCGATCGGGTCCACGGTTTGGAGAACTTACCCCGCCTCGGGAACAATGACGGACCGACAGTGTGGTCTAGCTGTTTCCACCATTCAGTGTCGAGCGAAAATCAAAATACCTAGGTACATGCAAGGCGCATGCAGGGTCCAAGAATCACAAGTGTTGCCACTATGTAAGTCAGTGGAGGTTGGCAGGCGGCAGGGTGGGTGCTAACGTCAAGCTATCAGTGGGCAACGTGAGAGTGTGTCGATTGTCGCAGGTCGCAGGTCGCAGGAACGGCGGATGGACCCAAGACCTGAGAGGCGCACAGGTGTTGCAACGAAAGCGGCACGGTCTCAGTTGGCGAAAGGTCGATTTAAATACCGGTATTAAATACAAAATAATCATACACAGTCAACACAGTGCACGTATATATACCTAAGGTACCTAGCTGGCAAGTGCAAGGCAAGCGCAATGGTAAGTGCAAGGAAAGCCAGTGCAAGGGCAGTGCTAGCGAGTGCCAGTTATCCAGCCGCCGCACAGTGGAGATTCACACAGTGGACCGCCGACAGTGCCGAATTGCAATCAACTGCAGGTGACGTGCCGTACCTGCCAAATCGACTCAAGACAGAGGAATAGACGGCATTATCTACCTAGGTACTAGGTAGATACCTTAGGTATTTAATGGATCAACAAATCCGGCAGAGAGAAACCTTAATCACGTACGAAACGCGCAAACACTAATATGGATACCTTATGTGCCTACCTTAGCAGCTTAGGTAGGCCGACAGCACCGTATGAACTCCACAGAATCCAATTCCCAGTAACTCGACAAATACGGACAGGAACACGCTGTGGCGGGGKATACATATTGAAATTATGGTTGGTTTTATTGATCTTTACACAGATCCAACCGTTTTGTTCGGGATCTGCCTCTTCAGGGCCCTTTTCCTCCATGGTATAGCTTCATCAGTCATCCTCCCCCTTCGCTCAACGGTCTCGAGACGCTGCCTTTGGTTACAGCCCTGGCCGGATCCCGGCCGTCCACCCAGGCATTTTATATGTCTGATGGGAGAAAGAAAAGAGAGAAAAAAAAATAACGGAAAGAGACCGGCGTCACCGCAAATTCATAATTAAACAAGATATGTAATCTGCCATGACTTTAGATGCAAATGTCCTCCTTACTGCCCCACGACTCCCAGATCCCATGATCAGCCATGTCCTGAAATCTCGAGGAAGGCCAGCAAGGCGGCCGTAGGTACGCGGAGCGAAAGAGKATTTGAGACAATTCAGGCGCAAAAACAAACACACGGAAGGAGATCGTCGGCCGGTTCGTGGTGAGAGTACAGGTGAAGTCGTTAGCCAGGTTTATAACATTACTGGCAGCCGTCGAGTGTATGATCGGGTATTTTGTAGGTTACTGTTCTATCGTAGATCTCGTCCTTATGGACACCTTTTTGCTTACGATTAAATGAGACCACATAGACGGAGGTTGTCCTGGATAATGATATCTTGAGGAAAGTTAGCGACAAAATCAAATAAAAGAAGAAAGGATTAAACATACCGTTGACGGCTGCCATGACGAAGCGGATTTGCGTCGTATCTGTCGCGCATGTGAAATGGGTGTAGATCTGCTTGGTCTCGTGCTGGTTCAGGCTGACAAATCGGTTGAGGATGTAATCGCAAGCCGCCGCATAGTCATCACCACCTTCGTAGTCAGGGAAGTAGTTCTTCATCGGGCTAACGGGAAGCTTCTCCTTAAATCTGTCAATCTTGTTCAAGAACAAGATTATGGACGTCTTGATGAACCATCTCGAGTTACAGATCGAATCGAATAGAGTTAATGCTTCTTGCATACGGTTGACGGTTTCATCTTCGAAAAGCAGTTGGTCGTACTCGGAAATAGCGACCAAGAAGAGGATAGTGGTGACATTCTCGAAGCAGTGAATCCACTTCTTTCGCTCGGATCGTTGACCACCGACATCGAACATTCTGTATGTCAAATCGCCAATAATGAATGTGGTCTCAGTGATACCAGTAGTCTTTACACGAGATCGGAGGACATCTTGGTCGTTGGGCATATAATCAGGTGCGGCAATACGAGCGATGTTATCGAAGTAGCTATAAACATGAAGGTTAGACACCTCCACCACTGGGGATAGGATGAGAAGGGACTTACTATCTTGCCGAGTCATTCAATTGGTACTCGCGCGATCGCTTGAAACACTCTTGAACACCACGGTCCCTCCATAGAGCCTCGATCGCGTTGCCCACCTCCGGAGGTAGGACATCGCCTTCGATCTGAGCGGGTTGCATGAAGATGGTTTGCACGTGGTATTCCATTCTTTGGTCCTCCAACGGTAGCTCTAACGACTCCATGGCCTCAAGAATGACGCGCATAGACTGAACGGTGTTGCTGAAGATGATTTCCTTGAACGATTCACGCTCGTCGCGTGAATAACCGCCCTCGTTGATGATCTTCATCTGCTTCAAGATGGTCGACTTTCCGGATTCACCAGCACCTAGTATTGTTAGATCTCCGCGTCGCGTGACCAAGAAGACGATACTGATCCTTACCCAGAAGAAGCATCTTGATCTCGTTGCGCTGCATCATCTTATCCCTCTTCAACTGGTTTTCAATCTCCTCGTTGCGGGCCTTGCCCTCCTTCTCCTCCGTGCTCATTCCGCAACCCATCTTGACGGATTTAGATGTGAATTAAATAAGTATAGTAAGGAACGTGAGGTCGACAACTATCGCGAAGGCCCTTTAAGTCGAGTCGTGGCTATATTGATGCAAGGGATATGTTAGCAAAGTGACCTTAACCCTTTTGTCGTTGAATGACGACTAGGTTTCCTAAAGATGACGGGTGCGACGGAGAACTCTTCCCGTCGAGACGCCAGTCGGTTGAGCCAAGGAATTGACTGGTATCTCTCCGCGACTCCTCGACACAATCGTCCAACTGTCACTGCATCTCCTATAATCCCGAGAAATTGCTCGCACGTCGAGGTGCTTGCGCCGAGTTCGACAGTGGAGTTGCAGGAAGTGGTAGGAAGATCGGGGTGAATCGACACGGGGAACTGTTGGAAAACGACTCACCAGTAACTGTCAATTGAACTGACAAGGAGACTCACGATAGGTAAAAGTTGGAGATAAAATTCGCCGAAGGAGTGGGAGCGGCGAACGTGATGAGAAAAGCTGACAGCGGAAAGGAAGAAGGAAAAAAAGGGTGGCCGCGAGAGATTGTGACGGGGCGAGATGGGTGACCAAGTGGAGCGGCTTTGCCTTTGCGAGTACAGCTTTGGTTTTGTTGCCGGACGCCCCTGTGCTGTAGGAATTAGTGTGAGAAGGGGGAAAGAAGGGGGGTGAGAATCAATTCGGAAATGGGGTGAGAGTGACAAAGCCGGGGCTGGGTAGATAATTGAGGAGACTATGGCCAGAGACGGTTAGACGTATCAGAGATTATGCGAGGAACCACACTAGCGCTATTCCAGATCTCGACTAGTCGGACGAATAGAGTAGGTACCTCCTATTGACTAGGGGGGATAGGCCCAGGAAGCTGCTGCAGCGCAGTTGAATTACCCAGTATTAAATGCGGGACTGTGGACTGTACGAACTCTGTACTCGTACTCAGAGTACGTGCTTCCTTTCGATGTTGCTTCGAAGAGCAGTAATTAAAAATCAAAAAACTAATATCGACGCACTTACGGGACAAAGAACTTTGGCTAAGATCATAACTCATCACTTAGTCCAGGTAGCGACCCCATCACCACGTGGGAAAGGTGGAAAAAGGAGAATTCAGCAATCATGAAAACCACTCTTAACACCTCTCTGGCTGAAGATCTGGTGCAATTTCCTCGCCCGCCACTTGTGCCTGAAAATAGAGACCTGGAATACGGCTCTGCATCGGCTTACACAGATACATAATCCAGGTCGTGTCAGCACTGACTACAAACCTGACGAGTGACGACAACGATGAAATTGCCACAAACATTGCTGGACATCTTACTGGTCTATCTGACTCCAGCTGCGAAGCCCATCAAGTCGTCACCCACGGGAGCAGACTGCTTTTATTAGCAAAGGAGATGACCGACGGCCTGGTAACTGGGAAACTACACGAGAGCCGCTACTCGGAATACAGTAGCTTAAATACTGTATTGAAATACATACATGCACGCATCGCAGATCGCAAAGACGCAGACTTCCCAGCCTTGCCCAGATGCCCGGACTCACCGCAGTACATATTTCAGGTAGCGTCCAATCATAGAGTCATACTTGACAAAGATCGATGTTCTACTATGTATTCTGCAGAGCTCTTGCGCCCTAGCTCCAAACGGCCGCGGTATATCAACTAGGAACGGACGTTGACTGGCCAGACTGGCTACGATGGCACATCAAGTGCCCATCAACCCCTGTCCGAACCTGATTGTAGGTCCGCCCGCTACCACCCACCACCTACGTATCTGCATACTTCGGAGCGAATAGACGTCCTTCATCACTCATTACACATACATCCGTCGCCGTCTGACAGTGTATTTGCGCAGCACCTTACGTGAGCAATCAGACAAATCGGTACGCAATACGATGCGTGACAGCCCAAAGACTGCCTAGCAGCCCCGGCGCCAATTCATGGGAGCGGCACAGGCACTGCTTCTAGAAGAAAACAAACATTTCATATAGGGGTAGGTAAGGCCACCTCCCCCAGGAACCCATCTAGCAAGCAGGTTCGCTCCACAGATCTCGAAATGCGCGCAGAGAATAAATAGCAGCGCATGAATGATCTGACGTGCTGTAGAACAAGTCTCGTCCCACCATCCGATTAAGGAACCCGGACGTGGCCTAGTACAGACCATTTACAATTCTTTGGGAACTCTAATTCGTTACTAGTCACAAATCAAGTATCTTATTCTTTTTCGCTAGGCCTTCGTCACTTTGAGCCTCGAGATCTGCTAATGGATTGTCTAACCTTGTGTGGCCTGCTTCGGATGACGGCTAGGCCGTAGCGCATGTAGCAATATTTCAAAGACCCGCAGTAGCCACCACAGTACGCGAAGAGCGCGTCCAGGGGAAGAAAAAAAATCGAGCAAAATGAGAATCAGGAAATTTCAAGAAAATGCAGCACTTCTTGCGACGTCCAACTTGCACTGTATAATACATCTTGCCAGTCGAACTTCTTAAGACACGAATATTATGATTTTCATGGAACGAGTAACGATCTCCTTGGCTATATTATAGTAGGGGTTTATATTACGCTCGGGCCTTCTCCTAACAGTAGGATCGTGTAAGTTTCACGATACACCACATCCCCCAAATGCTTGAAACGACATCGACGTTATATTACTAACCGTAATAATAAACCATGCCATCCACGCGAGAAGTCGATCCATCTGGTCAGGTGGATAAGTTACAGGATAAAGCGGCTACTGCCCCTGACACCAACCCCAATTTGTCTATGGTCTACGATGACCAAGGGGTTAACTCGTCCAAGCTCTCATTAATCAAGCTATTTAAGACCAAGCATAAAGCAGTTCGGATCCGTTATTGGGGGGGCCAGATCAATGATCGGTGAATTCGCACGAAGGGAAGATTGACAGTCCATCATATATCCTAAATCACTTCGAGTTTCGGTGTACTAGGAGGCTAGGACGCTCCAGCTGAACTTGATGTCTATCAACGGAGCCTTTGAGGCTCGGAACAATTCCTCCCATATAATCTTACTACCTAGTAGGAGCCGGGGGATAGTACACAACACCTAGGCAACTGACCAACCCTGCCTCGATTCTCCGATGTTGCAATTTGCGCAATTCCGTCTAGATGACGCTATTCAAGCCCGTCGCTTTTCGTGTTCAATCGGGGTTCCAGGCCGAGATGGAGATTAATCTCTGATCCTATAAACCAAACCTTGCCAAAGTTCCTCTTGACTTTTGATTTGAACCACCTCGATGGTATGAGTAGAAGCACCAATTAGTTGTAAGTTCTCAATGCTATGAATAGGATTCGACAAGTTGCCTAGATCCAGTCGGAGAATTGCCAGGACCACCCTGAACTTCATGCGCATATGGTGGTGTATTTCTCGGTTTCAGCGTAAGGCTACCGCTAGGTTTGACTGGATCGTGCTTGGAACGCATAAACAAAGAATCCTTCTGGAAGCCCCCGATCTGAATCTAAAACGAATGAATCGGCATTTCTTCGACTTTAAGGCGGTATGCCTGCATAAGCTGAACCGCCACAACTAACCAGGCACACAAGTAGCGCAGTTGGGTACACACCTCGCCATGTCATCTTGCAGTAGGTGAGTTAGGAAGACACGTCGCCAACTCGGTAACATCACCGTCTCCCGCATGTAGTCTCCCGAACAAAGACAATAACCCAAGATCGGCCTATAAATCCCTAAATCTAGTTGTAATTCTCATTCTTTTATGCATCGACATTCAAGCGTTTCCTACATCGTTTCCCTTTTTCCACGGTGATCTCTGATTCGCCATTCAGGTCTCGGTGGAATTTTACAATCCTAAGCGGGTGAGCTGCAGATCCTCCACACCCTGCTTTGCTTTGTGTTACTAGCTCGATCAAGCTTCCGTAAAAAGCAAAAATGCCAACCGGCCTATAATTGTTTTTTAATGCTTTTTTAAGACTTTTGCGGCTCCCTATGACTCTAATATTGTAACCGATGCATACAGCCGCGTATGATTATATTATCCAACGCTACATACACCACTCGTAATCGCACAAATCGGCTCGCTCTCCGTGGCGTGCGATTGACATAATGGCCATTCCTCTGACACGACTGGGGGACAGAGGTACGTATATATCGTGGCATAGTTAGCACATACATGTGTAAATACCACCGTTTCAAACATAGCACGAGATCTCCCATCCCCTGTCTGCGTTCGTATGACGCAAAACCCCACGTCAAGATTTCGTTCATCGTATGATTCCCAAGTAGTATATCGGATTCACTAGCTCACACGATTGGCAAATCGCTACTGCAGCCTTCAACCATAGTCCCAGTGACGACGCCGAAGCCGAGTATGACCGGCTACGGGAGCTAGCGCGGGAGGAAGCCGCAAAGCGGAATAGCTGTTTTGATCGGGTATATTCTCACTCACTGACTTACTCCTTACCCTCTCACATACAACTCACCAAACATGGCATGGTATCTCATATATCACGATACATAGGCACACCAGGCGTACGAGCGCGGCGACGGTGCCGCAGCCAAGGAACTAAGCAATGAGGGCAAGCGGCACGCGGCCAAGATGGCCGAGTACAACAAGCAGGCCAGCGAGTTCATCTTCCGGGAGAACAACGCGCCCGACCGCGTCCCGGACGACACGATCGATCTGCACGGGCAGTTCGTCGAAGAGGCCGAGGACATCCTCGAGCGGCGCATCCGCTACGCGCAGCAGCACGGACAAACGCACCTCCACGTGTATGTGCCCCTCTCCCCTCCCCCCTTTTCTGAAGTTACATTCCGCATAGACGTAGACATCGTTGACTAAACCGTAACTTAGTATCGTCGGCAAGGGCAACCACAGCGTCAACCACGTGCAGAAGCTCAAGCCGCGCGTGGAGCAAGTGTGCCGCGAGCTAGGGCTGCAGTACGCGACGGAGGAGAACACCGGCCGCATCTACGTCAACCTGCAAGGCGGGCCCGCCGTGATGCCTCCGCCACCTACCCACGGAAGTCACGGGTACTCGGGCGGGGGCAGGCCGGATTACGAACCGCAACCGCAACCGCACCGTCCCCATGGGGGGCAGTCACGGCCACCTCACCATCACCACGAGCCGGAGGAAGAGCCCGACGAGCTGGAACGGTTGGTGGGGAAATTCTTCCGCAAGTTGGGAGACTGCTGTGTTGTTATGTAACGGGTTCAAACCCGGTTCCCAACCCGGTTTCTTGTTTGCTGGGTTGGAATGGCGCTTTTGAGTGTTTTGGAAAATTCAGATAATGAAAGATGGTGATAAATGAAATATTTTAAGACTGATGAAAATACAACGTCAAATTCTACCTAATTTTACTTTTGAGATAGTGTTATTATCGTAGGGTTACAGAGCTCTCTAAGCCCGTTACGTATCAATGCCATGAAATATCTTATTGCTAGATTTCAACTCCGCACAGATGTGTTGTCCGACTGTCTAACTGAGTTCACATTCCAAAGGAGAACCCACTGAGAAATGAGGCCAGAAACTCCTTACTGTAGCATAATATTTCAGGATCTGACATCTCTTCGAGGTTCTCATGCTAGGCATTCGACGTATAGCAACTAGACGGGATGTCTGTTAAATATAGGGAAACCCATTTTAGGCATTCATGGAAGCTTCATCAAAGATAGCAATCACTGTTTAACTCAAAACATTCCCATGTAACGTCTTCTATACATTACTATGGCCAGTTACCTTAATCCTTATCATTCATTTCCCAATTCGCCACATTTTCCCTATACTCCGTCATCTCCCTCCACTTCCTCGCAAAGTCGCGCATCCCGCCCTCGCCGGCCAGACTCGCGTCCACCACGTCCTTCGGTAGCTTGTGTGCCGAGTACTGCGGCGAGCTGAAGTTGTACGCCGACGGATCCTCCTTCTCAACCAGTCTTAGCTCCGGCGCGAAATCTTCCTCTTCCTCTTCGTCCTCGTCGCTTGACGACTCGTCCGTCTCTTCCGTCGGGACCTCTTCGTCCCCACCAACAACCCCCAGCACTGCGCCTTCGGGAACTTCCATGTCCAGCAGCTCCTGCCAGTCAAATAGGAGGCTGTCTGTATGTGGCGCCCAGGGATTGATATCGATAAGTCGTGCTCTGCTCAGCGGCTCGTCCTCGCCTTCGGGGATGTACACGTCGAACGCGAAGTTGCCGTCCGGGAATGTGTATCGTAGCTTGTTATTGAATAGCTGGCTGATCCTGCCCACGATATCTGATCTCAGCGACTTTAGGAACTCGTAGTAGTTCAGATCCCGCTGCGAGATGGCGATCAAGTTCCTGTGCTTTACGAAGCAGCGGAATTCCATGGCCGTGTGCGGGTTGAAGTACGACCGCAGCACCAGGACGGGCTTGAAGGATGGCGTGTTTTCGGAGGATGCGGAGGGGGAAGCTGATGTGTTGCCTATGGGAGTACAATCGTCGAAGGCGTGCTCTAGATCGTACGTGATGAAATTCGAACTCTTCAAGAGTAGATATATGTCGTTCGGGCTAGTACACTTGATTGTGTTTTGGTGTGGCGATATCCAGGCTGCATCTTTTGGTGCTGTCCAGTTGAGCTTTGGGGCTACCGCGCCGCCTAGTTCTTCGATCTTGTCCTTGATCATCTGGTGTAGCTCTGGGAACCTCTGATTAGGCGGTAGCCTCGGCGCCTCTTCCTCGTCGTCGCTGTCGGAGTCTGAGTCGACTTCTTCGACTGGCGGCCGGAAGGTTGAGGGCGTAGATTCCCATTCATCATCCTCTGGTTCGGCGCTGTCATCATCAGCGAGGACAATGCCATCCTCACGGATATAGTCTATGAACTCGGGTGAAAGTGGAATTATTCGTGATTTGATACATGACGCGCGGTATCTAAGTATTTGTTAGTTTCCGAAGTTGCTTAATCTTTGAGTTTATTATATAATGGCTACGCACTTAGGAAACCAAGAATCATATGAACAGTTGATTATATGATCTCTAGTGATGGGAGGAAATTCTGGCGCGGGACTAGTAGTCTTTGAAGAAGATTGTGCACTAGTCGGCGCAGGCATTTTCGTCACCAAATGTGAATATCAGAAGGTTTCTTAGAGTATACCAAGTTCGGTATAATTTCTAGGCTTTATGTATTTGAAAACCCTAGGGGAGAGGCAAGGCATAGATGGTGACTCAGTTACAAATTTATATCATCGAGCCGGGGTCCCGATAGCAAGTGCTCTGCGACTCATACTTTCCCTGTCCGTTTGGTATGGCGTAGGATGGCGGGGCAGAGGGGCAAATCGCGGCCCTCAGGGTAGCTCTCACCCAAACTGCAGCTTAATGCCCCACCATCCTATTCCCGCCGCTCTTCACCGCCTTCCCTTCTCTTACCTTCACCAAGTACCAACATTTGAAGCTTTCCCCAACTCCCGCCATTTCTATCGTCGCGGAGTCGCATGCTACATTGGATACACGCAATCATGTCGGATAATGTTGGACTCTCGACGCCGCGTGGAAGTGGAACCTCCGGCTACGTCCAGCGCAACCTAGCGCACCTCAAGCCGCGTGACCGAGCTGCTCCGTATAACACCAAGGACCTCGACCATTTAAAGCACCGCCAGCGACAGCCGGACAAGGAGATCCTGGAGCACGACCGCAAGCGCGAGGTCGAGGTTAAGGTGTTTGAGCTGCGGGATCAACTCGAAGATGAAGGGTACGTCTTCCCCTACCAATTGCACTCCTGGCTTCCTCTCAGACCATTGAACTGACCGATACGGCATAGGATTGACGAGGATGAAATCGATAAGCGCTGCGACGCCTTACGAAAAGAACTGCAAGCCAAAATGAACAAAGGGGGTCGGGATGCGGCACCAAGGAAACCGCTCAAGGCTCACCAAGTACATGAGCTCGCCGACGCGAAGATTAAGGAGAGCGAACGGTTACGGAATGCGTTGAAGATAAGTAAGGACTACGAAGAGGGAAGTCATTGGAAGAGGCAAGAGGAGAGGTTACGGAAGGCCGCTGAAAGGGAATCTGCCGCCCAGAAGGAAAAAGAGTAAACACGTCAACATGGAAATGAAATTAGCATTGCTCTCGATTATTCATTAGGTTTGCGCACTGGCGTTCAGGATGGCTCACCCTGGTTAATAGGTTCAGGGGTTACAACTTACATATGACATCACATTAGTTCAGGCACTATAAATTTCACATTGAGGATGGCATTTTGGGTCTGAAGGATTCCGTGTTTTGTTACCAATGTCTATTCCCATGGGTATCATTTTTAATTGGCCGCCAAAATCTCAGCTGCGTCCAACGGAGGAGCGTGGTCTTCCCTTCCGAGATTGTTCTTAAGTCTCTCGGCACGACGGGCCTTCTCCTCTGCTTCCTTCTGTCTCTCATGTTTGACGTACGACACGTATCGTAGAGTGCCTAGCGTTAGGACTGCCATGAAGAGGATTCCCAAGACCGATCGACGGATTAGCACCCATCTTAAACTTTCGATATCTGATCTAGAGTCGCTGTTTAGAGTAACACTGATTTTCAGGTTGAGCTGTTGAATCTTTAAGATATAATCAGTAAACGTAGTAGTGGACATGGGGTAATAATGGGAGACGAACAGCGCTCTCCATCGTCCTCTGTTCCTCCCTCACGTTCATTCTACGATCGTTGAACCAGCCCTTAACATCATCCTTGAGCGTCATGAGATCCTGACTCATGCGCTGGGTCAAGATGTCTACCTCATGCTGCAACTGAGTTCGTTGTTGACGTGTTGTCTCGTCGGCAGCTTTCCTGTTGTTCTTGACCTCGGCACTGAGCTCAGAGCAAGCGGCGCGAAACAGATACGTTTCCTACGTTACCCCATTAGCAGGAGACGGGAGGTTGATTCAGAATAATGCGCCCACATTATCAACGTCACTTTTGCTGACTAGCCCTTCCTGGGCGACGTCCAGGTTCAGTGCTAGCAGTCCTCTGATAGCTTTCATGAGCGTAATGGCCTGCTCCTTACTATACCCACCAGCTTCTAGCTCCTTCACGAGACCATAACTGTCAAAATGGTGGACGTAAGGAGGTGTGGATATATGAGGGTGGTGAGCCGATTCGGGTGGCGGTATATGCAATACAGCTTCCATTGGCCCGCTCTGTTGCATCTTGGCCTCAGTCGCAGCTTGTTGGGGGTTCGAAGACGACGAGCTGGAGATTGCAGACCATCCTTGCGTAGTAGCCGCCTTGTCTGACTCTATTGGTACTCCATCCTCTGCGTCCTGAGACGCTTGCGCAGCCTCCTTCTCTTTACTTTCCCCCTTCTCCTTAGGCGGTTCGAAGCTCGACACCTTGGACGGATCTGCACCTGGCGCTGGAAGGTTGACAACGTCTGGAGTAACGGGCAGTGGTTCTACGGCCTTGCCATGCCTTTCAAAGACTGCCTGCCTAGATGGGGTTGTCGAGGAGAAAGCCGCCATTCGTGGTTTGTGGTTATTCGGTGACTTGCGACATCGGATCTTTGCTCTGGGAGCTGAAGACTCGCCGAAGCGAGCCGCCCTGAAGAGATGAGGGTATAGGAACGTCAACCGACCGGTTGACATTTTTGCTAGCTGCCAGGGAGCTATATGTAGAGAATCGAAGAGGAATTGTAAATAGGGGACATAGTATCGACAGAATTCAGGTTAAATAGAATTAATTAATTGTAAACCGCATAATCATGCTTAACCTTTGGAGCCTTCATGTGGACAAGAGCGTTCCTGGCGCCCGATGTGCGCGGGCTAAGGGCCTTGAGATCCCGTTTCGATTTAAAATAGGTACAAAACGGTAGGTGCACGTTTCGCATTCCGTTATACAATCCTTACCCTTGCTGTTACCTCAACCGTTACCCAAAGTGGGGAAGAAACGCTCGTCACCCCGCAACCCGACGGTGAAAACAACGCAGGGCCAGCTGAAGGTGGGAGCTTCCACGAATCCCTGCAAGCTAAATAACTTTGCATGCAGTGCCAGGTCACCAAGCCATTCCGCTTGAACTCTAAGCCTGCTGTCTTCTGCATGCCTTCTTTCCTTTCGTGGACAGTTCTTTTTTTGTTTTCTTCAATTTCTCGCTTGAGTTGTCTCTGGCCCATAAGACAACTCACGAAAAAGATGCAAGTCATTGGAGCCTTTTGAATCTTGATCAAAGCCCATTTGCTTGATACCCAAGTTCCAACATATCTACATGCTATCTGACCGACAATTGCTCGACTGCATTCCAGAGCCTCCAACTTTTCCTCATTCCGCATTCCGATCCCGTTCAACGGCGCCTCTAGCATAAACCTAATCGACCTGCACGTCAACGAGAGTTTCCGGAGCCATGGCGTCGGCCGATGGGCTATCTGCGCCCGGGTCGGCGACCTATGCGTCGGACACCATGGTGGTGGGGGATGGGACCTGGGACTTTACCAAGAATACCTTCCTGTTGCCGAATCTCGTCGGTCTGAACATTGATACTATGCGATACAATGGTAAGCCAACTCTTCTTATCATAGAGAAGTACCCTTTTATTAACCATCTTCTAGGCATGGGCAATCGCTTTGCGACAGTACAACAATATCACCAATTGGTCACAGGTCATGGCGTCCTTGCTGTTATTACCTTCCTCTTCGTTGTGCCGGCGGCGGTTATGTACGCCAGATTTAGACCATATGGGGCTCCTATCCGGCTGCACGCATACTTACAAATTCTCGCTGTTGGTCTCTCTACGGTCGTCTTCGTACTTGGTTGGTTCGCCGTGGGTCCGAATCGGAGCTTGACGAATCCTCACCACGGGATTGGACTGGCCATATATACCATGATTCTGGTTCAACTCGTTGGGGGTACCCTGGTGAATAGGATCCGGAAAAAGTCGTTAAGGCTCATGCTTCATCGGTGGCTCGGGAGAGCGATTGCAATCTTGGGAATCGTACAGATTCCCCTCGGACTCACGTTATATGGGTCTCCCTTGTACACCTTTATTCTCTACGCGGTATGGATGGCAATTTTGCTTCTGATATATTTCGTTCTCAGTTGGCGACATGAAAGCTACCGCGATGATCTGACAGTCCACGGCGGACGCTCTGAGGGTGGAATTACAGAATCAGAACGCAAGTCCGGACGAGGGACGGGTTGGTTAGGTCCGCTGCTAGCAGGAGCTGGTATCTGGGCACTTCTCAGAGGGAGGAAGAACCATGAAGCCGAGCGAGATCGAAGCCGTAGCAGATCCCGACCCCGAAGTCGTAGTCGCCCAGAGGGTATTCCGTCCCAGAGAGGCTCTGAGAGTTACATGGAGGACGAGAAAATCTCCGACAGGTCCGATCGGCGTGAAGGCGGTATAACGAATCGGTTACTTGGTTTGCTTGGTCTTGTCGGGGCTGGCGCTTTGGCAAAGGGGGTCAAGGATAGAAGGGATAAGCGAAGATACGACGACGAAGAGTACTCGGCAGTGCCAACTGACACACCTAGTCGATTTAGCCGTCCGAGCCGGCAGAGAAGAGCCCCAACTGATCAGTACACTGAAAGCGAATTTAGCGACGACCGAACAGAACTTCACGCCCCTCCAAGGCCGCATACTCCGCTGTTACCAGGTCCTGGGAGAACTACTATCCTAAGTGCGACAGACACTGAGCCCGTAACACCACGTCCATTGCATGCTCGACCGCCGCCTCACGCGGAGAGTAGTTATATATCGGACTATTCCTCTTATGTGAGTCCGTCAAGACGGCATGTAGATGACGAGGCAAGTAATGTTGGCGGAGGTATTCTCGGTGCCATTGGATTAGGCTGGCTTGCTAAGAGAATGGCGGGCCGCAAAGATGGAAGAGCTGAGGAAGAACGCCGAAAGGAGGAAGACGAGAGACGAGATGGGCGTCGTGGCTCCAAATACACGGGAGATGGCTACAGTACACCGACGAGGTCATCACGACGTCGACCGCCCCCATCCGCCCCAACTGCTACGTCCTTTACTGCTGACACGGAATCATCAATGTTGGAAGCCCGTCCTCCAGGAACCAGTGTTAGTGGTCCACCGATGCCACCTCTGGGTGCAGCAGGCGGACCGCCTCCAGTGCCAGTTCCGATGCCCGGTTCGCACTCGCATTCACACTCCCGGTCAAGGTCGAGATCAACCAGAAATGACCCCGTTACTGACCCGGTTACGATGCCGCCCATGCCACCGGATCCGCATGGTCTACTTCATCCATTACGCCCGGAATCTGGCAGTGAATCTTATGCTTCTAGCGGAGGCAGGACGCACAGGCGACATTCATCGCGTAACCGCAGAGAAGAAGCCGCCCTTGCGGGTGCCGCGAGCGCTGCAGGCTTAGCTGCTGAAGAAGAGGAGCGTCGCCGAAGAGATCGCAGTCAAGCCCCCAGCCAGCCTGTGAGCGTGAAAGTGAGATATCACGACGACCGGGATAGAAACATCACGCTGCGACGTCTCACCGAAGAGGAAGCGGCAGCGTCACGACATGGCCAGAGAGGAAGATCGGACTCTGTTAGTAGCATATCCGATAGTGAAGCGCCCACTAGCCGCCGACGATATCGACGGGATTCGAGTTCTCACAGAACTGCGGAAGAAGCTGCAGCTGAGAGATTGGTTTCCGAGCCGATGTCACCATCAACACCTTCTTACACCGGAGGGCGGCGCGGAGGGAAAGATTCGGCTTACTACTCTGGCCAACCGGGACCTTCAGGCGGAGTGCCTCTGGCTAACCCGACTATCTCTAGTATAGGTACTCAGGAAGAAAGTCGTGCAACATGGAGCGCAATAACTCCTTCGCCTGGTGGGCCATCAGCAGCGCCCCCTTCAACGGCACCATCAGCTGCAGACCGGAGACGGCGAAGGCGACTTGAAAGAAGAGATCAGAGACCTGGATCGAATTCCGTCGATTACACCTAGTGTCGCAGCGTCTGCATATGATCCTTCTAACCACTCATTGCTCGGTGTTTTGGCGTCCACTTTTACTTTGATGACTCAACTCGTTCATGAAATCGCATTTATTCCCCAGGGAGCATTGTTCGGCGAATACCCGACTCTTTTAGAAGATGATGATGTTTGGAGGCAATTGTGGTTCATGAATGAGTTGAAGAGGTTCTTTCTGCATGATGATATCGCAGGATATCGAAATGGTTGTTTCATTTCTAAATGATAATGTATTGTATGCGCTGGATGGGACTTGACAGAATGATAATACGTGTACGACTTGTTGATAGAATCAATTGGACGGTCTTACGACCTCATTCTGGTATATAAAAAATTGAAGTTGGGACTTGGGCGATTCGTGTTACCATGGACGGTGTTAGTTCGGCGCTGGGCAACCAATTAGGGAAACTCTAATGGGCATTGGTCTGCCCCACGTGCAGTCGCGACGTATCGATAAGCTGCCGTAACCCAAATTCGCGGTTCAAAGATCGCAACGCGCATATTGTATCATTAGAATCTCGTGCTCGACATTGCTGGCGAATCGGAAACTTCTATCTTTCGTGCTTAGAGGTTAAACTTTATGAGATCTCGTATATCTAACAGTTTGCAAAGCAACATAGCGGTTGCACCAAGGAATTAGCGGCAGCAAGGTCAAAATCAACAAACCGCAATGGCAGCCGTGGGAGGCGGACAAGAAGCAACAGCTTCACAACACCAGCAAGGGCCAGCATCGCCACCCCTTCCAGCACGACATACGCCGTTGACGCCAGGACCACGAGCATCGCGGTTTCAGCAGGTCCTGGACTCGAGCTTGTCGCATACACTCGGCAAGATCAGCTGGGATAACTTCGCCGCCTGCTATCCGACCATCGCCGCGCAGTCGCCCGCCGTGTTGCGCGCCGTGCAAAAGCAGATGGTGGATCGATTGGGTGCACTGTGTAAGGTGAGCTACTTTTCACCTATTATGGCTCGAGCGACGATGAAAGGGATGCGTGTGTCCATCCGCCCATGATTACGCGCATTTCCAAGCCAATCGTTTTCCGGGGAGAGACAGGAAGGAGTAAAAAAGGAGTCGTCCATGCTAACGATCTTTTCGCGAATTTCTAGAAAGAATTCGATTCCGTGCTGCAGAGCCGCAACGTGGTGGCCAAGCTCAACGAGCTCGAGAGCCTGGTCAGCGAGGCCGAGCGCAGGAGGGACGACGCTGGTGTTGGGGCCGAGGCGCCTATTCCGTAAGTGGAGATGCTTTCCCTACTCAGACATATAAGTCCAATTGAACATTGTCCTTCCACGTACGACCATACGATCTGGAAAACTCGGGATCCCGTCCGCTCTCCCATAGATAAGCCAGATACGGCCGGATTAGTAGTTGGGTCGGTGACGACCAGCGAATCCCCGGTGTTGTACGTTTTGCTTTTTTGCCCTTTTCGCTAATCCTTTTTTTTT
>JYCQ01000166.1:0-172383 GCA_000931505.1 Hypoxylon sp. E7406B | reverse complement strand
TTTGGTTTGATTATTTCAATTTTTGCAATTCATTTTTATATATCGGGAATTTATAAGCTAACTCGAAAAGACCACACATGCTACCGCCGGACCAAATATTGGCAGCACATCTAGCACCACATTTGGCACAACAGCAATCACAACTCAACGCAAAGCTACAGACGGTCCAGGCGCATAATGCGAAGCTATTCAGCGACATCCAAAAGCAGCGCGCAGAGATGCAGTCGCTGATGGCACTTCTGCAAAAGGTCTTTGAAGACATCGATGGGGCTAATGACCAAATCGACGACGTCGCCGATGACCTTGCTAAGGAGACGAGAACGGTGGAAGCCGAGATGACTGAATCATGAGAAGGACTCTGCTGCTCGGTAGCAGGCAATGAACACCAATATCGGTTCCGGTACGTACATGATGATTCTACGAGTTCTGGGGCCGCGTCTACAAGGCGGGAGGGATGCTGCATAGGCCTGGCGTTATGGCGTAGGGAAGATCGGCTATACCGAGTCGAAACCGCGACCAAAGTAGGTTGAGCTTGGTAGTGGAATTGATATATTACGTGTACATACAAGTATTTTTCTCCATTTTGTTAATAGCACTTTCCATCTCTACGTGTTACCAGCTTCTAGTCCCTAAGACATGCGCGGTCAATATGCTCCATGGCTTCGGCTGCGTTCCGAGAGATCTTGACAATGTCGGAGTTCGGAGATCTTCAGTGGTGGAGAATGGGCCTGCTTATTCATATAGATAGGCGGACTGCATATGAGCTCCTTTTATGAGTATATGGTGTTTGAGAACAGTTTTTGAATATTTGCTTGCTTGCTTCTTACCATCATCCCGTCGAGTGAAGTACATTTGTATATAACACGACTATGCCCAATCAGAAGGACGTCATACACCACGTAGTCGGCGGCCGATGTTGCAGATACAAACAATGTGATAACTGACAAGTAATTAATGTGTAACTGAGAAGCAACATATTTGCCCCTGTCATAATGATGTCTCGCCTATAATAATGAGATCTATTATCAGATCGACATGACATGTCCGGGAATACTAAGGGTAAGATGACTAAATGACGGCAAGACGGAAACAGATGGAAGATACAAAGAAGGGTAACGGCAGATTGTTTATGTGGCCTCGGCAAGCTACGCATTGTACTATGCGGGAAGACTCGACGAGTAAAGAATCCGCATATCGAGGTTACACATGTCTAAGCAATTAGATCTTGAAAAGCGAGGATCTCCATGAGAGCTGTCACTACCTACCATCATGGCCAGCAAGGTAGCTCGTCAAGTTGTCACCGAACCTTGCTGGGCTCTTCTGTTTTCTTCATTTAGCACAGTCAAAAAAGAAAAAGAAGCCACCTTGATGAAATATGTAAAGAATCACCCAGAGCTGGTATCGAAGTTGTTCAGTCGTAAGATTACACTAGTACACAGGTTAAAACTGTCTTTATCATTTTGCCCGTATTGTACAATTGTACAAGTCTGGTCCTGAATTTCCCAATATCATTCCGTTTCACTCCTCCCATGCAGATGAGCGTAAACTTTTCCAGCCGTCCATCAATGTACAAACCCCCAAAGAGAGGTAACATTAGCTAAGGATGATCGTGCAAATGATATATGCGTCCTCAAGTCAAACTCGTCCCTCATAGACACCACCTGGGGGGATGCCCGTATAGGCCCGAGTTCAATTCATAAACCGCCCCCGTCTAAACTCCAAATCCTGCCCCCCCTAACGCTTTTCTAATGGTATATCCGCGAGAACTTTCGGTCCTTGAATTCCGAGTCTGCAGACAACCTCATACCCGCTTGAATTCGTAAGACCCTGTGTTTCTAACAGGGCGCTCATGCATTCGTAGCTTGTGAAGTACCTCTTCCTCGAGGTGCGCCACCTCCTCTACCGCGACCTTGACCCCCAAAGCTTCCTCGTCCACCTTGACTTCCGGAACGGCCCTCAAAGCCTCCACGTCCTGAGCGATTCTGTACATTGCCCCGACCCGTAGTGTAGTTGCTGCCGCCGTAAGCGCCCGCCTTGGGACGTCGGGGCTCAACAACAATATTCTCTCCGTTAACTATGTGTGGGTTTGCGGCTACGGCAGCCTGGTAGCCTGCTGGTGTCGCAAACTCAACGAATGCACAATTCTGTAAAGTGTTAGATCATATATCGTAGTCAAACTTGTCATGGACAACATACCTTCTGGCGATTGATGTCAAAGTAGACCAATTCGCCATGTTGCTGCAACGCCGCTTTCAGGTCGTCGTTCTTCACCTTGTCCGTAACATACTTGACGTATCCCATAGTGCCGTCCTTCTCGCCTTGAGGTACCGAAATCGACTGAGGTCTGTTCTGTCGCTTCGAGTCACCGCCAGCGGTTTGCCATTCCGCCGACGTCTCCTTGGCGGGCGTCCCCGGAGTTGCGGCTTCGGAGCTTTGAGCCGGAGCAGATGCTTGAACTGCAGCAGGCTGAACAGGAGCGGCCGGTCGCGATTGAGGCACAGCGGTAGGAGTTGCAGGCTTTGCTGGGAGCGGCACCACAGGCTTAGGACCCGCGGCGGCAGCAGCTCGGCTAGCCCAAGTCATAGGTTTCGCCGGTTGAGCCGGAGCTGGAGCCGCAGGTGGAGCTGCAGCGGCCGGCGGTGGCTGGCGTGTCTGTATGGGCGTCGGGGTAGGATCGGCAGGCTTCTCTGGCTCCTTGGTGTCTTCCTCGGCAATCTCCTGTGCGGTTACATCAGGATCGGGGACTGCCTCGGCTTCCGGCTTCTTAGCGGCTTCTGGAGCTGGCACCGTTTCACTAGCAGTTGTCTCAGCTGCTGCGTCACCATTGGCTGAAGCAGCATCTTTTGGAGTCGCGCTGACTTCTTCCTTTAACTTGTCGTCGACAACACCGGCATCGAACGCAGCCGACTTCTCCACAGGCTCTGCGGGCTGGGCTTCTATTTCCTCCTTGGCCACCGTAACAGTCTGGGTCTCGGGCTCTGGTTGATCCTCTTGAACGGCCTCGGCTGGCTCCTCGTCATCTTCGTCATTGATATACCGAAGAATATCATTCAGAACAAAGTATCCGGACGGCTGTTGGGCAAGAACGAAGGTTTGAACAAACTTCTTGGGGTCGCCAGCTTTGTTGGAAGTCTCGCCAATCACTTGGATGACGATGTTGTCGTACGAGGCCTGAGAATCGACATTCGAAACTCGGACTTTGCAGTCCTGAAAGTCGAGCTGCTTGATGCGATCTTGGATGTTCTGGGATGATCCGTTAGTGCATACTGGCGATAAAATGATCCCTGGGAAACATACCTGTCTACCGACAGACACGTTGGCGACCTCAGTTTCGAGCCCATAGACGAATTGAGACCGCTTTCCGTAGAATAACTAGATGGGATATTAGCACGGGTATTTAGAATGACATAGACGTGCGATGACGACTTACGTGGAGTTTCTCGGGGTTCTTGCTCAGGGTGGTGTAGTATTGCTCGACAAAGTACCAGGCGACTTGATCTTTACTGAGGTTGTTAGAATTGGTGGTACTCGTCTGGTCGGCAGGAGGCGCAGTGGCGGAAGCTGTAGTGGAAGAAGCTGATGTGAATTGGTCGATATGGGCGAGGTTACCGTTTGTCGCCATGGTTGCGCTGAGATGTGGAGAGGTGGAAGAAATTTGCGCGCCTGGTCGGGTAGAATCGATCTTGTCGACGGGTTCGGTGACGAGAGTAGCTTAATAGTCGTTTCGAAGGTGGAGAGCTACCTCTGTGGGAATATAGGTGCTGATTCCACAAGCGACCGGTGCAGTGCAGCAAAGCTTAATAACTTTAGACCAACAACTTGAGTGGGCGCGACGGGAAGACTCGAGCACGAAGAGGATCGTGTCTCAGAGAAGAACAAAGCGAGGAATGGCTTCGGATGAGGTGGAAGGAGGAAGAACCGAATCAGATCGGTGTCGTTGGGGAAGGAAAGAGAATTTTTGGTGGTGGTGGGAAAGAAAGGTGGTCGACAGTGGTCAACGGTGGTCGTCAAGCGAGAAAATTGTGGAAGTAGATGATGGATAAAATGGACGATGGGTTATTAGAGTTGTGGTAGAGAAATGACCAATATGGGTATGGGTGCAGTTGCGGTTGCGGTTGTGGTTGTGGTTTTATGATTTGGAGATTTGTTTGGACAGGTTCGGAGTAGGCACGATGCGGGCGGGCGACAATTATTACCTGGTACCTAGGTATTATTACTGTTAAGGACGCGGCGCGCGCTAACGTAATAAGGCAAAGATAATGTTATCGAACAACGGGACGGAGAGAGATCTAGGTCCGCGGGACAAGGGATGGATAACAAAGATGGATCTGTGCGAGATGATGACAATGGGGGACGAGCAGAGAGGGTTAAAGAGTTGGATGTTTGAGAAGATGAAGAAAACGTGGTGGCGACAAGGTCTCTGCCGCAGTTTGAGTAGGTGGACGCTTTGAGGGGACTTTGAGGGGACTGGACCGGACTGGGACTGGAATGTCTAAATTAATTTTGCCGTGGGCACTTTTTTCAGAGTTCGTGAGAGAGCGTTGGCCAGAAATTTGCCTGGCTGGCTCCATCAAATTGAAAAATCGTGAAATAATTGGAGGTTGCCGGATATTCGTCGGCGTTTCCTTTTTCTCCTACCCCATCCAGCTAAACGCGGGCAGGTACCTACCTCATTATCCCCACAGTTGAACTCCAAGCTTCCATGTTCAAATGTTGTTTGGAAGCTTGGGCCAAGGAAACTTGAAGGGACTTAGTAATACAGAATGGGGAACCTTGGTGATCGAGGTACGTACCTAGGTACATAATGAAGTACATGTATACATGTACCTTAGGTATTAGGTAACGCACATTCAAGTCCCTTTCTGTCCAATCCGGTCGGTATTACATAATCACACACAAAGATTTAATGTTCGGAATCAGTCGTGGTGGAAGTCAACAAGGTACACACTATTTGTAACTGACATTCTACATTCTGAATCACTGTCGTTACTATATTTAGATATATTTTGTGTACTAACTTGAATATCAAACCTGTTGTAGTTAACCAAGATAGCCGGTGCTGATATCGAGTCAGTCTTTGGTTATTTTCGATTGCCTCAAGTTTTCTCATGAGGACTCGGTCTATACAGATCAGGATTATTATCTAATAAACTTTACCAAGGATTCTTCTTTAGGTGAACTATTTCACTTGAAGACTTAGCAGTTATAATTATGTGATTGGTACATTTAACCACCAAACGGCAATCACCAAGAAGTGTATCACTGCTACAACAAAGCAAGATAACGTCTCGAATGCGCTCATATCTAGGTAGGTAGCAATCTAAAAATTCCGAGTAAATATCTAATTACCTAAAGTATCAGAAGCTCATGGCGGAAAGACCCTTTATGGACATAACATAAACTTGACAATACTACTAATATACTTGCTTAACCACATATCCACCATCCAACATCAAGACTTAGGATTTATTAAAGAAATACATGTATCGAAAGTGGCGGATGATTAAAATAATAGACATGTGCCCCTCCGCACTGTTCACCCATGACCCAGGGAAATATAGATGTTCCTATCTTGTAGGAAACTACCTAAGGTATCCATACGTCCATGCTTAGCATGTTTGCTAACGCCAGTGACGTCTGATGGCACGTTACGGCTTTGTAAATCCATTCAGCCATGAACTTTTCCACCTGGCAAACAAATTTGCATGATGAAACAAGTCTGAACACCAAAATTACCTCTTATCCACATGGTCCTTATCCGAAGACGCGCGACCACTTCGCCAGATACCACACTTCTTCAACTTTGACGGGCTCGAGTCTTCCATCCTAAAGACAACAGGTCGGCATGTCGGGGATGTGTGGTGATAGGCAGAACCCTTTCTGCACCGACCAGGACAAATCCGCACCTGATGAGTTCTGTTGTCCGAAGGGTGATTCATGTCTCCTTACTGCGGCCAATACGACGGTAATATGCTGTCCTCCTAATAACGACTGTGGGCTAATCTCGCCTATTCAATGCGACCTCGATCTTGAAATATTCCCTGGAGAAGTCCAATCGATCATCCGAGTCGGGTCCTTGCCAGAGTGTGGCAGTCGATGCTGCCCATGGGGATATTTCTGCAATGAGAATAAGGCGTGTCAAAGGTCTCCAGATCAGAACCAACGACCACCCGCGAATACAGCCCCTTCTAGCAGGACCCAATCGACAAGTCATCCCACGTCTGCCTCAACAGTCAGAACAAGATCATCGTCAACCTGGAGTACGTTCACGACCATATCTACCACAACTTCGTATGGAGCACCGAGTATCACCTTGACTGTTGGGGTCCCGGGAAGCAATCAGACGGCAAATCAACCCGCAGCCACCGGCAAGGACAACATGGGGGCGTGGATTGCTATCGGAAGCTTCTTTGGAGTCGCCGTATGTGTCCTAGCTGTATATTCCATTCTACGCCTATACAAGTCCAAGAAATCTCGAGATGGTAGAAATCAAGGTAGCGACGACCACGGATATCCAGTGGGAACGAGCGAGCTCGATCAAGGAGCCGTGAAGGAGCCCGTATCTCCAGATCAACCCAACAGCCCCTACGATTATGAGAAAAAGGCAGAAGGTCACAATGTTTACGAATTGCCTGGTTAGGATACGAACATTGCCACTCTTCAACTAAGAAAAAGAAATACTGCTTTTGAGACTCTGGTAAGTCTTATGATTCTTAACTTGATATTGAAACAAATGTGACTTACTGATGGCATATTAGTGAACGCACCAGTATCACGCAAAGCCCGTCCCTGACGCACACCTGTTCTATACATCAACCTCTAGGAGACTATTGATATAGGGGTTAGAAGCCATTGAGACGATTCGTGGTGGGTTTAGAATTAATTCTAACCTTCCATTAAGGTGCCATGGAGATTGTTCGCAAATTCTGTTTAGGGGGGTGCATGGCATTGTGATAGTTTAATATAAACATCCTTCTATACTGAGTAACATAACGTAGAGGTTTTAATATTAAAGGCAGAGCATACCTATTTGTATGAATCCTTATCAGCACTGGCTGAAACACCCCAGTCGCGAGATACGTTTCCATTAGGTAGTCTTCATATCCTAATCCTGCAGCATAGCCACAGCTCCGCATCATAGTTAGTGAAGTTAAAGTTAACCTGTAGCTGTAGCGTCTCTGCCCAAATGGGCTGAAGGAGCGGTAATGACACGACTTTCTGGAGGTTGGAATGCTGTTTTGGTTTAGTCTGCTCATTATTAGCCATGTCATTAAATAAAACGATTATTTTTGCTTCCCCATCCTGTCACTTCAATTCATTTGGTAGGTTCCCTGACACCGCACCCCCTGAAGTGAGGTTCCTGATCCATTTCGCTTTTGAGCCCTCCCAGTTGGTGAAGTCGGTGCCTGAGCTGATCAGATTGGGGTCGAACAGCCCGCTGATTGCCGACTCGGTAACTACCAGGTGGTAAACCTCCAAGATACTCATGCTCGTCCATTCGTTGGTCGGGCAGTGTTCTAAGGCCCGGCTCCACTTCTAAGAGGTAAGGCTACAGAGATGAACACGATGAAGAACATAAGGGGTATGAAAAGCAGAGATTGTAAACACCGACCAGCTCTGCCAGAGCCCGTATCGAGACATGAGTGGATGCCATTAATGTAGTGCTTGGTTCGTTATGGAACTAGATGAAAAGAGTGCCAAAAACGGCTTCAAGTCCAACAGGTCCCTAAGGTTATTAAGACAAGAAGGATCCTCGCACCAGAGCCATGTCTACTTATACGTGCAGGAAGGGTAGGTTTCTGTCCTCCGATGTATTGTGTCTAGTTAACTGTTAGGAAGGCTCCCGCTCACGTTCTTCACATATTTCTAATATAGACTCTTGCCGTGTTGTGGAGCTGGTAGCGCTACCCCCTGGATGGGCCCCTCCGAGGTGATAGAAGTAACTTTCATGCATCGGGGCCCCCCCAATACTTGTAAGATCGCCGCCGCCATTTCTCTCACATGGTCTTGGGTAAAATGGTACCCTATTCGAACTTGATTGAAGGTTCTCTCCACGTCGCTAAAACAGGACACTGGAGATCTTGGTCATGATGCGTGATCTGGAGATGCGATTGATAAGCGGTTTGAATATGGGTAGACGGGACGCAATTGATCAGAGCGGACACAGTGCATCCAAACCACCAGCCTACAACCAGCCCGCTGGTAATAAATATCAGGTAGCGGAAGGAAACGCTAACAGCGAAAATTCTGGAGTACATAAATAAGATGCCGAGCTTGGTAGCACCCGTGACTGTAAAGTAGAGGGCCAAGGTCATGAAAGCCAGCTTTATGGATAACATATCATTCGGCGTGTAGACGGGGCTATAATCCGTGTCTTCAGAGATCCAGACACCATCAGGAGAAGTTATTGAATCGCCTATAAAGAGTGCGAGTGTGTGGACCCAAACTATGAATGTGATATATGGGAATAGGGGGGCAACGAGGACCATCGTACCCCCCGAATTTGGTAATGAGGAGTCTCATCCCATCCAATCAGTTGGAAAGCCCACAAATGTCAATCTGTATTATTTTGAAACTCTTAGGTTGCCTGGAGTAATGTCGACGTTACCACAGAGCCTAAATACGCTTTCATGGTGGCCAAGGCCATCTCGAGGAATAACGGCCTCCCACTCGAAGGGTTTTAGGGCTGTAGCGGTACATTATTAATAAAACATACCGGGTGAGTAATCCAGATCAGGATAGACTCGTGAGTACCTTACACGGCGGATGCGGTTCATAATGCCTGGCAAGGGCCGGCTACAGAAGTGGACGCCACCATTGTTAAGATAAAGTGCTAAAGGGAGAGAGCCAATCTCTATCAGTTACTTTGAGCATCTTATCCTTTTAGAGCTTTGCCGGCTTCAGGTTCGCGTCGTACAGCCCCTCAGAGGCGACAGCTTCCCGCCCCCCCCCCCCCCTTTTTCTTTTTTCTCGGACAGGAGTGCCTACCACCCCCGATGCAATTATTGGATAACGTGAACCACGTCGAGGAGGTCCTAATGATTTGATCAACACACACGTATCTTATTGTTCTATAGTCCAGCTTCGGAAGTTATAGAAATCGTTATCGTCTTCAAGAATTCTATAAGGAATCAACGGACACAGTGCTTCACGTATTTCATATCATACTGAGATTATTCTCAAAAGTTTCATAGCCCTTGCAGGTAGCACACCTATACAATTGGCAGAACAGTTGTTCCTACTTACGTACAGGGGGGAATTCCTTGTTAGGTACCCTGGAGCCTTACGTTGGTATCTGATCGCCAGATTTCCAGACGATGACCGCAGGACTTATCTAGTGCCACATAGAAGGAGGCTTCGAGAAGAAGTCCCTTGTACCAAGTGGTACAGCATATACAGTATTAGTGGATGAAAGTTTATCCGTAGTTCAACAATGGTGCCCAACAACGGCTTTGACAATGATGGAGAGTTCCTCCTTTGTTACTTGTGTCACTTCACATCAATACACACCACCGTGTTCTCTTTCAATGAATAAACTTTTCTCCTACAAACTATCCTCTATCTATTAACTCGGGTCTAGCCTAACTTTGGTAATACTCATGGATGAGATCTTGACTGAATTTTAAGGGGTCTCATTGCTAATAAGTACCTAGCATCTTACCTAATAAGAGGTAGCTATGCTCTACCATATTATATCGGCAGTGTTCCACATTACAGCCAGTTCCTGAGGATACGGCTTCAAAATCTTATCCACAACCCTCTCCTTAACCCAATTGCTATTCCAATTAGGCCTCCATAGAGCCCTGCAATACTCCCAGTACTCTGGATAGAAGCCCGCCTGTTCCCAATCCAGAATCGCCACAACTTCAGATCCGCGGACAAGTATATTCCGGGGATCGAGGTTGTTATGAGTTAGGACGATTTCATGACCCTTCATAGTCTCGATGAGTGTATCGCAGAGTAGCTGTATAAACGGCTCATCCTCACGTTCAGTTAACCATGCTTTTACAAGACCTCGATTGAACAACATTTCGTTGTTATACGGCCCATAAGCCTCAGGGTCGCTTGCGAAATATGGGTCTGCGCAAGGCGAGTGATCTATACTACCAATGAACCTCCCGTGGATTCCACGGAGTTCCATGAAGTAGTTGGACAGTTGAGTTGCAATGGAGGTTTTGTCTTCCCTTGAGAGGCGACCCCAAACTTTATCAAGCCTTTCGCCTTCTACGTATTCCATCACGATTACGACTCGGCCAGACTTCTCGTCTCGATATGCATCGTATACCTCAGGAACCGGAACGTCGGTGGTACCCCCGACAAACTTCATAGTTTCGGCCTCGGCCATACGTGTAGTTGGTCCCGACTTGACGATAATTTTCTGACCATCACGAATGTACTGAGAACAGTAGGCGCCTAACCTCGTCCCTGCCATGTTGTCTTGAGTACCAGGTCGACCCATTGATCCGTTGCTAGTACTTAATAAACTGAAGTTCGATATTGTATATCGCAATAAGTGGTGATAACTCCGAGCAAACGTTGGGTGGTAAATCTGTGATGAGAAACGATAATAACCAAGATAGTAAACAGAGTTTGGGTTAATTCTAAGTCTTTAAAGGCAGATAGACAAGAGATACCTAAACCTATGACTGGAGTTAGAACAGTCAGTCGAGCGGACAAATAGTTATCTTTATAAATAAACCGTCCCTCATATCCGAGTCTCACAATTCTATTCACCATTGTCCGAGGCTGAAAGGATATAAAGTCAAAGCGCGGGTCATTGTTACACTCAAAGCTCTCTAATATGTCCAATGGAAGAGACAGCTTTCTGGTATGAATGTCATAAATTCGAAAATGCAAGCTGGAGCGCCCCTTTGTCATCATTCATTGTTGAGCCTACACCGCAACACACCATCTTTAATCTCCTGCACGGACTAGGCTGTAATGGGCATAAATTTGGGTAAAAAATTACTTGAACTTGATATCTGATCCAATAACAAGAAATTAACAGAGATATCCCTAGGTGCAAAGAGAAAAGAGGTTTCTTACAAGAACATTGTCCTAGAAGGGCTGAGTCAAGGCTGTGCAAGGTCAATGTACTGCTTTCTCGCTTACGACTTCCCCATTGGCAGTTTCAAAAGTATGAGCAGATGGTTACTCTCATAGTCTAACATTGAAAGCCTCTTGAGGAATGAAGAATCTCGATTCTAATGACCCTTTCGGCTCTGTTGGTGACGATTCGTTCACATCGGCTGCCGGGCAGACTCAAGTGCAGGACGATACAACCGTCAAAATGGTCAAGTACACATGAGATCTACTATGCCCCGATGACCCTAGAAACCTATCCAGGGAAAAGCTACCAGATGCCAATAGAAAGTTTATGGTCGAATTAGAGGTAATTAGGAGTTTTGGGCTAATAGGAGTGTGATACTTCATTGAAAGCCTATCAGGAGGAGGATATTGGTACAAAATTCCAAACGAGATAGACCATATGGTCCAATTCATCCAAAACAAAGTAAGATGTAACTCATTGAACACTTAGGGGTAATAGGGTCAAATACCTTATACTATGTACCCATTATCCACGTCCCGAAGCCATGGCGGTTCATACGGAAAAGCAAGGTCACCTTTATTATCAAACGTGGGTGCCCGGAAAGGTGTCTTGCGTCTTCTTTCCGCGTATTGTAACTTCTGAACAAATTATTAACGATATACCAGGGAAATACTGAACTGACCTTTCAATTCCTGGCCCAATTATTACGATCGCTAAAACAGAATAGACACACCGGCGTATCTAGACTCAATTTAACCCTTGGATCTCATCTGTATAGAAATATGAGTTCGTACCATGAATGGACGTGTAGATATAAGGCAGACTACGTCGTTCTTAGGATTATTTCGTTGAATATGGTCATTTTGGGAAGGTAAGCCGATTACGATAGCTAAGCCCATGAATGCTATCAGCCAGGGTAACATACCTATACACTTAGGCAGACATATAAACTCAGACGATGACGCCACTTATGACAGGGCTACGATATTTTACGATAGATCATGCTGAGGCGATGAAGATCCTATAGGGGTTCGCGTTGATAGGCTGAAGGAGACTTACAACTCAGTATATTCACGTATTTATTTTCTTTTTCTTTTTTCCCCCTTTTTTTAAAAGAAATCGAGAATTCGTATTCCGTGAAACGACGGCGACTATGCGATATAAGAGGCCCGGCAAATTATCTGACTAAGTACCCTCGGGAGGKTTTTCTGTTTCGGAGTTTAGCTCTGGTTGGTGAGAACTTCAGCTAGCCCAATGCTCAGCCTCAATGGACAAAACTATCCGACGGCACGACACGTAAGCTACCAAATTGGACAGAGCCCCAGCCTCACCCTGATATTTTAAAGGACTAGTCGCACTAAAAGCGAGCCAAAATGAATCCAGACCCGTTGGTAGCCCGGCGTTAGTGCTCTGGCAAGCAAAATTCTTCCGACTCCGAGTCCGAATGTGATATTGAAGGTCATAAATTTTATGTGGAATCTCCGCAGGATTCTGCGTACAATCTCCGTGCCACATGGCGCGTTACAGCATAGCCCGCAAGGCCGATAACACATAATAGCCCAAGACGCGGCATGACTCCGCCCAGCGATGAAAGTCCTATGGCTTACTACGTAGATATTGAATCTGTTCTGCAGCGCTCTGCAATTTGTTCTGTTACATGTATCTATAGTTTCCCCTTACACTTGTAACACACACCTTCAACTTCACCCTTCCCTTACTGTACATTCGTTCCATTTGTTTTAGTCATAATTTGGAGTTGCCGACATGTCGTCACAAGATCAAGAGATTTCCTTCTATGAATATGACCCGTCGAAGGCGGTAGCGGGAGTATGTCTCGCTTTGTTCTTCATTGCATTCATTTGGTCGACGTTCATGACCTTTCGGAAGAGAGCTTGGGTATGGACGGTTCAGCTGCTGGCAATACTCATGGAGGTCGTTGGGTATGCCGATCGAATTGCATCTGCTGCGAAGCCTAGCGACCTGAACCTATATGCGTTACAATTTTGTGTAATTATTCTCGCACCTGTACTCATGGCTGGCGTCATCTATGTCGTCTTCGGTCGAATTGTCTTTCATGTTGTTCCTGTCGAACACAGGACAACGAAGCTCCTCTGGATCCCACGTATGTCTTATGTGTGGTTTGATGTCTCTGTCACACGCTAACGATCATAGCCCGATGGATCACGCCCATATTCGTTTCCTGTGATATCATCGCCCTCTTGGTTCAACTCATCGGCGCCGTTAGCGTGTCGGGCACTCGTGCCACAGACGAGGACGCGGCGAACAAATTGAAAATAGGCAAGGATGTCGCACTCATAGGCCTTGCGATACAAATGGGAGCGTTTGGACTATTCACAATTATCGCCGCTCGCTTTCATTTCACTTCGCAACAATTCGAAGCGAGCCTCAAGTGGAGACTCGAGCAAGCTGGCGGCAGGAAGGCTGTCTTGGTTAAGGGGACGTCGAAGAAGATCAATCCTAACTGGAGACATCTTTTATATGCTCTCAATGTGTCCTGCATTTTGATTCTGGTATGTCGTCAAGCTGGCCTCTGATATAAGCCTACTAACATTCTGGTGTAGATCCGATCTGTATTCCGTGTAGTCGAGTTCGCCGAAGATTCGAACGGTGCTATATCAAAATATGAGGTTTAGTAAGTGATCAACGATATCTGTCCTAACCCTTGCGTATGGAGACTAACCTATGGCTGTACAGTATGTATGTTTTTGATACGCTACCCATCTTCTTAGTAGTCGCCAGCTTCTGTATCTTCTTCCCTGCCTCATACGTGCCATACATGGGGTTCAGAGTCCCCAAGCGCTCGGATGACGCGACACAACTGGGAAGCCTCGAAGGGTCGGCTACCGAGTTACGGGAAATATAGGGAGTGTTCAGGGCGGTTTGGGGTGAATCATGAGATGCTGTTTGAATTGTTTTATCCGTTTCCTTAATAATACCAGGGTCGGATGAAGCGAATTCACATTGCCAAGACATGTCCTATGTACATCATAGACAATAGAGAATAGACGATGGGTGGTCCAGGGGTCATTACGGACAGGGTATGGGTCTGGCGTCCATGGTAGAGAGGAAATGAGCTTGTTCATTATGTTAGCTGAATATTACGACGAATTGTACCTGATGTCAACATCACACCTGTTACGTGCCGTTCTAACAATGTGAACAGCCCGTTGAAAGTGGCTAATGATAACCCGCAAGGTCGTTGGTGGGTAACGCAATGACTTGGCGCTTGATAGGATGTGATGTACTGTTCGTTTGAAACTAAACGAGACCTTGTCACCCGCGTTTATTTTCCGATGTACGATACAGCACAGACTGAGCAAGGGAAGGGTTATCACCCTGAGCCACTCGATCGTCACAGCCTAGCCTCCGTTCGCCTCATGTTTCTGATACCGAACGATTGGATGGTATTTCGTTAAGCCACGTCTATAAGCGAAAGCCTATGTGCTGATTAGCGCGTACTGTATTACAGATTACTTTGTCAAGAGGTGGTATTGTCGAGGGGTTGAGCCTCGAGATTTTGACAGGTGCAGAAATGCTACCTGCATTGTGCAGGAAAGCGCGGCGTGCATCATTCCAGTGACAAACTAGAGTGATACTAATGTCATCTCTTGTCAGGGGTGAGCTGTCAAGATGGAATATATCGGGTTCGGAGACTTTGTTGTTTTGAATAATCTCCTTCACACCCCGGCCTGGATCCGAAAAGATTCAGGGTTGATGATTCAAGAGAGACATGAGCAGACCCGTTCTTGAAGACTGCTAATATCCTAGCACGATACCGGAGCCTACTAAACATTGTACATTTCACGTTCAGTAGGCAATTGGTATTTTTACTCATCGTCTGGGTTAGCTTATAGTATTGTTAGTAAATAGAAAGAATACCTGCAGATGATAACCAGAGAGTCTCCTGCCGGATGGCGATTCCGAAAGAGATCCGAAGGGAAATATGATAAAACAACATCGATTGGTAACTGATGCTAGACTCACTCGCCTGACTCGCCCAGAGCCACTAACAGCAGCCCCTCGACCCCTCGGGGTTACGTCACGCCGGAAAGTGGCATCCGGATTCTGGCAACGTAGCACCCGGCCTTAAGCCCTGATGATTCCTTACAGCCCTGGGCAAAATCGTGCTTCTCACACTGGTAGACTGGACTAGGCGAAGATATTTTGTATGTAAGAGAATGAGCGTGGAGTATTGAATACGAACCGTGGATCGACTTTCAGATGAAAAGATGAACCTAAGCAGCTCGCTTCTCATGACGTACCTAGGTACCTACCTAGATAGGCAATGAACTGAGCAGATCCCATGTCCCCCAATGTTTAAACATCTTTGTTACTTACTCGATTCGTTATTTGACAGCTGGAGGTGCAGAATACATGTACTCCATACATGGCAACCGTATTCTGCGTATTCGATGTAAGCCAGAGGACATATACATGTACCTTGGTCAGCTTCGAAGCTTGTACCTACCTGTTTCAGCGTTTTCCGTTGTGACCCAACTTCGACATGTTCTCTCCCATTGCCCAACGAAACCCGCGTACCGTAGAACTAGACCCTCTTGACCCTGTAGCTATCTAAAACCCGATAGCTCAACCCTGGAATTTCCGTCCAGGCCTGCCAGGGATACTCGACCTCTGATCAACGGTTGATCCCAGACCATGTATCTTCCCCCCACATCAGACGGACGATTGGGTCTAAACGAAAGCGGGGAAGTTCCTATTTGGTGGCGCTGGGTTTATTTTACGTCTCTTTCGAGTTTCAAACACGACAAGTTTCCGAAGGTGAAGAGATGCTTCTCGTGGGAAAAAAGAAAAACCACCCATGTAGAAATTACTAATGGGTGCAGCTTTCTGCGAGATAGGAAGTCGACCACTGCGGTACATCGCTAGACTGGTCACTTTGGAGGATTGCCATTCACCAACCCTTCTCACAAGCCAGACGGGACATACAGTATAACTATTCCCTGATACCGTGAACCGAGCATCGCGGCCACCAACACTAGGTCCATGCCTGCCGACATACACTTTACATTCTTCGTAGTGTTCTAGGCTGCCTCCAGTCCTCTGAGTCTCTTCGTTCTTCATCACTTCTTCTTTAAGACACTTGTCTGTTGGATAATAGCATTAAGCAATCTAAGATTTTTTTTATTTTATTATTATTTTTTTTTTTTTTTTGAATCTTAGTGAGACGGGGGAGAGATCCTTTCGTGGTATTGGTCGTTGAATTTTCAAGTTACATTGAACGTCGTTGAAAAAAACCGCCGGCTCGCCGTTAATTTTTCGATCTCGAAGACACGTGCTTGCGCATCCGCCCGGACTCGGTGCGAAAGGTCCTCGGGAGGCTCTGAGGAAGTTCGCAGAGAGCCGGAGCGGCGCTGGGCGATCCTTTTATACAAAAGCAGAGAGGGAAAGAAGAGCAGAAGAAGAACTAGGGCCGCTAGTCTCGCACAACCATGATCCTTCTTATTCCCCACGGCCTTGACGAACTGCTTTCCCTTTTCGACATCCGACAGCACCGATATTGACCAACGACGGTCGCGCACTTACACGGAGGCACAGAACTTGATACGCACGACTAAAAGTCAATTGGCACTTTTGATTTGCTCGTTCAGCTTGCCTATCCTGGCGCCCTCGCACAATGGTTTATTGTGGGAAGGCTTCCCAGGGATGCCAGAACTGTCGAACCCGGCGTATAAAGGTGTGTATAAGCTCACGGCCTCTTGTTAATCTAAGCACCTGCATCCACCTTCCCTGTCCTGCTCTGCAGGTGAGATCGAGATGTACACGGCCGGCCGACATGTTTCGGGACGCCCCGACGTCCATCTACATGGCTTGCATTGGCCTCGGTCTATCCCAACCTGTCGGGGCTGCTATAGGTGACGTGACCCATAATTAACCATGAGGCTTTAGTGCGATAAGAAACGACCAGAATGCTCGCAGTGCATACGTGTGGGGAGGAAATGCCCCGGCTACCGAGATCAGCTGTCGCTCATGTTCCGCGATGAGAGCAGCAAGGTCATACAAAAAGCACACGCTCAATGGGGCTCCTCGAGCTCCCCTACAGAGGCAAGCGGAAGCTCCGCTTCAGCCTCAACCTCGTCCTCCGCCGCAGCATGGGCGCGTGAATCGTCGGGCTCTGCATCCACTTCGGAGAGCCCCCCAGCGGCTACTCCCCTACCGCCGCGCGGGCTTGTCTCTACAAGGATACCTAAAAAGGTAGATCTGAATATGGATCAGCAGGGGATACAGTTCTACATTAATCGGTATCTTATGAACCATCCCGATTCGCCCAAGACACGCGACCAGGTGGCGACATACTTTTTGAACGCAGATGCAGCCCAGAACGTCATGATAGCTGTCGGTCTGGCAGGTCTGTCCAACCTGCAAGGGAATAAGAGCATGAACCTCCTTGCACGTACTAAATACGTTGCGGCGTTGAAGCAGACTGGACAGCTAATCGCTAGTAATGMCCCTGCCGGTCTCGTAGCCCGCCTTCGGAGCGTCATAACACTCGCTTTGTTCGAGGTATACTATACCCAAAAATCATTCATGAATTGGGACAAGATACTTACTACTACGCGCAGGTCGTCCAAAATAAAGGGCCTAGAATGACGGTGGGTTCGGCTAGCACACATATTAATGGCGCAGTGGCTGTTTTACGTTCTGTACTACCTATCCCGCACGCCCCTAACCGGGGCGCACATGGGGTATTACAATTATTATTTTCAATGGTATTGAATCACGTACTCATTGCATTCGACCCAGAACTGACGAGGTTCTTAGTTTATTCCTTATCAGATGACGGATACGCCTCTCCCACCCGGTTTCTTCGAAACTCTCAAGTTCTGCAAGGAGCTGATGAACGGAGTTCCAGAGAGCTGTTCCGTCGATTTGGGCCTCGCTATTGCTCGACTTCTCCAATTGTCGGGAATAGTTGAGCGCACAGCACTTACTGATGGCCGCCCGACTACGGATGACCTCATCCAGCAATATCTAATATTGGACAACGCCTTCGACGGTTTAGAGAGCCGACTAATGAAAGCGTTCCCTTATACAGAGCAACAGGGAGAGTATCCGCCCCAGGCGGTCTTCCGCGGAAAGTGGCACAAATACCATGGGATCTGGGGTGCCCGGATATGGAACCATTACCGATGGGCACGTGTTCTGGCGAACCAAAGACTTATCAAGTTTATGAAAGAGTATCCTGTTTCGAGCATCAAGATCATACCCACGTCTCGGCGGACCAGATGCTACATTACCATCGAGAAACTAGCCGAGGATACCCTCATCAGCGCACCTTCACATTGGCACCATCCGATGCTCGATGCCGAAACTAGACGAATATTCGAACCAGGCGGATTCGGTAACTCCGGGGCTTTGGGTGTGCCCAGCCTGCTCTGGCACCTTACAACAGCCGGATGCGCGCCGAACGTGCCACCAGAGTACTGGGAATGGTCATACAACGTACTACAGACGGTTTGGAAGGAGATGGGCATGCAGCACGCTCTATCGCTATCAGAAATGATGGAAGAGCACCGGTCTAGGCTAGACAAGGAGGCCATCAAGCAGGAGTTGAAGGTGGAGGACGAATGAAAGCAGGGATATTGGATGATTTAGAATACATGTACGTACTGACCCAGGCAGTAGATCCGGGATGGCGTTGCTGGCGTGGCGGGACCATGGGCATCATATGGGTGTTCGGGAGATTTCATGGCAGGGCATATAGGCGAATGGCACTTATAGGTTGTTGGCGAGATTAAGTTTCGAAAATCAAAAGCTGTTTTCAATATGCTAGAAGGGCTCTAGTCTACTTAATACTAGAAAGGGACCTACAAACAAAACAGTGGTAATCACGGAGATGGGAATCACCGGCCGATGAAATCATGAAGTATAAGTGTGACTGGATATATGGACCTACTTGAGTGTATCCTTGTCATTATGTTTGAGCAATAAGTCTAGCGCTATGTCTGGGTACCCGGAAATGGTGTCTCTTTAGAAGCAGGTTAGAAAGCCTCGAGACTAGCAGACTAGGAGGCATCGGAAAGCATAGGTTCTTTTAGGTACATCGGTCCCGACCTAGCAAATAGGTCCGGGTATGAAAAAGAAATCGTATATATCCGTTTAGCTAATGATAGTCTAGGTATAGTGGTGGAAAAGATACTGAAAGAAGGAACAAATATGCAGAGTCGACTTTTGTTTGAAGCCGAGTCTCTTAAGCTCTTGACTCTAATAACACTATGACGATTGCCATAAAGAATCTTGGAGCAGGGAAGACGTCTACATATGCGAACCGTGCACCCGCTTTTAGGCGCATGGACCCACCTGCACTTACTCTTTCAGTTCTCTTTCCCAGACGGTAGATCCTCGGTCCCGATAAGAGCTTATCAAAACCTTGGGGAACATTCAGCGCTCCGCTGACTGAAGCTGCGAAGCTTAGTTTCAACGCTCTTCAATCAATCATACCACATCGTCCGACATCAATCATCGCCAAAGTCCCTGTCCAACAAGCTTCCATCTCCTCTTATGTGTGCTTTACTCATAGCACCCTCCAACACATCAGTAAATGTAACCTGAACMCCCGGAAGCCTATCAAAATGGCGACCGGGGGAGAGGGGCGCAAAGGTATGTAGTTGTTTATTGAGCATAGTAAAGTGCGCCTTGCTAATACGAACGCCTTACCCGTTTAATAGGTCCCGACGACGAGGGTACAATCAACGTCGCCTCCAAGAAGGTCTCAAAAGATAGACCAAACGGCATCATCAAATTGAAGAAGCCGGTACCTAAGCAATTAAAACCCGGCAACTGGAGAGACGGTAGCGTTGCCGATGGTGAGTCGCATTTCTATATCTTAACATTTTATAGGGGTAATAGCTACTAAGTGCCTCCCGATTATATAGACGATAAGAAATCTAGAAATACCGACACCCCTACGACCACCGGCGCATCGTCTCCCGGACCTGTAGTGAATCAGCTAGACGAAACCTCGCGAGAAACCTTTGCGACCGGACGACCCCTTGAGGACAACCTCAATCTCCAACAATGTAAACACTGCAAAAAGGGCATCATCAAGACGGCCGCGAAGGAGCATATTGCCCAGTGCCTACGAATTAAGAAAGAGAAGGCGCAGCGTAAGAAAGAAGCGAGAGAAGCAAGGGAACGAGCCAAAGAGCAAGCTCGGGAAGAGGAGGCTCGTAAAAACGACGAAGATGGAGATGCTAAGATGCATGACGACAGCGACGATGACGACGATGGATCCCTAAAGAAGGGCACGGGAGGAAAGGCATCGAAGAAGGTAGGAGGCAAGAAGCCGGACGGAGAACCGAAAGGCAAGAAGCGCAAGGCCGATGGCGACGCCGAGAAAGGACCTAAAAATAAGAAGAAGAAAGAAGAACCAAAGCCCAAGGTCCCCAAGCCCAAAGGTATAGTACCTAGTCACTATGGTTCCTCACATCTGCATACATGTGCATCTCGTCTAACGAATCATAGGGCCTGTGGATGTCGAGAAGCAATGTGGTGTCATACTACCGAACGGACAACCATGCGCACGATCCTTGACTTGCAAGAGCCATAGTATGGGAGCCAAGCGTGCCGTTGCCGGTCGATCACTTCCGTACGACATGTTACTAGCCGCATACCAGAAGAAAAACCAAGCCAAACAGCAGAGTAAGAAGCAATGAAACTTGTTAGATAGGCATTTGGCCGTCGTAGCTAATATTCCACAGAGGCCGCTCTAGATGCGAATGCCCCTCTAGAAGACGACGATGACGCTAATGCCGGACCTGTCGACTCGGATGAGGAGACGGCAGCAGTCATGAGCGCCTTAGCTCGATGGAACCCACAACCCGTATTACCACAGCCCATATTCACTCCTATTAAGCGTACATATCAACTTGCACGCCTTCACGAGCAGCTCCAGACGGCGACCAACGGTGGTCGCACTAATATTTTCAAGGTGGTGGGGTTTGGAGCGCAGAAGCTTCCTAGTAACCACAGTGATATAAATATGGATCTGGATGATGCACCCGGGGAACCAGACGTAGGGATGGTAAGCTCGATGGGACCAAGAAGATCCTCGAGTTTCAGCTCACGACGGCCGTCGGTAGTAAGTCGGGCCTAGGACGGCCAACCTACACGCGGTACGCCTGATGCACAATCATTCGGAGATCAAGATCGAGGTCAAGGTCATCCCCCTCAAAAGGACAGGAAGAGCATATGAGCTTACTTTCTACGCGTACTATCATCTATTTACTCCTGGCAGCAGCAATTTGGCCAGAATCCGTGTCATTCATCTATTCTTACCTTGACGTCCTATGAGGTTACTGAATTCCATTGATGAGGCGGAAATGGAAGGTTGGTTTAGTTATATGCATTTGGGTGGATCAGTCATTGTCATTACATACTAGGGGGCGTATTGGGGATACCCTCATGGGGCAGGCGAGTTTGGCGTTAGGATTGCTTAGGATTGCTTACCAGGCGGATAAAGTCGGGGCGTTAGGCAAGCTTGACAGGTCAGCAGGCATATCGTGTTTCGCTGTTGCTTGGGTTTAGCATTGGTCTCGAGTGCATAGGCCATACACACACACGCTAGGTTTTATACGATACCAAAATGCACATCTGTTGAGAACAAGTGACTCGGAAGCGATGTCCCTATCCCTCGTCGATGGTGAGGTTAGGTTGAGCGGTGCACCAGCACACGTGTCGGTGCCCGAAGTGGCGGTATAGAAGACCCAATGCCTAAGCTAACCCTAAATACTGCTAGGACTTGTTGAAAATGAAGCGGAAGCGTTGTACACGTGTAAACTCGCCAATCTCTCCGGATTCCGTCCGGGTCTGGTTCCGGGGTTCCTATAGGTCAATTTGAGCTCGGAAAGCTCCCTTGTGGAAACGGCCTAATTTGTGAGGTTATTTTTACCAGTGCGCAGAGTATTGGGATATACGACAAGCGACGGACCCAGACCCAAGGGATTGGCGATGGGTTCATTTTCTGATCACCAGCCTCAAAAACCAGTGGAATTTTTTTTTTTTAATAGAGAGGCGGGGAGTATAGGAGGGTCAGGGCGTTAGGGGATAGTCTAGGGAGACATTTTAGGGGGGCGGGGTACCTTGCTGCTTCCATCAATGCTGCTGCTTTCCGCCATTGCGTACCGAACAGTGCGTGCGTGCAACTACGTAGAGTATAAAATCTGGGCCATGACGTCGTCGCCGGTATCTGCCCACCCCTTCCACCCCTTCCMCCCCTTTCGCTGGACGCATCCCGAGCCTCGGGCCAGAAAGCAGAAACACAAAGCCTCCCATACGAAAGTCTACAACACAAACAAACATATGCCATCGGATTTGTGCGACATCCTCGATCCAATGGCAAGCAAACAGCTATCAGTGCGGTAGACTATTCTATATACAACCGTGTGGACTCGCGTCATTCCCCCCCTTAAAGTGATCTGCCATCCAATCGACCGCCTGGCGCCATATGACTGCAAGCCTACGCAGAGTCTCACATATACACATACGGACACACACATACACACCACCGCTACCGCTACCGCTACCACACCATATCCCATCCGAGATTCGGTTGGTGTAAGATATTGTTGATGAGACTTTCCATTTTTCCTTTACATATCGTTTTAATCTAGACCACCCCGGCGCCCAAATCGGAACATTAGTTTCCTCCATCACACCTAGATATAAACCATAGACGGTTCCTCTCGTCTGGCCTCCTACCACTTAGCGCGCTGGAAGAGGAAAGTCTAGACAAGCCCGGCCAACCATGCCATCTTTCAGCTTCACCAATAACCACACAGGCAGCAGTACTACAGCAGACAAGTTCCTCCCGGCCCTCCACCACGCCATCTCGGGCTCCGCCGGCACCCTCATCTCGACATGCGCTCTGTATCCTCTATCACTAGTGATTACCCGCCTTCAAGCCCAAAGACAGCTTCAACGCGAGGGAAGAGCGAGCGGAAGTACCACTACCACAAGTCCGAACGGTCAAAGGGCAGCGGGTCCAGCACCGGAACCTACGTACGCAAGCATCACCGAAGCCTTTTCACGGATCTGGAGTTCAGATGGCGGGCTGAAAGCGTTCTATACTGGCCTGGGTCAAGATGCAGCCAAATCTGTCTTGGACTCTTTCCTCTTCTTTCTCTTCTATGAGTGGTTCCGCAGCGCCCGCCTCCAGGCCAGCAGCCGGAGGAGGAGAGGTGGTGCTGGTGAAGTGCCGGGGATCGGCATGCTGGAGGAGCTGGCGGTGGGCATGGCAGCCGGTGCCTGTTCGAGGTTCTTCACGACACCTATCGCCAATGTCGTCACCCGGAAACAAACGGCATCCCTCGTCGACGCCTGCGGCAGAGGAGAAGTCAGCGTTCGCGAGATCGTCGATGCTATACGCAAAGACGGCGTCTCGGGGTTCTGGTCCGGCTACTCGGCCAGCTTGATACTCACGCTAAACCCGAGCATCACTTTTTTCCTGCAAGAGTTCCTCAAGAAGAAGACCGTGTCTAGCGACAAATGGGACAATCCTGGTGCCGCTATGACGTTCCTCCTCGCCGCCACAAGTAAAGCGATCGCGAGCGCTGTCACCTACCCCTTCCAGACCGCCAAGACGAGATTGCAAACTGGTGTTCCCGTTGCGCCCGAGCCAACTAGAGAAGCGGAAGCCCCGAAGGCCGTAGACCAAGCTTCTGAAGGTGCAGAGGCTCCCAAGGAGGAGGCGGCCGCAGAAGCTCCTAAAGAAGAGGAAGGAGAAGCCCCTGCCGAAGCGGCTCCCGCCCCCGACGATGTACCCGTATCCCCCAAGACCACAGAAGCTCGCCCGCTACCAGTGACGACGCGCAATGTTGCACCCCCGGAGCGAAACCCCGGGGCCGACGCCAAATTCGAGGCGCAGGCCATGCGCGCGGTCAAGAACTTCGGAAAGCAAAGCATCTTCGGGACTGTGGCACAAATTGCGCGCACCGAGGGCGTCGGGTCTTTGTATGATGGGCTGCCAGCTGAGTTGCTAAAGGGATTCTTGAGCCATGGTACTACCATGTTAGCTAAGGGCATCGTGCACAGGATGCTGTTTAAGTTGTACTTCATCATTGCGGGTGCCTTGGCGGAGGTACGTGCTAGGAGAGCGAGAGCTGGTGCGAATATGAGTTCGATGGCGGATCGGGCTCGCGAGGTGATGAATAGATCTGCTTTAGGCCCCGCCCCCCCGGCCGAGAATTCTTCTGAGGAGACTCCTAAACAAACCCCTGCTCCCACTCCCGCGCTGTCGGAGGTATCGACGACGACAGTGGAGGAGACGGTAGAGACGATAGAGACAAGGGCACTGCCGGCTCCGGCTCCAGCTCCGGCACCAGCCCCAGCCCCAGCTCCAGCACTACCATCTCCAGCCCTTCCTCCGGTTCCAGAGCCAGCCCCAGAGCCAGCTGCGGCTCCGATTACGTCTCCACCAGTATCGTTCCCACCACTGCCGTCGATCCAATCACCGCGGTCGCCGCAGTCCTTAAGATCACGATCATCTTCACTGCTACAAGGGGGATTGGGAAGACCACTTCTCCCAGCCCCATCGCCCCCTTCCCTAGCGCCTCCTCTATTGACACTCCCGAACGCACCATCCTCATCACAGCAAACACCCCCGCCTAACGACGATTCAGCGGTAGCGCGACGATCTTCATTGTCATCGTCACGAATCCCTCCGCCGCCACCGCCGGCGCAACCCCGTCAACAACTGCGCGCCCTGCGATACCGTCTTGACAACGAGGAGGAATGGGGCCCCAACGCCCAAAAGCCCATCMCCGCCACGGGCGAGATGAGCACCGGACCCCGCCGATCGTCGACTCTGGATGACTTCGTGGTCAACGTCGTGGCCAACATGATCGAAGGCACGCAGAGGGGCTTGAAGAACGAGCGATAAATGCTAAACGCTAAACCGAGCACTGAACAACACTAAAAGGAGGCCGAGCACGAGACGAGGCTTAATACTTTACTACTACTAATACACCACAAAAAGGAGAGACTGTACGAGTTGTGTGTGGGTTTACCACTCGTTTTCATTTACTGGGCGGGCATAGCATGGCATCATATGCATTTGCGAGCATCAGCGATTTGCTTCTTTTTCTTTTTTTCCTTCCTTTTTTACTCTCTCAAGCGGGCATAGCGAACAAAAATGGGTTTCCAGTTTCATGTTTCACGTTTTTGGGATGAGATTGATTTCGTTCATTTCTGTTCATTCTCTCTTTTCTTGTCTATTGTTGTACAAGATCTACAGGATTTACTCCAAAGGCGGAGGGAGCATCGACATTGGCATCTACACATTGGCATTTTTTGTAGGCCTCGAGGCTGCATAATTGTAATCTATCTACTCTTACATGCATAGGGGGCCCGGAGTTGGCGTCTAGCGAAGAGGAGAGGAGGTGTGAAGACGAAACTTCCTTCATTATCATGTACGTACGTGGTTTATGATCACCGACTTGTTGCTGGGTATGGTAGAATAGGATGGGATTGGATAGGTCACATAGGATAGGTTAGGTTAGGTACGGCGTCAATGGATTTCTGGTGTTGGTGGGAGCAGTGAGTCTCGGTCTCATTGCTGCTGCTCTTGGGTTGTTTCTCCTATCTAGCTTTTCTGGATCTCCCTCTTGTGTTTATGAAGTAGCAGTCATACCGGCTCTTAAATAGTCGTATTATCCAGGTCTTAGCATTGAAATGCCACACCAGACTTCCGCACCTGGTTCACTCCGCCGGCCGAAAAGCCCGTCCCTTCACTCCTCAGCTCAACCAGTCCAGGCCGTATTTTCTCCTTATCCTTCTTTTTGCCCTTTTCGCCACCCCCATCGGCGCCGTTACCGCTTTTCTTCTCAGTAAGATCCGCCTCACACACATAACACCTTATCTTCTCGGCCTCGCTCGCCGATGCGTGAGGATCATGGTGATGCCGCGAGGGCCTCATAAACTTGTCGACGCAGTTCCGGCACAGGACGTGGCCGCAGGGCTTTGCGAGCATCGCTTTCGACGCGTTGTTCAGCCCCTTCTTGCACGATGGACATACGCGTATGCGCTTTTTCTTGCTGCTCGAGTCGTCCCCCTCTTCCTCCTCGGTGAAGTTCACCGTTACTAGTGTGTGTAGCGAGTACGCATGCGGATTATCCTCCCGCGATGCCGGGCACACGGGCGTGCTCTTCGTCTTCTTGGCCACCTCGTGGAGCGCATCCTTCGTGTTGGACGACGGCGTTACGGAAGGCGTCCAGAACGACGGTAATGTGGGCTTCGCCGCCTTCTCGTCCTCGATCGCTTTCCTCGCTTTCGCCCTGTCCTCCCGTGCTATCCGCGCTAGCTCCTCCTCGTCTATCTCGAACTTGCGCTTCTTCCCCCCATTCGCTTCTATTATGGAGGAAGTGCTGCTCTTATCGCGAGGCTCGCTATTGTTTTTGCTATTCCCGCCGCTTGCCTTCGCGTCCAAGCCAATCTGCGTCATCTCGAACTCTCTGACCGCCCTCTCGCGCGCCTCTTCCTCTTGCCGCAGCCGTTCCTCCTCGGCCTCGCGCTCCTCCTGCTCGCGCAGCTTCTCGAGCCGCTTGATTTCCTTCTTCTGGGCGAGGATGTTGGCGAGCGCGCACTCCCGGCAGAACACGTCGCCGTGCGTGCACGACACCGGGTCCTGCGCGATCTCGAGACACAGGCCGCAGGACGAGAAGGGGAGGAAGCTCTCGCGTGAGAGTCGGGCTGTGGTCGCGCTCCATGCTCGTTTCGCGAGGTCTCGCTCGTGCGAGGTGAAGACTGCGCGCGATGTGTTTCGTTTGCCTGGAAGCGAGGTATGTTAACTATACTGATTGTTTGATTGGGTTTGTTGCGGTGTTGTTGGAGAGCTTACTGTGAGACATCCTTAAGACGGCAATGGGAATTACTGGTATGACTGGTCCTATATAAGAGTGAAATCGGGCATTTTGGGGCTGGTATATGTTGGATGTCGCAGATATGAAGCTCTCGGTATGTATATGTCTAGGAGGCTTGATGCTAACAGGGCCTTCAAGCGTGATGCAATGGAGGTACAAGTAGCTCCAAGTAGCTGCATGGGTGCGCTGCTTATCGATATCTCCCGAGCCAATAGGATCGTCCCGTCCCTGTAGGTGTAAACTAGCACCGCCGCCGTCAAAATTCCGCGTCGGTTACGTTGTACTAATTGCATCAGTTACTTCAATGTTATTTTTGGTTGTGACTGCCGTCTCCATCGTGTCCATCATCTTCGAATAACATGTAGTCCTAATGAAAACACTCTTTCTCTTCACCTTCGTTTCCATGTAAAAAGTTATCATTTGCTATGCGGTCATATTTCACCACTAAGCGTCAATGGCCTCGGACGAAGTCGATATGTCCAAGTCCAGTCCCAACAGGTTGCCTCTTCAGCAGCCAAGCCTACCATGGCGTATGACTTCTTCCATTGTTATGGGTTTGACGGCGGCTCTGTCGAGAGGTTTTCTGTATGGGTTGAATTCGGTCGAAGTTGTCGGTTTAGAGCGATTTCTGGACGTTTTAGATAAAAGGAAAGATGTTGAGAAGAGACAGAGAGGTCTCATTACCGGTATGAGACTTCAAGGTCATTTTCATATAGTATAAACTAATTCGGTATTAGTCTCAAATCACACCAGCGTGTAAGTGTATACGCATCTTAATACTCATTTTAAACTCAAGTCTCATGCATTTCTCGTCTAGATTGGATGACCCTATCATGTGGGGAGTCTTACCGCTGAAGTACGGCTTTAATCCCTCCAATCATAGATGGGGCTTGGGAGCTCATGACATATGCTACAAGAACAAGTACGTCGATGTCCTCAGCTCTAGGAGCCACCTCTTCTCATTAACACAAATAGCTAGGCTTCTCGGATCATTCTTTTATTTTGGTCAGGTATTACCAACTCATAGATTGCAACACTCACCTCATGGAGGGCTCTTTCAACCCACAATCTCGCAGGCCATTCGACTTCTGTCTTCTCAGCCATTCATTACTCCCGTGTCAGAGGTGTCAGAGGTGTCCCATGATGTGCCCGATCCATTCACTTCGGGTGAGTTGACATTCACTACTACGGGAACGGACCGGTACGTCGCGCCGTCGATTTATTCTCAAAACCGGCACAGCTGGGTCCATATATTCCCAGAAGCATGTGTGCACCAGCACCCGAAAATGTTTCTTCGGTATTTCAAATGGGGCGTCTCTCGACTCATCCTCGAGAGCGAGCCCATGCCCGACGTGCTGCCCATGTTTATCGACGGCATCCAGCACGTTATGCCCGAGGACCGGAAATGGCCACGCTTCGTCCCTCGCTTCCCTGTCAAGTTCCGCATCGCCTTTGGCGAACTCTTAGACACCGAGAAGACGTTCGGGGACTTGCGGGCACGCTGGCAGGAGCTTGTTCGTAAAGAAAACAAGACGTTAGCGATGGGCGAGCTAACAGACGAGTTGAAGTACGGCAAGGAAGCTGTGGAATTGCGAATTGAGGTCGCGAGGAGAGTCCGTGATGAGGTTATGAAAGTTCGGAAGAGTTTAGGATACCCTGATGAAGAGGAGCCGGGCTTCGAATTGGCTGAAACATGGGCCCGGGAGCCTAGGAAAGACCGGTTCAAGAGCGATGTTGATGATAGCTTAGTTAACAAGAGGGAGTAGGATTGTAGCTACCATGTCTACGGAGTTTCGGCATTGAAGAGTCATAGATACTCTTCAAGAGCCGCCTGAGAAGTAAAACTAATGATTAGACAGACCCAAAGGTTTAATTGGGAACTATCACCATCGATCACCGTATGTGTCGTGAAAGGTAGAACTCTTAAAGGAAAATGCATATTAACTACTATAGTCGTGGTTCTTAAGAACAGGATGACTAATCCTACCTGATTTCTGGTATAGCCTGTCTGAAAGCACTCTGAAAACTCAAATATTTCAATATGGGAGACATGTATAAGATTTTATCTACGTTAGCAAAAGGTCGAGAGTCACCCAATCACTCCAGTTTCGAAGAAATGGGTTACAACGTTTTCATTAATACCTAGCGAGGAATCTTCATAATGCCCACGAATGCAACCATGACCGATGATAGAGCAATAAACTGAGTCTGCCAAACGCCTACCCGCGACCTTTGCCGTCCTTGCTCCATCATTACACCACCCATAATCGCTAAATGCTGACCCAGCTACTAATGACTCCTATACGTATTTGCGACGTATTTCTTAGCTAGAGACAATAAAGCACTTGTTGATTCGCCCTTTAATAACCTGTATCCCCTCTAAGGACGTTCGCCAGATAGCTATATTATTATGAATATAGCAAGATTGCGATCCGCACTACAGCTTAATATTGATTATAGCCTAACTAGTAACCAGAATCGTAAACACCTTGTGAAGGTACAGCTGGAGGCGCGTATCCTCTGACCTGGGCCTGCATTGCTTGCTGTTGTTGCATTTGATGTTGCAAGGCCAGATCGGCGAACCAAGGATGCTGGAGAGCGTCATGTGCGCTGATGCGATGTTCTGGGCGCAGAACTAGCATCCGCTGTAGCAGATCGATCCCGAGCTGGTCGATCTGGGGCAGGATGGCCCTGAGATCCTGTGTGGCATACATCTGGATGTTTGGTTTGTACTCGGGGAACTGTGTGATACCCGGCCAGGTTCTTTCTGTAGGAGTGCCCATTATGCGGAATATTCGAATGATCTGATCCTCATTAGTGGTACCAGGGAAGAGCGGTCGACCCGTGTACATCTCAGCCATAATGCATCCCGCAGACCATATGTCGATACTTGTGTTGTAGGTCCGGCTTCCTAGCAAGACATCCGGGGCGCGATACCACAACGTCACGACCTCGTTGGAGAACGTATTGACGGGAATACCGAACGCGCGAGCCAAGCCAAAATCTCCAAGCTTGAGTTGGCCTTTTCCGTTAATAAGCAGATTTTGCGGTTTCAAGTCTCGATGGAGAACCCGGTTCTTGTGGCAGAAGTCGATACCCTTTAGCAACTGGAACATGAAAGACTTGATAGTCATAGGCTTCAAGGCACCCCTATCGCCATGAGTATCCATGTACTTTTTCAGGTCGCCGTCCAAATATTCAAAGACTAGCATGAGCTTGTTCTCTGTATGGATCACGTCGTAAAGGGCCACGATATTCTCGTGCTTGAGTTCCTTCATAAGCGAAATCTCGCGAATCGCGGTCGATGGGGTTCCTTCTTCCGAGTCGAGGTGGATTTCTTTGAGAGCGACAAGTTCGCCCGTCTGGCGGTTCCGTCCCTTGAAGACCTATAGTACCCGAATAAGTCAGAACAGTTATCCAACAGCCAATTCAGGCCGCACACGAGAACGTACGGTAGCATATGTACCCTCTCCCAGCTTCTCAAGCTGTTGGAAAGAGCTCGGATGTCTCTTGGTGTCCATTTTGGACTGAGTGGGACGTGGTCGGGATGTGTATCTCGGATCAAACAATATATCCCCAGCAGTGCAAGTCAGGCTAAGAAGATCTAGAGGTGATGGTTGCCCGCGAGGGTTGGACACGGAAGAAGTTTTCTCGGAAATTGTGGCGGAGGKAGAAAAAGGGAGTGTTAAATAGCCTTGTCGTAATGCAAGGCACCGTTTGCGAGGTTGCGAGGTTAGATAGCGGGAGGCGCCTGAGATATTTTATTAAGCGACAGTAAAGTGACCTTAACAGGCGGTTTTATTAGGATTACGGCTGGACCAGGGCGCTTAAGCTTCAGTAAATCTCCCGTTATGTATCCTTCAGGATTAAAATGGTAGGTAGGCAATGTATTCTCGGATTCCTGTTGGCGGTTGGCGGTTGGAGTTGAGGGGCAAATGGGCGGTACAGGGCGATGGATGGTACATGTACCGGGTAGGGGGCAGGGCAAGGGACGGGACATGTGCAGCGGCAGGGATCGATCTATGGATTTCATTTAGATGCATATGTGAGAGGCTATGCATGTAAGAGAAGAGGGGCAAACTGGGTACGTACATGTTTCCACCGTTCAAGCCGTTCGAGTGCCAAATGATCGCACCACAACCCACTCCTGTCCACCCAGCGCTCACCAAAGCCAAATGTGGAGTTGTCGATACTTGAATGTACGTCAGGGACACTCGTCCAGCCAGTGAAAACACAAACCGGAAATTCGTACCCACCCGTACCTGTACCTTATTATGGAAGCCTCCTATTGAATTCGAAGCTCAACACCCTGAGCTTATCTGATGCGGGGTCCCTCATTCAGCCATTCCCTGGCAACTCCAACCACATGGCCAGAAAGAGGACACCCCCATCTTAAGGGCCAGTACCGACGAATGTCATCATTCACCACCTTCGCCTGTGATMCCCCTTGGCGAAGCCATATCGAACCATCCACATCTACCTCCGACTCTAACATAATATATATATCGTAGCGACCTGAAGCCCAGAAGCATTGCTGTAACTCCTATTTCATCTAGATGTGATCCTGTACCATGCGCCCTTTTCCTGGCGACGACGCTTTCCGGCGTCAGCGCTCCGCCGACCACGATCCGACTCCCCTTATGGCATCTACTTCCAGCAGTCAAATGTCATTCTTCCTCGCCGACGAGTCATCCATTGATTCCTACCTCGAACACTCGAACCAGGCGAACCCGCATAGCCGCTTTCTCGACTCACGGAAAGCCGCCAGTGTCTTACCTCCTCGCAGGGGTGATAAGAACGGCGAAGTATCAAGGCAGGCAACGACACATATAGATAAAGATTACACATCCGTATATTCTCCATCGTCGAGAGACTCGGTGTTCACACACAGCCCAGCCTCGATGAAGTCCCAGAATCATTCATCCCCTTCACGGCCAATAACCCCTATGATGCTAGGTACATCCTATGCGGGCTCTGCGTTCAGCAGTCCGTCTTCGAGGAGAAATTCATTCACCGGGTCTCTATCGGAACACGCAGTTAGTTCTGACGAAGAGCCACTCGAACACGGCCATTCGAGTATGGTAGACAGTGGTAGTGCTCCTCAACTGGTAATGCCCAGTATCAAGATGCCGAGTCGGCGTCCGTTCACCGAGACGGGCAAGAGTCTGGGCCGATTAAAGGTGTTGTTTGCTGGTGACTCTGGTACTGTGCCTTGTAAATCTGAATCCCATCCCTAGCTAACGAACTTGACTTCAGGTGTCGGTAAGACTTCTATGGTCAAAGCGATAGTCCAAATGTGCGAGCATATCGTTCATGTTGACCCTATTCCGTCTCAGACTGAATCAAAGACACATAAGAAGCAAACCACTTTACCTAATAGGGCTTCGAGCTCGACGACTGGCATATCAGAGATATATGCCAGTACCAAACCTTATCCAGAGTGGTGGTCAACGTTAGATGAACCTCATATTTCCGAAAGGCGCAAGAGTCTGGGAGATAACGTTCTAGAACGTAATGTCTGTTTCGTAGATACACCTGGATATCGGAATGGTTCATCAGTGAGTCGCGTGAGACACTGCAAGTAACAAAACTGACTTGGTTTAGGCTATGGAGACCATCATGCCTTGTGTTGAATACGTTGAATCTCACTTGAATAAACTGTCATCGGACACTATGACAGATTCAGACATGTTGAGTATGCTTGGAGGCGGCGGAGGCTTCCAAGTCGACGTTGTCTTTTACCTCATCTCGCAAAGTAGGTCAACCAACCGTCTCAGAAAGAACTCTTGCTGACCAACCCCGAAGAAATGAGACCCGTTGACTTGGAGTATATTCGCCGTTTGACATCATTAACAAACGTTATCCCCATCCTAGCTCGGGCTGACTCATTCTCGCCCGAACAGCTTGTAATATGTAAAGAGCAAGTTGCTGGACAACTTCGAGAAGCAGGCCTTAATGTTTTTAGCTTTGCGCCAGCAGGTACTCAGGCGTCTACTGCATCGGTACCGAATATTCCTTATGCTGTATCCAGTGCCACTGGGTCGGACCATGAGATCATGGATGCGAGCCTTCTTATGAGTCCGGACTATGTCCAGCCATTAATGACGTCGGATTTGAGATATCTGGTGGAAAGCTTGTTCAGTCCGAACGGAATATCCTGGCTACGGCATGCCGCAGCGAAGAAGTATCTCGAATGGAGGAACACCACTCCGTCTCGACCACGGCATCTATATAGACCATTAAATGCTCCCGGACCAGTACCATCATCTGCCCTAATTCGACCACCAGGGAACCCAACGGTCCCATGCTCGTCCCTGGCACTTACTTGTCTTAACGACCAACATCAATATCATGACCCACCGCAACTTCGTGTGGTGGACTGGGCGGCTGATCTTCAGCGTAGCCTAGCCGGTGAGAGGGCTCAGTACGAAGCACTCGCGCGCGGAGAGCGTGCTGTTTGGCTTACGGAGAAGCTGAATGAATGTGTGCAAGATGGCACGCTCGTGGCCGTGAGGAAGGTCAAGGGCACAAACTCGGTAGGAGTAAGGAAAGCGTCCAAACGCGGGCTTTCGAGGAAGACAATGCAGCATCAAGATCCACTAGGATTGCTTCAGGTAACAGCCGACTTGAAAGCAAGAGGATGGGTTGCTTTGGAAGTCATAGGGAGTCTCGGCGTCATTGGGGGATTAGCATTCTGGCTGTCAAGGCACCATTGGCATATGGATCCTGTGCAACTCGCAGATGAGTGGGCTAGACATTGGGGGATGGACATCTAAGATACCATAATTGTACGAGGTGATCTGGAGCGGTGGTAACTCGACTCACAAGATACATGTAGCATTGGCCTTGCCAAATACACCCAGCTTTGATTTGACTCGATTCTTGTCTTGTAGGGTCGTAGGAGATCTTGATGTTAGGAAATGAGGTTTTATGTTGATCAGAGTCTGCTTGAGAGTAATTGATGTAGCCACGAGGTTACGGAGGATATTTTGGATATAAGAGAATTTATAATAGCAATTTCTATTCCCGAGGAGAATATTTTTCTTAATCGTTTTGGTCTTCTTTTTTTCTATTTCGATATGGCGATTCTATTTCTAGCCTTCCTCGCTAAGGTAGGCGGTTGCAGGTATTAATGCATGTATTAATGCATGTATTTACTGTGTGGCGTGCTAAAATCAAGAATTTGGTTGGCGCACAGTTTTAGTTCCCACTCCGCTGGAGATTGGCTAGCGATTAGCGCTTGTACCCTGTAGGTGGTAGGCGCGCGGCGTTGCCTCCAGTTATCGATAAGTTTGCCTGTTCTTCCCCCGGCCAGAGCTCGCTGGAGCTGACTAAACCTCGACTGCGTATTTTCTCCCATCCTCATTTCCTCGTCATCATCTAATCAAACAGCCACTCCCATTGTATCATCATCGCCTCTACCGAGTCTCTTCCCTTTCTTTTCGTTCCTGACGCATCTTCATGTGTCGAGTCTAGGTGTCTTGTGGCCGTCGCGTAGACCACTACAGTCAGTGACACCCCTCAAACACCCCGATGGTACCCATGACAACGTCACTTGTTGTATGAAGCGAACTTCGATGCCGGCTCTTCCTCCGGCATCGCGCTCAACTTTTAACCATTCCACTCTCTCCTTTCTTGCGATATAAATTCACTTTCCTTAATTGCCCTTACCGCTTCAGACCATTATTTCGGGCGTCGCTTCACACTTTCGGCATAGATATTCATTTCAATCCAACCATCCAACGCGCCATGGAGAACTCGGAACAAACCTGGGGCATTACTCCCCCCATCTCATCTGCTCTTCCCACAGCAGCCGAGACACATTCGACGCATCTGCTTTTGGAAGAATTGAGACGCCAGAATACGTTCGAGTCCGCGAATGAGACCAAGAAGAGGTGAGCCGAGAGGAAACTCAACACAAAACCATCTAGCGCTTCTGACTGATGCATTCTTGTACCAGAGAGAGAGTTCTTGCCGACCTTCAACGCATCGCCGATGAATTCGTAAGACGAGTCGCAAGAGAAAAGGAACCACAAAACGAAGTGCTCATCCGAGATGCTCGTGGCGAAGTCTTTACCTACGGAAGTTACTGTCTAGGTGTCTATGGCCCAGGCTCCGATATCGACACCCTTGTTACCGCTCCGCGATACGTCACCCGCGATGATTACTTCAAATATTTCCCCTCGCTTCTGCAAGAGATGGCTCCCAAGGGCGCAGTGACGGATCTCACTGCTGTGGAGGATGCGTTTGTACCTATTATCAAGTTCGAGTACTGGGGAATCAGCATTGACTTGATCTTCTCGAGGATAGCAACATTGAAGCAATTCCCGCCTCATGGTCAGCTTAACCTGACTAACAATGAATACCTGCGTGGCTTAGATGATCGCGAGCTTCGCTCTCTCAACGGAACTAGGGTCACAAAGGAGATTCTCAACCTGGTCCCGGAACAGAGCACCTTTCGTCTTGCCCTTCGAGCTATTAAGCTGTGGGCTCAGCGCCGTGCCATATACGCTAACATCATCGGCTTCCCAGGTGGTGTAGTGTGGGCTATGATGGTGGCGCGAGTCTGTCAGCTCTACCCGAAGGCTGCGAGTGGTACTATCGTCACCAAATTCTTCCAGATCATGAAGTCATGGCACTGGCCTCAGCCTGTTCAGCTGAAGCGTATGGACGATGGCCCACTCAATGTTCGTGTTTGGAACCCGAAGGTCGGTGCTGTCCCTTATCGATTGACGTTTCCCGTCAGCTAACCTGCTGCAGATTTACAAGAGTGACAGCTATCATCTGATGCCTGTTATCACTCCGGCCTACCCACAGATGTGTGCCACGTTCAACATCACTCATTCTACTATGACTATCATACAGCGAGAACTAGAACGTGGCTTTGACCTCACTAGCAAGATACGAGACGGGAGACTTGAATGGAAGGATCTCTTCGTTAAACACACCTTCTTTACTGCGGACCACAGGTATTATCTAGCCGTTATTGCGACTAGTACTACGAAAGAAGCTCACAAGATATGGTCTGGGTTCGTGGAGTCGAAGGTCCGCGTTCTAGTGGGCGACTTGGAAAGAGTCTCGTCTATCGCTATTGCACGCCCTTTCAACAAAGGATACACGAGAGTCCACAAAGTGAAGAACGACCAGGAAACCGAAGAGGTCCAGAATGGAAGCTTGGCTTATCGAATCCAAGATGACGATGAGGATGACTTAAAGGTGAACAAGGAGAATGGTGTCGAAAATAAGACTGAAGTCAAGGCAGAACCGAATCCCGATGCCAAGGTCGAGAATGGCGAACCGACGAATTCTGATGTCAAGCCCGACGCGGAGAACCAGAATGCGAACATCGAGAATACCCCTCAAGCMCTCTCTCTCGGAGCCAAGATTTACACCACGACGCATTATGTAGGCCTCGAGCTTGCTGAGGGTAAGTATCCCACATTCTCTTGTTTCGTCGATATACCATCCGCATGGTTTCTCAGATCAGCACTGTCGTGTCCTAACCTAAACTTGATAACGTGCTAGGCGCAAAGTCGTTAGACTTATCTCAACAAGTCAACACATTCAAGAACGTGTGTGCTCAATGGGAGAAGTACCAAGCAAACCTGAACTACTTGAGCATCCAGACCGTGAAGAAGTAAGTGCTCGCCCAGCACTTGACTGCAACGATTGACTTATATGCGCAGTACGAATCTTCCCGACGATGTCTTCGAGCCAGGCGAAGTCAAGCCAACGCGACCTCTTAAAAGGGCGGCCGCTGCCATGAAGCGCAACGCTTCGTCCGAAGTATGTTAAGATGAATGGTGGATGGCCAACATCGCGACATCGCCAGGATAATCAAGGAACCCCTTCTACCTCTTGGGAGTATACTAATTCACAGTTCAGGGCAATGTTCGGCCGGCGAAGCGACCTCAACCTACGACCCTCCAGACATCTGCTGCTGCCGCAGGCTGATCGCTAGCAACGCCATTTCCGTCTCCGACAGCGCCGAATTCTGTTCAACCTCATCAGCCTCGCCTTGGATCTGTTTGGACGCCGACCGATCTGCCGCAGCTGACATGGGACTATTTGACACTAACATAACAGCGCCTGAGAATGGCCCTCTTGCAATATCGTGAGTACACTCGACTTGACGCATTAGGAACCAGCTTCGTCACAAAAACAACTATACCACGCCATTGGCAAACTAGCCAAACAGTAATATGGGGAAGAGAATGATAGGTACACGTGGAAGGCTATTCAGTAACTACAACTGTACTTTGCATGACTGCGCTCATTCCCCCCTCTCTTTTCTCCGTCACCGGTATACATCATACCTTCGAGCTACCTCGGCAATGAAGGCATCTTGCATCTTGCTTGGGTAGCAAAGGGAAGATTAGGCGATCTAGTCCATCCCATTCTGACACTCAGATACCCCCTTCTCCTTACGTTCTTTTTTGCTTTCGTCTAGTAGAGAGAGCAGCTGTATGCGCATGACACTGATCTGACAACATAGGGTACAGGGGCTATAGGGGCGGTGATAGCCAGAAGGGGACATTGGTCCGGCTCACTTGTGTGTATCTAGAGGCGTTTGCAGTTAAATAAAACTTGGTTTAGAGGCACAAGTGCCTCGGAACAATCCAATCTTGAGTATTCGCCACGATACCGTGATTCTTAATTGATATGCACTGGATATGAATATCCGATTCTAAACTGTCCGGACAGCCTTTTTTTCACTTTTCCTCTAATGAGATGAAATGGAAACAGTCTTAGCAAAATCTTACAGCGACACTAGATATTCTTGTGTGAGCGTACTTGCTCTTCCCTCTCCCTTTCACTACCTCAAGGAGCGTGAGAAACTCGAGGCTAGTATATGGAATGTTAGAGCTACACAACGAAAATAATACGACCTTACTACAACAGCCCGAACAAAATTGAATAGAACGAAAAAGCGCGAGGCACGAGACAGGACCAAGCGATTTATGATGTGCTGAAAGGGATTGCGGGGCGCCTGAAACCTGTGTCTTGGGCTGGCTCTCACATACATGTACATTGATGAGATTAAGTACCCCGGTACTATACGGAGGCGGGAGAAACCTCTCAATAAACCTATGAAGACTTAGGACGAGAAGAACTAAGAGTTCGGTCATTATTCATTCCTAAAAGTCATCGACTAATTTATTGATAAGTTCAGCTTGGTCGCCAAACCGCCTGAAATATGATACGGCCTTAGTACAAAAACGGCCATATCTCGACAATGACAGTATAGATCACGTATAACAGAGGATTCAGGCTACTTTGTCGCGAAGTATAGATTGACAAGTCCAGACGACAGGAACAATCGCCCTTCTTATACAATTGTCTTCCAATTGTATTAGAAAGAGTCGACCTTATATCGCCAATGGCAAATTCCGCCTCTGGACTATCTATCTCTCCCTATCTGCAGCTGTCTTGCCGTATGTACAGGGTATGATCTCACCTCCCCTCCTGCTCCTGCTCTGCTCTGCTCTGCTCTGGTTCTGCTAAATAGCATCGCCGCAATGCCAATTTGCTCTGCTTCGTCGTGCTATGCTGTGTTGTGCTAGGACAAACAAGCCTCTCCCTCCCCTCCCTATTGGGTTCAGTAACAAGAGATCTATAGACTCCCGACCAATGACTTCGTTTCGTTTCGCATCCAGAGAAGAAACCTCGCTGCCTGGCCCGGAACGCCTTACTGCAATAACCTGCCTGCCTGCCTGCCTATAACTAATGAACGCCTTGCCTGCCGTGCTTTCTTCTTTTGTTTTCTCTACACAGTTGCCGCCCCTCTAGTAGAATTTTATAGAAAAGGGAAAAGGGAAGAGAAGGGAAAAAAAAGATAAAATGCCGTTCTTCATACTCGTGAGTCTTTTGCCCTTTTCGCGTTTCGCGTGTCTCTATGTACTGAGCCTGGTTATCGTATGGTATAATGATCCCTCCTATCCATCGCAGTCGTGATGTAGCTACCTAGCTATAGCACATCCGATATATCTAGAACTAGCTAGTATATATGCTAGTTCCTGTTCTTCCGTGCTGCCTTGCGGCCCTTAGTCTTAGGCGGCGGGGGAGGCTCGCTATGAAGATGTCCGAATTCGTCGATAGCCACGTTATTCGTCCAGTTGAGACAACGGAAGTGGACTGGTTCGGGGCTGGCTTGCGTCTTCGTACGGGTTGTCATTCGCTTAGGCTCGTCCTTCCCGTTCTCCTTAGCCTGCTCTTTATCCTCCTCTTCGTCCGCGGCGAGATACTTCTTTCGGTTCTCCATGTGCGTGACAATCTTATCCTTGTAGTTCAGGATCTCCTTGCGCAGCTTGGATTCGTTGAATCCTCGAGGATCGAGCCAGTTCAGCAGCGAATCCACCTCGCTCGGCTCGGAGTAATAGCCCCATTGACGAGCGTTGAACACGCTAGTACGACCTTCCTCCATCTTCTTTCTCTGGGGCACGGTCATCTTGAACTTGGCCTTGTATTCCTCTTGGAACTCAGCAGGCATGTCGATATAACCTTCGCGTTCCATATCAGTTGGGCCCTGGACCCAGATACAACCGTTTGCGTAGCCCGCATCGGCTGTTGAGCTAGTAGGCAAGCCAGCGTACGGCATGCCGTTCCGTTCGAACCAGTAGTATCGGTTCCAGAATCGGTCTTTACCGAGGATTCGGGTTCGAGCACAATCCGCCTCACGAAGGTCGTTGTCGATGGTTGCTATCTCATCCTCGCACTTCTTGATTATATCTTGCTTCTTCTGGATATCTTTGAGAAGCCTCAGAAACTGCTTGGATTGCTTAGGCACCTTAGCGGCTAATTCTGCCTCCTTCTTTCGTTCCTGTTCCTCGCGCTTGCGTTGGCGCTCTGCGGCTCGATTTCCACCTCGTCGAGTATGTCGACGAGCACTGGCGTCAGCATCGCTGGATTCAGCCTCGCTTGGGTCTTCAGGCGAGTCATCAGCATCGGTCATCTTAACGTCGCCGTTAGCTTTTGTGACCTCGGCTTCCTCGGCTGGTGGCGATGGCGGCATGTTCTCGGGGAGAAGAATCTTGCGCTGTTCGTTGAGGGCCTTCAGATCCTCAAGCCTGCGGAAAGTTAGTATAGCCATCATAATTATTAAGAGCTTGCAACGTACACTTGTTTTCGTTGCCTCTGCCATTCGATCTTCTCCTTCCTGTAACCCGTCATAGTGTCGGCACACTCTTCCATGTATCCACGGAAAGCCTTAGTATCGACAGTGAGCAAGCAGAGTATCTCAAGAGCGGAGACGCGGAGATTCAGGTCGAGCTTGCTATATTGCTGGCGGATTGTCTCTTGACTAGGCTCAATATCGGGGGGTACGAGATGAGCGAGTAGTTCTTCGCATGCCTCGGTCTGTTGCGGCTTCTTCGATAATTGGTGAAGAAGGCCGACCATGATCATCTCCCAACCACCATTCTCAAAGTGACGCTTCTTCAGCTGCTCGACCCAGTCAAAGTTGGCCAATGCCTCGGGGGCACGATGCTTCACCTGCGGTTCCGGTGATTTCTCGGCGGCGGCTGCCTCGGCCTTGAGTCTCTCCGCCTCTAGTTTCGCCAAGCTGCTTCTAGTCGCACGTCCCGTAGGCTTTGGTTCAGGCTCTGGCTCAGGACTTGCGGCTGAGCTCTCGTCGTCATCGTCATCCTCGTCCAGGTCTGGTAAATCTACCAAAAGCTTTCCACCATCATCATCCTCAGAACTCACTATCTGCTTTAGAAGAGCACAGTGAATCTCCGTGAATAATTGACAAGGAGTCTCCTCCTTAGCAATCTCCATTGCCTCAATAAAGTCGTCGAACGTGAAGGAATCCAGTTTGTAGACCTCACAATAGACATTGAGAGTGTCCCAAGTTTCTAATAACGGCCCGATAGACTTCATCAAGATCTTGTCGTTTCGGGCCCCGCTGTCGACGACGCCCTCAGGCGGGTCGCTGCACATGAATTTGAGCGCAGGACGGACGTAATCGTCTCGTGGCTCTAGTTGAAGATCCTCAATAGGATACTTCGGAGGAGGGGGAGGGGGAGGTGGTTGTGGTTGCGGTTCAGGTTGGGGTTGTGGTTGAGGCTTAGGTTGGGCGACTATAGGAGGTGGTGGTGGCATCGTGTTGCGGAACGGCACAGGGAAATGGTAAGTTTGGTTTCCTGGTACCGGCGGAAGGGGGCCCTGGTTCTGCGCGTAGAACATGGGAGCATCGTGGTGGTGGACGTCGACATCTTGATGATGCGGCGATTGGTGCTGCTGCGTCTTGATCGCCTTATGACTCTTCGGCGCAGGCTTAAGCTCTGGTAATCGAGCCGGTCCGAAATTCTGGAAACCACCAGCCGCGCCATTGATCTCTGGCGCCCCATTGGTCTGTTGCGACGCCTTCTTCTGCGCTTGGTGCTGCTTCCGCTCGAGCAGCTTGTTATCATATCGAAGGTGAGGAGGTACTCGCGTATCGATATGATACTGGGCGGCGACATCGTGCTTCACAAGCCAGGGTGCGCCTGTCCAGGCTTCTCGGGTGACCGTCTTCTTGATGAAAGATCGTAGCACTGACTTGGTGAATATCTTCCTATCACGATAGATTCGACCACCGTCTACCACGACTTCCTGGTCAGGTCGGCCGTCAATGCTAATCATATATCGCGAGTACGGCTGCGTGAGCGTTCCGTCGGGTAGTACTTTACTCCCCAATCGAGCTTTGTCTCTTACTGTCCCTGCTGTGCGCTCCCCTGACGCCATCTGGATCATGACTACTTCGCCGGGGTAGTAGTCCGCCTTGAACTCGTCGTACACCATGTCGACTAGTGTATCGATGCGAGAAACCGTCTGGAACTGGACTCTGCGTAGGACCGGCGCTTTGAGCGCTTCGGGAAATGCCTGGTCGACCTCTTGAGCACCATTAAGCTATACCAACCAGTTAGAGGGGGCACATATGTATGACAACCGGAAATTCAATCCACCTACCTCACTCTTAAGAGCTTCAAAGAAGGAAAGGCCGGAGTGGCCTGTGATCTGACATATGAAACGCGGCTAGATATAGGTCAGTCAACCTGGAGGGTAAGGGATAGAAGGCGAGTCAAAGCACCAACCTGGTTGTAAAAGTCCATACTATATATGAGTTAGCACAATGTCAAGGCAGTTAGAGTTGGTATACATATGTACATACCGGTTCAGATATTCTTCATAGTTAACGAATATCTCGCCTGTTTGGGCGATATACCAAACCTACAAGACTTGTTAGTGGGGGTCACGCAGGATTGTGTAACACATGGGCATCTAGGGTACCTCTGTAGACTCATCGTCAACCGGCGGGGTTTGCAGAAACTGCACCGGTTTGCGCTTGAAAAGGACCTGAACATGTTAGCCGCCGTTTCCATAGTCACGCAATGGTGGAATGATAACTTACCATTGTGCCTGCCGGCTCTGGAAAGGCCAAGGGTTGCTACCTAGCCGCACAATGAACCCTGCAAGGCTGAAAGTCAGCCTTCCGTATAGCAGTGCACGTGTAAGTGGGTTTCAAGGATGGTCAGGTAAAGAAGCGGTGCAATGCTGGGTCGTCGCAGCTTATCCGCGGCGTTGTTGTGAATTGTTGTGAATTGAGAAAGTGTGGGAGGGTTGCGGCGCAGAAAATGCAGGTCAAGGTGTCCGGTAAGGTGGTCAGGTGGTGGGTGCGTTGCGGGCGACTTACATGTGAAGTTGGCAAATATGCTAAGGACGCGGTTGGAATTGTGCGAGACGCGTCGAGATCCTTGCGCATGCTCCAGTTGGCGGGACTGGTTGTGGTTGATGCTTTTGGAGAAAGGGAATTGCCGACGCGACGAGATGAGTTGTTGTTGTAAAAGTTTTGAGGACGGGGAGGAGAAGGCGGACGACTAAAAATAATAAGGCGAAGGGCAAGGAGGAAGAAGGGGAGCGCTACCTCAGGTACCTTATGTACGGCGGGCGGGAAGTAGAGCCAGACCCCGGGATGACGGGGGTTATGCCACTCAAATCTGTCGCTTGATTGGCTCAAATCGTCTCCGCAGGTGGGTCTCCCTCGCTTATTTGGGATGGGCCTCAAAGTCGTGTCCACCTAGGATAACCACTCCTACCTACCCCATCGTCACTCTCTGCTCGCGGCCATATCACAACAAGAACTACGGCAACATTCTTATACTCATTCGGATCGCCGATTTCAGACGGTTCGAACGAGTACTCGACCCCTCACTGTAGACTCCATCCCCCTAACTTACGTCGCATATAAGAACAACCTTAGACCATGGGTCCGGTGTAGGCCACTTTACGTCGAATTCCCTCGACGTCGACAATGGCAGAGCAGGGTCGCTTCCACGCCAACCACGTGTCGGAATAAAACTCTGAATAGCTCGGATTGAAGCCAATCTTCTACTCTACCAAACCCATGAATTATACCTTTTTCGGACAACTATCAGTCCAAGTGCAGCCGTATATCAACGTGCCGCCCTTATCACACCCTTGTTGTATAATAAGTCGCGTAGAGACATTGATGCAGCTGATGCGGGAATTCTCCAGAGCGTCTCTGCGCTTCTCCCTGTATTCTTCTCCGGTCCTGATCGTCCTGAAAACGTGTGTTGATTTACACAATCTTTGTTTGGGCATCCGGGTAGTTTGTTGAGACCAGCAGGCCGTTGGTGAGACTGGGCCTTAGCAAGCCTGTCAGGGAATTTTAGTCACTACCTTATGTACGGTTGCCACCGCAGCCCACACCCCTTAGGTACCTAAGGAGAAAAAACCAGTCACCTGCCTTGCATGAAAAGCAAGCCGGGTATTCCGACCAGCGACCTGCTATTGAAACACCATTCATTACACGAACATCAAAACCGCATTGTGAATTGGTCAATTCGTAGCATTATACAATTGCTCTATATCTAGCATTACACCCGACCTCCATCCTTCCACCAGCTCGTCTACGATGCAAAGTACACCACCATAAACCCTACCCAGCTGCCGACTACGCCTATAGCCGAATACGAGCTCATAAACATCAGAGGCAGAAACTCGTAGCTCTTACCAAAAATGATCTGGTGCAGCAACGAGCAGTATACAATCAGGGGTATGCTGACTGTGATGTAGAGAATAGTGAAACGGTCAAAGAGGAAGAACCGAGGGCTTTTTGAAGCCGGAGCTGTGCGATCAAACACCATTAGAAATAGAACCAGCCAGAAAATGGTATAGACCGTCTTGATAGGGAACTCGGCAGGGGTAAAGAGCAACGGGAAGAGCGAGACGTGGCCGGATACTGCCAAGGGACGGAATGCACTAAGATGCCGTCGGTCCTTGAGAGCAATCAAGCTGAAAGGAATTATCACAAGAAGGATGGCTTTCTCGTGGACATGCCATCCGAAGAGGAATGACGAGTAGCCACAGAGTGTGACCGCCCCGATGAAAGCGTCCCAATTGGGACGGAAGAAGAGTTTCACAAGGGGTATAGCCTGGAATAGGAGAGTGAGTGCGAAGCACACCCTAGGAGTGATCTCGGGGAGCACTGCAAAAGCTGTATCTCCAACTAGGCCCCTTGTGACGCTGTTGATAGCCTCCGTCCTCACCGGTATTCCCAACCGTGGTGCAACTAATCTCATAAGCTGATGAGCAATGTCAATGGATTTGGGAGCTACTCACCAAATATCATAACTCGGTCAATGAAAGAATACATAGCCCAGACATTCGGCGCCCAATAAGCGTGGCATAGTCCACGGGAAAACGGAAAAAGCCTGCTCAGGATTTGTGGGATCTGGTTCTTGATGGCGAACGGACCGAACGCCAAGCCAAATATACCGAGGATACCAGATCCCAGCTTCAAACAATTCAGAAACTGGATGCGGAAGATGGACTTGGGCGACAGGCAATATGTTCTGAGAAGGTAGACAAAGTACGCCGGTGCGAGATAGAGGTATATATGCTTCATGCATAGGAGCGCCGCGAAGACAAGACCGCTAGCAAGGAGACCCGACTTGTGACGAGCCAAAACCAAGGACAATATCAGAACTCCGTACATAGCCCCATTATACTGGAAGTGAATATGGTCTATAATGAGGAGGCCTGGTGAGAGGAGAACTGAGATTGCTGCAGCTTGAGCCGCGCGCTTGGTCACTCCATGCGAAGAGTCAACAAATCTATGTTATAGGTTCGCATTAGTGGGACAGGTTAAGCATAGTGAAGTAATTAATAAGACTTACAATTGTAGAGCATATACTAGCATCAACTCCGTAGCGATGACGGTGAACCTTTGAAAAAATACAGTCTGCCAACTGTCGTACTCCAGATTGTAAACCCGAAGCATGGCCGGATCGGCCAGCTTTGCTACCTGGGAAAGGATCCATTCGAAGTATGCGAAAAACGGCGGATAGTCAAGGGTCCATTCAGAAGTCTTTTCATAATACCATTCCCACAGAGGTAGACTATGAGTGATGGCTAGCCAGTTCCTGTGCACCTCGAAGTCGGTGGATTTGCTTGAGTGAGTTTAGTATCGAGTGTCCTGCAGGGTGAAGAAACGAAGTATCGGGTGCAGCAGGACTTACTAGGCCGGGAAGAGGAGGATCTTGAAAGCGGTCGCAACTATTGCGCACTGCGCAATAGTAGGATATGTTTCAGTCATTTGGATGTGAAGTCATGACATGTGCCGGCGGTCTCTCCTTTCCAGGTTGGGTGTGACTTGGGTGGTGTTTGGTGGCCTTCTAAGACACGATGGAGAGCGACGTGGACGTGGTTGCACTGCTGCAGCTGGTTGAAGAATTGAAGTCAATTGAGGCTAGGATGACAAGGTCCACCAAATCGGTACGTATTTTTACCGACGTGCGACATCTGTCTAACAATATACTGTGTAGTTGTACTAGAGGCCCGTGCGCCTGCTTAGTCAATCATTTTTATTCCATTGACTCGATCTGACACCCCTTCCTGCCTTCCACATGCCGCCCAGCTGCCGCCTTGCCCATTCCCGGTCTCTCCAACTGACACTTGACTTAACAGGGGTCGGGTACAAAGTACATCTAGCTGTGACGTTAGCGTGGGATATGTACTCAGGTACCGGTCCGTTTCAAAGCTTCAATGTTCTTAGTTCCAGGTTTAGCTTTAGCTTTAGGGGACTAAAAAAGGTACTACGGCGAGGAGTTACACCTGCACCTTTCTGGGGAAGGCTGAGAAAGTTGTCAAACTGTCCATCTTGCACCAATTTTTGTCTCTGTTCTTTTTTCTCCCCTTCATCAAACCAATCACACCGGGCTTTTCTTACTTCGCCTGAACAATGGTCGCTGGTGCTTCTAATTAACTTAGGAGACTTGTCTTCTCCTGATCTTACTCCAATTCTTGTGTGGTCAAGCTCCCCACACCCTGTGAGCTCCGGCGCAGGGCTAGCACAGCTTGGTGCAAAGTGTCCTTACGAACATCACGTACACTCCCTTAGGCATTTTCGACCTCACATACTGCCACGCAGCTACCCAAAAGGCTAATATCGCGTTCAATAATTTAATATACCATTGCGTCTTCCCAAGAGTTTTCGCCTTATTAATTGATACCCATTTCTAAGCCCAAGAATGCGTCTGTTACAATCTTCAACTCTTGCCTTCGGGCTAGCTACGACGGCCAAATTCGCTGAAGCGCAGGCGCAATTTCTCGTCAACGAACTGAGCTTTGGCTATACTGGAAGGTGAACTTTAGAATAGGACCACATTTCTCAATACCTAGAAACTGATTGGAGGACTTCAGAATAAACGACCGAGGACTAGCGACGGTGCCAGGCTTCTCTATACAAGGCACTCCCAACGTTCCCGAAGTCCTTTCCAACAAACTCATCCTCACACCACCACACCCCGGTAATACTCGAGGCGCAATATGGGCCGACCAACCGAACAAGTATTCAACGTGGGTGGCCGACGTCGACTTCCGGGTGAACGGCCCCGAAAGGGGGAGCGGTAACCTCAACATCTGGCTCGCGAGACGGGGCAACCAAGAAATTGGGCAATCCAGCGTTTACACCGTCAACAGATTCGATGGTTTAGCTCTCGTAATCGACCAACATGGCGGTTCAGGTGGTATGGTTAGAGGCTTCCTGAACGACGGGACCACGGATTTCAAGGCACACCAAAGCGTGGATAGCCTGGCCTTTGGGCATTGCAACTACGCCTATCGCAATCTAGGACGGCCCTCCCAGATCAAGCTAAGGCAGACGCCCCAGGTATTCAAGGTTGAGATCGACGGGCGGCTCTGTTTCGAGAGCGACAAGATCACCATCCCACCGGGATACTACTTCGGCATCACAGCCGCAGCTGGAGACAACCCGGATTCCTTCGAGGTCTTCAAGATGGTGACCATGACGGAAGATCTCAATGCCAAGTACGACGCGCCTCCGCAGCAGAGACAGCAAAACCAGAACCAGAACCAGGCGCAAGCGCAAACGAGCTACGGCCGCAAGTCTAATGCGCAGAACAACCAAAACGGAGGCGACGCCTTCGATGATTCTATTCCCGATTCTTCTGCAGACACCATCACGAGCTCTGCGGCTCAGTTCGCAGACCTCCACAACCGCCTACAGAGCACCAACCACCACCTCTCGACGATTTTCCGCCAGGTCGCCAGCTTAGGTAACCTAGGCGAAAAGCGCCACGAGGAGACTTCAAAGGCGATCAACGACGTGAAGCAACTGCTAGCGAAGCTAGATAAGCTCGACTCGCTTCAGAACGAGATCAGCAAGCTCCAGCGGGACATCAGGGACATGCGAAGCGACATCAACAGGAACGTGAAGGACTCGGAGCACGCGGTGAAGAACTTCATAGGCACGAACCACGGCAACATGCTAGAGCACGTGGCGGTCCAGGCTGCTCCGCGACACGGAAAGCTCATCTTCGTCATCATCGGGAGCCAGGTGTTAATAGTGGCGGCTTACATCTACTACGAGCGGAAGAAGACCATGCCCAAGAAATACCTGTAGGCTACCTTGTAGTTGATATTGTCAAGGTTGGGGCAATCGATTAGACAGACGGCCTAGGTACCTGGTGTGGTAGGGGGTGCGGCGCAGGGCTTTGTATAAAAATACCTACTATTTGGATGTGGGATGAATGTTGCATGATTGCTTTCCATAGCGGACAATAAAAAATGTACTATTTGGAAGTGTTCCATTTGATTTTGAACGACTAGTATGTGTCACCGGCATGGCATACATATCATATGTGTCTATCTTACCCCATGTTAGAAAAGTAGAAAGAATCACAAATCTTCAGCACACCATCATCATCGTCAATTGGGAAAGCTGCAAGTTTTGGTATAGGTAACGGATGTGGTGGTATAAAAGGTATAAAAAGGTGATGATAAAAAGGGGTCGTGAAACCCGCCCAAGAAATCAAATATATCGAACCCAGAAAAAATCAGAAAAAAAAAAAACCAAAAACAAATGGGACCTGATCAGACCAAGACAGACAGAGATACATCGGATACAAGTAGTACAGTTAGACTCTTTCCTTCCACCGAAACTCCAACACCCCTAATATGCAAACATTATGCAAACGATTGAATCAGAATCAAAAAGACATGTCCCTAATATGCAATATGCAACCCGTTTCATTTCATAAAACTCGTCCGTCCTTCATTTTCCTTCATTTTTGTTCTTGGTGTAGATTGTGTGTTGTGGTACGTCGTATGTTGATGTTGTGTGTGGTTGATTATATGGTATGTGGTTGACTACCTGTTGGCTGCTTGCTTGCTTGCTTGGCGGCTAGCTCAAGCATACCCCATCATGCGCAACAAGTCGTTGCCTTTGGGGGCGGTAGTCAAGTTCTCGCAGCCGGCCTCGGTGACCAGGACGCAGTCCTCGACGCGCACACCGCCGACGGCCCAGTAGCGCTCCAGCACGGCCGCGTCGATGTACCGCGCGTGCTCCTCGCGCCGCAGGAAGTACGCCTCGATGTACGGTCGGCAGAAGTACACGCCCGGCTCCACCGTCACGATCATGTTCGGCTGCAGCGTATTGTGCATGGGCCGCTTCTTCTTCTGGTTTCTGCTTCCGGTGGTGGTGTTGGTGTTCTGTGCTGGTTCTTCGGAGAGCGTGTTTTGCCGCGAAATGGGGGCTTGTCGTGTGGGGTGGCCCTTCAATGTCGAGAAGGTGCCCTGGCGCTGTGGCTTGGAGAAAGTAGGAGGAGGAGGAGGGGACTTGGCAGCGTCCCTAGTTGGTGAGGAAGAGGAAGAAGACGCTGGAGATGATGGTTGAGGCGTCGTTGGTGCAGCAGCTGGGATTGGAGCGGGAGAGGATCGTGGTGGTAGTGGTGGCGTATCAGTGCTCTGGCGTGTGGGCTGTGATCCGCCGCTGCTACTAGAGACACTGGGCGAGGACGAAGGGAGCTCGTCTTTCATGGCTTGCTTGATCATGGCGCGTACGGACTGGGGTCCGATGGGCCTTCGCTTCCCCCACATGCCCTCGCCAGCGGGTCGCAGGAGATCTCTGCTAAGAACACTAGGAAACAAATTGTTACTACGACGTGTACAAGAAGAAACGGGAATGAAAATGGGTGGTTGCGGTTGTGGACATAGGAAAGGGACGGGTTTGAAGGGAACAGGAGGGGAAGTGAATAGGGGATGGGAAGAAGAAACCAACTCGTGAACGTCAAGCCCGACATGGTGGCCTAAGCCGTGCGGGAAGAAAGCGGCTCCGGTGCCGTTCTTAAAAATCTCCTCCGCGGTGCCGCCGCGCAGGACGCCAAGCTCAAGTAAGCCTTTGACGGCTACTAGAGTAGCATGCAGTTGCAAGTCCCGGAAGACGACACCGGGGCGGATTCGCTGGATGCATTCATCCTGCATCTTGTGAACGAGCTCGTAAACAGCTCTGGCCTCAGCCGTGAACTTTGACCGCGGGCCTACGGGCAGCGAGCGTGTTACCTCGCTGGCGTAGCACGACCACTCGGCGCCCGCATCTAGCACCACGATCTGCTTTCCGATCAGGGGCTCATTATTCGCCCCATAATGCAGGGTCGAAGCGTTTGCTCCGGCGCCTGCGATCACGGGATACGCCTGAGTCTTGGCATTGGCCGCGGTGCAAGCCGCGATGAAGGCGGCCTCGACCTCGCACTCGTTCTTGAACGAGTTTACCTTGGTGGCGACCTTGCGGTGTGCCGCCGACGAGATGTCGTTGGCACGGCGGATCATGGCTACCTCGTACTCGCTCTTAATGAGGCGGGCCTCATCCATGGCGGGCTGCAGCGAACTGACATCGATCTTGATGTTCGGGCGCAGCTGCTCGAAGCCTTCAAATTTAGGGAGTTGTGACGGCCGGAGAGCATACAACGCCTTTACGGTGGTAAGCCGGGCAGTAAGATACGCCGGCAGTTCGCGCACGAACTTGACGTCGTGGACGTCCGAGCGTGCGAGACATTCCTCAGGCGAGGGTGTATCCCCGAACCAGAGGACTGTGGCAGGAGGCGTAAACGGCACCCACAGCGTGAGCTTGTCCGCAGCGATGTCGTACGTCACGCTGCAGCCAGGGAAGTCGGCGCCGGTCAAGTAGTAGAAACTGCAGGCTCTAGTCAGTATCATGGTCATATTGGAAATTGTTGAGTTATGTGAGTAGTTGGGGACGTACTATCGGCGTTGCCGGAATGGCGGTCCCTGGTCTGAGTCCTCCCAGGTTGATTCCAGTTGGCCGGGCAAGTAGATGATGCCATTTTCAGTTCCGAGCTCTTTGGCCACCTTTCTGGCGTGTTGTTTAGCTGAATGTGGTCAGTATACATCTGCAGACAGATCTAACTAAGGGGGATGAGAGGTCTTAAGAAATGCAGTGCTGGCGTGGAAATAGCTGAGGATAGTCCTCAGAGGACTCAACGAGTTAGCGTAGCATATGCTGTGCTACTCGAAGTGAAAGGAGATTGGGACCCCGTGATATGGCTCAGGGGGGCTAGAGTCACCCCTGGATTCCAGCTTGCGGTAACAAATGTAACTTGAACAATGCTCAAGTTGTGAACATGTGAATGCATGAAGCAATGAAATAGATGCTTCGAAATTCGAACGGGGAAGGACAAAGGACGACTGTTGCACCGGACTAGACTACCAACGGAAGTTGGCTTCTAGGTCGAGGGAACAGGACTCGAGACTCGAAACTCACCAGGATATCTCTTGGGGGCGTCTTCAGCTTTGGCTTCTAATTCTGCAACATTGTTGACTTCGACAGATCTGCCCCTCACAGCGTCGGTCAGTGGTAATCTAGACATGAAAGGAATGCTGAGGACAACTGCGACGGCGGCAGAGACGGCGCTCTGCAGCAAGCCCTTTGTCCTGCAGCGGATTGTGTTACGGACTTTCTGGTGGTCCATCGTGTCCATAGTGATGGGGGTGAGGAGGAGGAGGAGGTGAGTAGGTTGGTAGGGGGTTTGGAGAGGGCAGCTTCACGTACAGAGCATCGAATTCCTCGACGACCACCAGGTCGTGCTCGATATCTATAGCCTCCATCTCGACAGACTTTTTCAATTCCGAGTTGTTTTCGGACGAGTAGAGCAACGACAGCATCGTCGGTGGGGTGTAATAGTTGTACAAGTTATGCTTACCGACCCCCGGGGCGTGGGCCTATCGCTTGGCTAAAGCGGCTGATCTAATTTGGTAAAAACGGCTTATGCAGCCGCTTAGCTGGTTCAGCCTGGTTGGAGTGGCCTCACGTGGCGGAGTTCGGTTCGCGTCTCAGCATGGTACCTATAGTTTATTTACACGTGCGAAGGAGAAATTTCCTCGAAACACCGAGCGCCGCTTACGACCAAGTGACCTCCTCTCAGGCCGTCGTGCAGCCCCTAGGAAGCCCGAAGCTCGTTAAGGGGCAGGGGTTAGTCTGATGAGACTGGAGATCTCCCGCCTTGCACGACGTACTTTGACGCCGACCTGCCCACTTGGTCTCCACCAACTGGTCTACCAAGAACCATGTTTACGAGGACCGCCTCGTTCTTTTCATTCGCCTCCGATATCCATCGACGTAGCTTGGGCATATGGGGTGCTTAGGCGAGCTTCGCATTGTCCCTAGGACGGTCCGTTCCGACATCATCAACACGCACCTCTGACACTATATTCTTTACACACGCCAACTTATGCGCTTGATTCACGTGCAGATCTATGTACATCTCTTCACCTGAAATATGTGGTGAGGCGCCGTGACGCCGTGACGCCGCGCATCTTAAAGATCAGCGTTGCTGCTGTCCTCGAGCAAAACAAGACTTGACTCAAGTCTCATATATATTTATATTGGATGACATCTCTAGCACGAAAATCATCATCCGGGACTTTGAGAAGACCCATTTTCGACGTCGAGCATCGAATGCTTTTGATATCCCCAAACTCCAACCCATCGATCGTCTAAGAAGCAAAGATTCGTGGATATGCCGGTGTCGCAATCATGCATAGGGGTATCCTTTCTCTATTCATAAACCTAATCCATTCCATGTTGGGAAAACGATCCATGCCACGACGTATTAGCTAGTAACTCATCCATATCCCCCGATCGTTGGCCCCGATTTCGCAACGAGCGTGATTGGCCTGTTTGAAGCTGCGATTGTGGCTGTGTGTGCATCTGCTGCAGCATCGGGTCCGAGTACATCTGAGCTGGAAAATTGAAGCCAGGCTGTGCCTGCGATTGCATTAGGTACGGCGGTAGCGGTCCCATGAGTTGCCCCTCGATGCCTTCGTAGAAATTCGGTATATAGAATTGAGAAGGATCATGATGTGAAAGATCTCCCGGGCTAGCGTTAGGGACGCCGTGTTGATGGGCGCCGAAATCAACTTGCGGTTGGTTTGGGTATGCCAGAGGATCGTCCGAGGGGAACATCACAGCATCAAGCTGGTGGATCGGATTACCCGCGCTGAATGCCTGGTGCTGCAGATCCATAGGACTGGGCTCCTGCAAGGCTGCGGCGGTTACAGAATCCGGTGATGGTATTGACAAGTCTAGCGGCGAAAACTGGAAGGCGGAGGTAAACGCGTCGCCAAGTTCCGGCTGTGGCAAGGGAGAGTCGTTGATTGGGATGCCCTGAGGGACGGATCCAGCCGGAGCCTTCCCGGCCTTTTTCGATGATATGCCTTGAGGCCGATTGGCTCTCTCAGTCTGAGAACGTATTGATTCGCTAGGGTACGCTGAGGGAAGTGGTATCAACGTGGAGCTGCTATCCCGCGATCCCTCTGATGCCGGACGCTTTCGAGACGGCATGGCCCGTGCCTTCACCTCTTTAAGGTTGTCCGGTAATTGGTCGAAGAGCATCTATTAAAATTAGTCGTGTCTTACTAGCACCATTAACAAGTTTGAACTTACGACCAAAGAGCTAGATATGCGATCCGCCACCATGCTCTTCCTCGAGAGCTCAGTAATCATCTCTTTACCAGCGACGGCATCTGCAAGAATCTCCATGGATCCTGGCTTGTCTTGATTCTCTAGCACGAAGAACACCAGCGTTATGACGGCGAAAAATTCCGTGAAAAGTGTAAACCAGTACGGGCCGACAAGGGAAACTTGCTTCCGCATTTCTGTCCCGATGTGTACAATGTTCCGGGCGACGCTGACACCGGCAGCTCCACAAGCATAAGCGCGCTCATTCACGTCTTTGCCAGCCGAAATTCGTGGGGAGACATAATGCAGGAATGGTCTGTACAAGACCATCTGCACATGAGCAAAGGTAAACCTCAAAAGGTTGCGTACCCTAAATAGGTTTAGTTAAGTCCGGAGATAACTGCTGCGCCATGAGGAATCTTACCGAACAACTTCAACAGGACCCTCAGAGTCGGGCCGCCAAGCTACTGGCAAATCCTCGTTCCATCGTTGAAGTTCTTTCTCCATTTCCTTGATTTTCCCGTAGCTGATCATATAGGATGCGTAAGGCTGTCCAACACCTTCTGTTTCGCTCTGCTCCATGCCTTTGAGCGGATAGATGTGTTTTACAACCTTACCAAGGATATCCATCAATCTGACATGCGCGTTGAAAGCCTCGAAGAAGGAAGGGGTTCCTGGTGGCGGGATAAGTATCTCGTCCTTAGTGATATACTGGTCGTCCACAGGAGTTGGCAAAGGCTGATCGATGTCCTCGTCGTTGAGAAGTAACGGGAAACCTAGCAATGCGGATACATAAGTATCCATCTGGCGACATATATAAAATACTCTTCGTCTCGTTTCGGACTCTATCGGATTTAGTTTAATATGAGGTAGATGTCGATGTAAACCCATCCTTAAAGCAGATCTGAGAGCAATCCCTACGAATCCGTAGCAGGTGCTTAAATTCGATATCGACTGGATAAATAGTATCATAAAAAGCAGGGCTTGAAGCGACGTGAGATCTCGACATTCGGTTATATCCTGTAGCAGCMCCCTTGCCATGCCATAATATTTTACCCTAAAACACATAAGTTAGTTATGGCATGCACCGTCAGCTCGGAAGGGGCTTTGTATTACGCTTCATCGACTGATTTCTTGTACGGCGGGGTCTCGGAGTTGTCATCCTCGGGAATATTATACATGCAGCCGAGCGCCATGACAGAATATGCCAGCGCTAAGCTCCTCTTGTCTTCTTGCCTCCTGGCATCTGGAGGTTTTTCGTATAGATCGTCCAACATCTTGTAAAAAGAAGGGATATGGACAATACGTAAGAGGCATGTCGCATTATTGAGAGACTCGGAGCATAGGGCAAGTGCTCTTTCCTTCGGAGGTAAGTCATATCTGTTTGAGGTGTGACTCGGCGCTGGCCGCGAGCCCGACAAAGGCCTTGGGGAATCAAGAGCAGCAACGCCGGCAGGCCGAGGGGGCCGGGGAAGGAAAGGTATCTGATAATCTCTGCCCAGAAGACTGCGGAAATGCTCCTTCATTCTTTTGAAGAAGACTGAGCCGGAGGAATTTCCATGGAAATCGTAATCGCCTTTTTCGTCGAGGTCGAGCTGGCCAACCGTTTCGATCATAGAATGCAACTGGGCATCAACGGACGACGAAGAGCCGGACGGCTTCCCCTTAGTCGCGGCAGCTCGAATCCTAGCTTGCTCCCGGATACGAAATTCTTGCTGGACGGCAGGATCCAGGCTGGGATCGTTGAGGTCGACATCTGGCATGAATTTGCGTAACAATGTCTCCGCTCTGGAGAGCTTGTTTTCCAGTGCCTCTATATACTGCGGGGCTGGGTTCCTGCGCCTGTTGGAAGGCTTGTCGTACGTGCAGTCTAGCATCAAAACATCAGTCGGATTAGGCAATTGTCGACTAGAGAAAGTAAAGGTTTACCATAGCTATACACCTGACAGTGAGTGCACGGCTGCTTCCCATCGCATTTGATTTTCTTCCTACGACATTCACTGGCAAATTGTTAGTGATTATACGTTTAGGTGTGATTTGAGCGTTGGGCTCTCGATTGTCTGGTTTATGGGCTTAAGAGGGCACAGGATAGATTGCCATAACGTAGAAAATACGAAAGGGAGATAATTCTAAAAATGCATACTCGCACGCGCGTGTGACCCTCCGACGCTTCTGAAGAGGAACAGACGGGGCTTCGCTGGAACTCTCAGCACGGTTACCTTGAGGGACAGAAGTCGGCGTATCCCCGGACGCAGACTCAGTCGCTAGAGTTTGCAACGCAGATTCCTCATCGTCAGATATCTGACCGTCTGCGGCCTCAGGTTTGACAGATGTTGCGCGATTCGCAGGGGGTTGCGAAGAGCGCGAAAGAGGAGACATATCCGGCTGATTGTGGGTGCCGGGAATGGCMCCCTCCTCAAATGAGTGGAAAACAATCCGCTAGTGTCTACTTTCTCAGTTTCCGCAATTATTCGGGAGACAGGAAATATGTCATTTTGAGAATACTCGATGCTCTTAGCCGAAGTACTTTAAATCACCAGGCACAAGGGTGTAGAGCACGGAAGCGACCTATATAAAAGAAGTTAGTATCACGCGAAGAACCGCGTCCAATTGAAGCCTTGCGAACGAGCGAAATGGGTAGGTAAAGATTTGGATTGGACGTTGGCCAAAGGACCAGAAAATAAACCGACGAGACGGAAGAAGGTGAGTAAAGGAGACTCTTATCTGAGCACCCACAGCCGGGGAAGACTGCTAATTGAGAAAAAAATAGGTAGAGGTAGGTAAGGTAAGACAGGGTGGTGGATGCTGATGCAGTAGCGCAGGTAATGGCATAGGGCGACCAGGCTTAGGTAGATAGAGGTAGAATACCTATGAAGTGCTAAATTTGCTATTACGTATGTGTGGGTTGTCGTCTTCTTTTTTGGTTCCCCTATTAGTCTCGGCGAGATAGACACACCTGTAGGGCTCCAGCGACAAGAGCGACCAGTATCGGAGGATACCTTACCTACCGGACGGGGATGGTCGTGTTTGGCGTCTCGTGATGAATTTGGGCGACGAGCAAAAACACAGGTCAAATGAAGTGAAATGAAAAAAAAGGGTGGTCGGAAGAACCCGATCGGTTCAAGGCTGGAAGGATGGACCCGATACTTCTTCAGGCTAGCAGCTCAGATACGTGATGCACGACTGCCAGCGGTATATCCTTCTCTTTTGATCTTCGAAAAGTAAGAAATGCGGTTAAGGGAAATCTGAAGCTAATTCGGCTCCTAGAGGCATTTCAAGGGGGAGTCGATGGAACGCTCAGGAAGAAGACATGGTGGCTCGAGTGGGGAGATGCAGAGAGTTTAGGTCGTTTGGGAACCGTCCATAGCCTGGAGGTACCTGGGTAGGTACATACAGGTAGCCTGGAGGGAAGCAACATTGAACGCTGCAAGTTGAGGCAAGGCGCGGGGCAGCCGATCCTTGAGCTACTTGGGTACGTACATATGTACCTACAGACCACATCCTACAGTTAATGAAATACGACGACAGGCACGAGTCACGGCGGGACGATGCGGCAGGTTTAACGTGCGTACGGGGCGGCGCTAGACCCGGCGCAGTGACTTCCATCCATTATCCATTCCACCCACCCATCCATGGATACCGTATTCGTTCACCCCCTACACAACCTGGAAGCTAGGTGCATACACTACCTACAAGTCTCTAACCTATCCACAGAGTCTCTATAGAACATTCAAATTGCTTTTTGTGGGCAAGCTGGATATTCTCTCTTAACAATTACGGCTTCATATTCCACAGAAGAGCACGTTGATGTAAGTCGGAGCTTGGCAACACCACGAGAAGCTCTTAGTCTGCAAAGCTAAAGTACAAAAGTGCTTTTTAGCTCTCAGGTTAAAGCAGCATCCCATTCGCAATGTAAGCACATATGTAGGTACGTAGGGCTTCATTTATTCGTACTGGAGCATCAATGCTTGATTGGAAGCTCGAGTCCTACATGACCGTGGAGCGAACTGGAGGCCTCTAAGCTTCACATTCCATACAGTATCAAGATACCTATGTTGACCCAAGATTGACCTGTGAGATCCTCTAGATAACAGGATTATCCAACTAGGATAATAATCGTAATTCCTCAACAAACTCGGCATGTCTACGATAATCTTCGGGCTTGCCTCGGTGTCGAATTATGAGAATGCCTATGATCCCTACTCTCATGCAAAGTAATCACTAGAAAACTCCGTTATGTATGAGGCTGAGTTCGCTGGATCATGACCTTCCGTACACGTTGAATTGGTGCTAGCTGTATCTTAAGTAGTCCGCTCGACGTTAAGCCTTTAGACATATATGTATGTCCCGTCTTCAAATATGACTCACATATAGCGCCGTTTCTTAGGTATCCGGCACAGGTTGTGCCCTCTATTGCGGCATGTCTCTTCAACCTTTTCGAATACACGAATGGGAGATTTCGTTGGGATAGTCTATCCGCTTAGGCATTAATTTTGATGAAGAATCCATGAAGCGATACCCAGACTGCAATTTGGGGTGGTGCAATACGAATAAGCGTATAAGCGTACAGGCGGTCCTGGACCTTCGCTACGGCGGCCTCCCACTACCACTAGCGCGTCAACGACATCATAATCGCGTTTACTGGCCAGGAACCTAGGGTACCATTGCAGGTCTAATCACTTTCGCGGGGAGCCCATGGCGGTCTTGGCACGCCCTAGACCTAGAAGCAATTTTCCTACTCGCGAGGCAGTTTTGGGCTGGAATAAGCATGTTAGTTTGAGGAGATTTTAAAGGTTAAAATACCCTCTGAGGAGACTAGATACTGGATGACGGCGGAAAACACTGTTTATCAGGCCATGTATCATCTACTCTCTAGGCTTATAAAATGACTTACGTTGGTATTCTCTTCACTTCCGCATACTATTCGCAAATAGTTACCTCTAGAGTTACTGAGAACTCGGAAAACCGGCACATCGTCGTCTTGGCCCTCTCCACCGACAAGGCCCCTATCAACCGGAACACGCGGTGATTGGAGCTCACGTCAACATGTAAGGTCGGTCGCGATCTTGGCACTATTCGCGGCATGGTCCTCATTCAGGCCGCCCAGGTCGTCGCGGAGAGAGGAAGAGACATCTAGGCATGGCGCGTTCGTCACAGCTGCCAAAAGAAAGAAAAAAGAAGGTTGGTGCCAGGCAATATTTCCAGCCCGGTTTGAACTTACCTGCAAGTTGGAATCCACAGAATGATCAATATATTATTATTACTTATTACATCTGCTGTTGAATGAGGTGTATGCGTCACCCTTTGTCCGTTTATATTTTGCCTCGGGGAATTGTGCACCTAGTCCTACGTCCTAAGGGGTATTAGGACCGGCTCCTATAGTTCAGCCGACTAAGGAAATCTTTTGAGACGGGACATTGCCTATCTCCAAATAACAAGTTTTCAGTTGCCCTCTTTTATTAATTTTACCTAGCCAGCAATTCTTTATTTCATACAGGAGTTTACTTTTAAATCGTGCAGTTATAGATACCTCATATGTAGTTTGCTTTGCAGAAGCAAGAATCGTGAGTAATGATATGACATGACGGGTTGGTGGATGCGGTCCAGCGGATCCAACACCCATCATCATAACATTTCTTGAATTTGTTCACAGCTACATGTGGGCGAAGTCGAACTATTAAAAAAGCCAAGTCATTCTCAGAGATAGCAAACTTGGCATCCCAATCAGCTGCCTCGCCAATATCAATAACAAGCCACTTCGATTGATTGTATCCTTCATCATGGAATTATGTATACCTCCATGATGATAAAGGCGCGGATGGATGTATGTATGTAGAATGGATCCGGCAGCAATATTTCCCAGGATCGTTTACCGAGTTTCGGCTGCTTTGTGGACCCAGTGAAAGAGAACTCTTTCATCCTGTCCGTAGGACAAGCATGGCGTAGCCTGTCTTACATCTGCCAGCTCCTAGAACTTTACTATGTACGTGCCTACGTGCATCCTAAGACTTTGTACAGAAGCAATGAGGCTTTGATACAAGGTGCGACGTTGGTAACACTAAGTAATATTTAGCAAATCACAGCACGTTCTCGTTGTTGCAATCTTCCTAGATAAACTCCACTTAAGCCTTACGCCCACGCTAGCTGGATACGTACCCGGGTCCCTGGATCACCATCCAATGGAATCAATTCAGCAGGCTGGTACCTAAAGTATGGTCCTGATAAGCGATAAGACGGTAAGCTACCCCGCCAAAACCCGTTGCAGCTTTATCGTCGTCAACGGTATTGCACCTTAGGCAACTAGGCTACCGACAACATCGACATTCATTGCAACTCTAACATTAGGTACTTCCGCCGGCATTCACAATTGCCATCGCCAACGTAATATCTCTAATACCTAGACCCTGACCATTTAGTGCTGGCATCATGGCGGCCGACCAGCACCTCCTCGAGTACTTTACCGCCATGGACAACCAGGGTGGCATCATCGTCAGAGGTGCGGGACCAATTCGAGCGCATCGCCCAGAAAAGAGGTAGAAGCTGACATGCCGTAGATGCCCCTAAGCTGGATCTCGATCTCTATATCTCTAATTATAAAGGTTCGTTACTTCGTTACTTAAAAAGACGAGAGGTGCCCGCGCTTGCTTCACGTGTTTGTTCATCATACTCATCGCTCTTCACTCACCAACTAGGCCGAACTAGATTCGACCGGCTATTGTTGATCGGCCAATCATCTGTACCTCTATGCGTCGATGCCCTAAAGGCAGCCGTGGCCGAAGCCAAGCGAGGAAAGGACGTCTCGAGATACCGTGAGGCGTGGGAATGCATCAGAATAGCGGCTCCGGACGAACCCGAGGCTAAGTGGGATGAAGCTTGGGCAACAAACCGTGACAAAGAAAACAAGGCGGAGACACATCGACTAGAGGCCGAGCTTAAGGGTTACAAGAATAACCTGGTTAAAGAGAGCATCAGGGTATGAGTTTATCCAAGCTAATCCGCCCGCCCCATCAAACAAAGTATTCTAACAATTTCAGATCGGCCACCGCGACCTTGGCGAACATCTAGAGTCTATCGGAGAGTTGAACCTTGCTTCTGAGACCTACATCAAAATGCGACCCGATGCGAGCACGCAGGCTCATATCCAAGACGTGGGCAAGCACATTGTGAGCATCATGCTGCAAAAACAAGACTGGGCCGGTGTCCTAGCAAATGTCAATAAAGTACTGGCCGTGAACACGAATACCGACGAACAGAATGCAGAGCAACCTTACCAGAAGATGGTTTCCGGCCTAGCATACCTTGGAACCGGCAAGTTTTACGAAGCCGCCCGGTGTTTCCTCGAGGTTGGAGACCCGACCGTCTGCCAGCGTCACAATGACATTATCAGCCAAAACGACATCGCCACATACGGTGGACTTCTAGCACTCGCCTCGATGGACCGATTGGAGTTGCAATCTCGAGTTCTAGACAATTCGGGTTTCAGAAACTACTTGGAATTGGAGCCGCACATCCGCAAGGCTGTTTCTATGTTCGTCAACGGCCGATACTCAGCCTGCTTGGGAATCCTCGAGTCATACCGAAACGACTACCTCCTCGACATCTACCTCCAGAAGCATGTCTCTGCGATATTCTCGCAGATCCGAAGCAAGTGCATTGTACAATACTTCTTGCCTTTTTCATGCGTTACTTTGGACAGCATGAACGCAGCCTTTGCTAAGCCGGGAGAATCTATCGAACCGGAGCTCATCAACATGATTCGAAGCGGAGTTCTGAATGCTCGTATCAACACCATTGACAAGGTAAGTTAGGAGATTTTCGCCTAGACTTGTGCATTACTAAGATCACAATTTAGCTCCTTGTCGCAGTCTCCACCAACTCCCGAGCTGCTATGCAGAAGAAGGCCCTTGATGCCGCCAAGAACTACGAGAAGGAAGCCATGGAGCGAATCCGACGGATGAACATCGTAGCAGCCGAGCTTGAGGTTAAGGCTCCTCGAAAAGCTGCTGGCGGAGGAGCTGGTTCCCTTCCCGGTGTGGGCGATATCTGGCAGGATGATAGAAGACAGCACGGTGCCGGCGAGACAATTGCTTAGAGGGCATTGCGGCGGAAGTAGGACGGCCGGGCCGAGGGGAATGGAGATGAGCCGGACATGGACCGTCGATCAAAGAGGTCACCAAGACACCTGAGAAGCCGACACGGAGGGACAGTTGGTGAATGCAGTTAATAGGTTGTTGCATGAGACGGACATAGAGAATATGGCTTAGGAGTTGCTAGGATAAGGCGTTACGGACATTGCATTAGAGCACTTGCAGAAAGCTTTACGAAGTTACGCCCGAACGGCTAGATATGCCACCCAAAAGACACGAGATTCATGAATACCCCATAGCCAGGTAGCTTAGGGGCTCAATAGCTTCTATTAATAGAGCTACTTCATCCCATCAACTGTCTAATATCTTCAGGCGGCCAACGCACTTGCGCGAAGGTGAGGCATCTCTTGATGCTCTGTAGGTACTTCCTCGTAACCTCGTCACTCATGATGTGTCCCCTCTCGCCATCGTGTAGCTTCTCACGCGCACTTCGCTCGTGGATACCCACCATGGTAACGCCGATGGGCCACGCCGCCTTGCCGATACTAAGTCGTAGATAGCCATCGTTCGCGTCCACGTACCGCCGTTCCTGTGCCGCCTGCACAATCTCGACAATGGGTTTGAGAATGTCGTCTTCCAGATCCCCCTTCTCGAACTTGCGGAATAGCGGGATCATGTTGTCTCGGCTCGACACCATGGCATTGACGGCGGCCTTGCTGGCGAACGTATCCCGCTTCTCCTCGCGCGCGAGCGCCGCCTCCCATTCGCGCAGCACCATGGTGAAGTACGAGGCTAGCTGTCGGAACAGGTATGCGCGGCCTTCCTTGTCTTGTGGTATCGCGCCGGATACCTTCATGTCCTTCTCGTCGACTAGTCGGAGTGTTGTGGGAATGGGGCCGGCTGTCACGACGGTGGTGAGCTTGCGGTATCGTTTTAATTTCGCCCGGTGGCTTTCCCCGAATAGCGTTGCTGGGTGGCCTAGCTCGCGCAGCTTCGCGACCAGCTGGTCCTCGGGTATGTCCTCCTGCTCTGGGCCTAGGCTGCCTTCGCGGCTGCTGCTGGTGCTATCCTGCTTCGGCAATTCGGGCAATCCTAGCCTCTTCCTGCGCAATCGCTCCTCCTCTGCTGCCTGTTCCTCGCGCCGTCTTCTTGTCTCTTCTTCCAATTTCCGCCGCTTTTCCTCCCGAGCTCTGGCTTCCTCCGCGGCCTCTTCCTCGCGCTTGCGCTTCTCAGCCACCTTTGCTGCTCGCTTCTCCTCGAGCGCCTTTTGCTCTGCCCTGTAGGCGGCTTCGCGCTGGGCTTCGATTTCGGATCGTTTTAAATATTTTTTGCTGGAGGACGACTCGTCGGTGGTTTTTGGTGTCGCTTTCGCGAGTTCTTTGGACATGAGGGCCGCGAAATCCATCCTGGCGGCTGTGTTCTGTTCCGTAGAACCGGCGAGCCTATCGTAGGATTAATGATGAACGGTCACTGAAAGGACGTCTACACGACTTCGGGTGGGGACGCGCTTGGACGATTGGGTTCTTTGGGAGGKGAATTTCTGGACGGCGGGACGAGCCGTGGAGTCGATTAATGTACGGGAGCCATAGAAACAGAGCGTAGAAAGTTCCAATGCGTGTCGGCGAATTTATAGCGGGAAACACCGACATGTTAGCCCGGTTGTTAGGTCGGTTACATCACCCAAGCCGCTAGACTGCCCAGGGCGACGTGCGGCTGGCGGCTGGTGCTGGCTGTAGGTGGGACCTTTAAACCTTATTTAACAAGCACAAGCAACACATAACCCCTGGGTCGTCCTAAATCTTATCGTAGGAGGCTTGCGAGCTCCCGCGCTTGCTTGCTCAACAATCGGGAATGCCAACTCACCGGCTCGAAGCCTCGACCACCGAAGATCTGAATTTTGGCCTCAGCTCCTGACCTGACATTACTTCATACCGTCCCGTCCACCCCTTGTATAATAGGGAGCTCACACTTGTCAACTCTTTCCCATCGCAGCAACATGATTTGAACCTCTCAACTGAGTCGTCCCTACGAAGGAGCTACCTCTTGGGGGAAGTCATACAGTACGATGGATCGTCACACAACACCGCCGTTTATGCTACGGCTCTTCTACCGAACTGGCGCGTTTCACAGGTAAGTCAGGCTAGCACGTCAACATGTGTCTTTCGAAAAAACAATTCCCAGTCCTCCGGGCTGGGATTCAGGGTCATTGGTAACTCATACGCAAGTCTTAGACCTGATGAGTTCCTCACCTTCCCACTCCCGCCGCACATAACCATACACACCTGGCCGGATTGCAACCTGAGAGAGCTATCCTACATCATCGCCGCCGCAAAGCCCGCCTTGCTCCCCGACCCGGCAATTGGCACCCGTCTGGCCTTCCGCCTCATCTTCCCGGACACGAGGAACAACTCGGCGGGTCACACGACAGCACGGTACGCTGTCAAGGACCTAGGTAGCGTGGTGGTTGGTGACGGGGGTCGGGGCCTAGACCCGGACGACCCCGATGCGGAAAAGAAGCTTGAGGTTGACGGCGACAAGACCCTGGCTGATGCCCGGTTCGTCGTCGGTGACTATATATCCTGCGCCATTCTCCCTCCACTTCCCGACGGCAGCGTCGCACAAGCCTCCAGTGCTAGGACCGGACGCGGGTCCGGCGCCGGCGAGTCTAGGGCCATGATAGGACGTACGCCTAGTGGTTCAATCGGAGCGAGAGAGCGAGAAAATGGGAATGCCCGGCCTGCTAGACAGAGAAATAGCGGTCGAGGCTACGACGGGTTCGCAAACCGTGGTAGCATACCATCGGGTGAGTGGAGGAGAGGAGAACGGCTACCCGATCCACCACCTACTGGTCGAGGTAGAGGAGGAGGAAGTGTAGGAGGTGCAAGACGAGCTTGAGACGAGAATCATATAGACAATTGTGTCCGTCAAGGGGAGACCAATGGAAGATCAACAACAGACTCAATGTCAACAAACGAATTATGGTATAGATGTTTTCCTCGTGGACAATAACAAAGTGAGTTGACATCTTCCAGTTATCACCAGCCGTAGCTATTCATCCCATTTACTAACCCACCACTTAAGAAAATCGCATCGTCGTGGTTTCAATGCCAGACGCAAATTGATACCCGAATGCTACCACCAGTGTTCAAAATGGCAAGTCATTAGGTACGGATACCCTAAAAGAAAGAAAAAAAAGTTGGCAATTTGTTTTTTTGGTTCCTATTTATCTGCATTGTTCGGGTTTTGCATGGGATTGGGCGGTCAAAAGGATATTTGCATTATAGAAGTTTGTTACGATTTTAATACAGGTGCTATCAATCTTGACCTAGCTTAACAGCACATGGCTCTTCGGGACTCGGTTAAGATATGTGCTGATGGGGTGAATGGTGAACCAACCGTCCAGTTGTACCAGCTTAGTGGGATGTACTGAACCGAGGAGTTTCAGGGCTCTCGTTCTCGAGCAGCATGCGATGCCGTCATCTACCTAAGTCTGTTGGGAGTATACTAGGGTTCGTACGATGAGTCAAGTCTCCTTAATCGACCGTCCTAGAGGTATCTCGGTCAAATCCAGCCTTATGAAGCGTCTATGCGGTACCCGGCTGAAAAGGCGAAATAAGCCATTGGATCACTCAATGGTCACGCCCGGGGCTGCATAGCGTTTCCCCCTCAGTAACTTCCAAGTTCGTGTAGAAAGGATCACCAAGGTAATAATGTTGGCAAAGACCTCGTTGAATTTCTGTAGTGTACCCAGCTTTATGTACAATCGTTTCTTGCCTTCCCATTCCGAGCTATTTCTTAGAACTCGCTGAGCAAGTCTCCCTTCCTCTTCGCTCGGAAATCCCACTTGCCCTGCGTATTGGGGTCCCCGGTTAGTAATAAGTCTCTCTGGATTTCCTGTGCAAAGGCCACTCACGTCTGTCTTGTAGGCAACGACGCCGAAGATGGAAGGAACGACAACAACGAACATGAAGGTGACGCGGGCAGTTCTCGGAGTCCATCGGAAGTACTTGTGACGGTTCGTGGTCATGGCTACGGGATCAAGTTAGTAGTAGCTCATCACCTCGAAGTTCCTGCGCTGCATATTATCTGCCACCGTGCCGTACTGTTTTCGTAGGAGAGGGAGAAGGAGAATAGCTAGACATACCCCCCAGCTTCAGGATGGCCGGGTCCAACCGCATACCTGCCCGTTAATGTTAGCTTTCTCACTTGCCAATTGTCGCAAATGGGGTTCTGAGGGTAAACTCACGGTAGTGCTCTAGGCCGGCCATTTTGACGGTGATAGGCAGTCGCCGCGCACTGAGTTAAGGGCTGTATAGAATGTTGCTGTCAAGCGGTCGATTGATTAATCGCAGGTAATTGAAGCTTCAATTGACTCGAGACGTCTCGGATGGCCTGAGGCTTGTAACGTGGGGGCCGTTCAGGCCAAGCCACTTTGTGGCTCTCGATCTAAACATAATTACATAATCACAAGATAGGAAGCTGACGTAATGTGCAGAGCACCACATCAGTGCTTTCAATTTCAACGTTACCTAACTCAATTAATGGAATACATGTCGCTCTCATCTCACAAACAGAACTGTATACTAAACCATTCCTGTATGTTTTCGGCAACAATGAAGCTTTGATAGGCTCGTACTTACTGATAATCCATATCAGTTTTATTTCACACCTGAGTTGTCCCAATGCTTTTTAACTACACCCTCACACAACTTGTTGTTATGTACATGTAGTGCAAACAGATCTATGATGTAGCCCACAAATACTCTTAGTGCGAAATTGTGATACCTCGGCACTTTGAAGCTTTTGTTATTTAAGATCTAGATGCTTGGAAGCGAAGTGAATTCATCTCCCACTTCAGTCAATGGTCTACAATCTCCTGATAATTCAACCGTGACGGATTTAGTATCATCTGCTGTTTCGAGTCCAAAGAATTAGCCTAAGCAAAGCGCGAGCAGTCCTTCCTCTGCAAGCTTCAACATCATTACCTTAAGCTACTTAGATCCCATTCATCGTAATATATCACATGAAAGCTACCGTTGTCCACGTATCATAAGCCATGGCCCCCGAAGACCAGCCAAAAATAAAGCTCTATTGGTATAATTCATATTTGTCATTCTCATTATTACCCACGAGCTACTCGATGCTAATCATCAAGCAGGCTAGAGCAGTCTCGTGCTCAGAACATTCTTTGGCTCCTTGAGGAGCTTAAGGTGCCTTATGAACTCGAAACGTTCCATCGAGTCAACATGCGTGCTCCACCAGAGTTGAAGAAGATCCATCCGCTAGGAAAATCTCCCGTGGTCTCTGTCACMCCTCCGGGGTCTACGGAGCCAATTGTTCTAGCCGAAAGCGGTTTTATTACTCAGTACCTGAGTGAGCACTTCGGTCGAGATACTACAATGATGCCTAAGCGTTGGAAGGACGGCCAGGAAGGGAAGGTCGGCGGCGAGACTGAGCAATGGCTTCGGTGGCAGTATTGCCTCCACTATGTCGAAGGCTCACTAATGCCCATGCTATTCATGGCAATGATCCTTGGGACGCTGAAGGGCCCCAGAATTCCCTTTTTCATTCGCCCCATTACGGCCATGGTTGTCAATCAGCTATTCAGCCGTCTTGTCTTTCCTAACGCACAAGCACAGCTAGGCTTCCTGGAACAGCAACTAGAGACTTCGGGAGGCGACTACTTGTGCGGCCCGGAACTTACATCTGCGGATGTGCTAATAAGTTTCGCCTTGATCGCCGCCAAGGACAAGTTTGAGACCTTCGGCACGTGGGATAGCAGCCCTAGGACATTATACCCCAAAGTTTTTGCATACATCGGCAGGCTCGAGACGCATCCCGGATATAAGAAGTCTGTGGAGAAGGTCAAGGAGATTGATTCTAGCCTTGAGATTATGTTCCCGGCATAAGTTGGATCTGAGACTCTCCGTCATGTTGTGTCACCATTCTCCGCACGGATATGTGATGATGCATGATTTTGAAGGTATAGCGAATACCTAGGTACGGTGTATACCGATTCGGAATACAGACTACCGATTGGATAAGAATGAGGGATCATGATTTGGGGCGGGAGCTGAGAACATGCATCTTGCAGTAGCGGTCAACCTAACAACCCAGCCATTTTGAGATAAATGTCGTCAGCATGCTTTAAACAACCAATAATCATGCACTAAAATAAGCCAATTCATCGAAGCGGCTGTGCGTGGGGTCTAAGTTCCGTTGATCGTTGTGGCTTTATTCTTCGACAACCGCTCCCCACAGCCGTAAAAGACACTAACCCACAAGAGGCGCAATACGGGTTATACGCGTATCAGAGGGCAATTATACGAATACATAATAGGTACAGTCGACATAACATAACTGCGAGTATTTGCGGTTGATTTGCATGACGTCCAAACAAATCCCTATCCAACACGCCAGCCTGCCAGCTTGCCATGTTTGCTAACTGGCTTACACCGCCCCAATTGGACGGTTACATTCCCCCGTTTCCATCCCAAGTGTGCTGGCGACATCATGATAAATAAAAACATGCACTTTTGTGCCCCCGATTGCTTGGGCCGAATGCTGAGTAACTACGCCCGAACGGTGTGGGACCCGGGCAGTAAAGTGCTATTCGGGGCAGAAAACCACTTTTGCGGCAGGAGTACGTGTCATGAAGAAATGAAGAAACGAAGGAACCCTGGATGTCCTTGCCTATAATACGTGGCTGCATTGTGCTACTGAGCTCATGTTAGGTTTAGGCAGGTTAGGTAGAGTAGCAGATACCCGCTAAGTTATGATTGTAGTGGCAGGKACACATGAGCCTACATGAGCCGACATGAGCCTAGCTGCCATCTAAGTTGGTTGGGTCCAGACCCCCAGAAATTCTCTCAAATCATTTCTCTTCATTGTCTTAAGAACCGTCCAAATCTGGTTATTGTGCTGCCTAACCCAACGTATTCTCTGATATCCAAGTCCGGACCCTTCCAATGCCGACAAAGACCCAGAGCTTCTGTCTTCAGTAGCTTCGCTAAAACCACATAATACATACGATAACCCGCTTTGCCCACAATTAGCGTGGACTACCCTCCCGTCGCCCGCTGCCGCCTCCGAGTCACGAGCTTGACTACTTAAACTAATTGCTTCCATTTGGGAGCGTTATTAATCGCCTCCCCGGCACATCCGGCCATGCAACATCACCCGTTTTGTGGATTATAATTCTTTTTCTTACCAAATGCACCGCCGAAAACTTCTTGTCAGCAAGGACCAAACGGATGATACGAACACATTTGTGAAGCCCAATTGTCAATGACATTGACCTACTTGATTGGGCAGCATGGCGAGCACACCTAAACGTCAGTCTCAGGGGTCTCACCTGCAGGCCACATCAGAGCCACCCAGTTTGGTAGTTTCGGATGGAGAGGCCTCGCCAACGTCTGATAGTGCAGCAGATGACGAGCCACTCTATATGGACCAAGATGATGCACAGTCCATCATACAGCCAGCCTTGAGCGCCGCGGCGACAAGGCTCACGCTACCCAAGACACCAGCTGCTGAAAAGGCCGCAGCCTTGGAACGTCTACCTGGGGGAGGTCTATTCAGTGTCATTGAGGGTACGGTGACTCCAGAACCGGAGCCTTCACCGGCGATGGGCCAGTCGAGTGAGACGGTGTATCGAACTAGTATGGCCAAGGCTTCAACACGTCAAACTAGGGGTCTTTCCCTAGGCCAAATGCCTTCAGGTCATACTCCAATGTACAGGTTCCCGTCACCATGGCAGTCAGGGCCCAAGCAGATGATCGTACAGAACGAGTCTGGCCCAAAGCCCGCCTTAGCAAGTGTGCTCGGAGAGAGTAAACATCGCCGCTCTTCATCCGGGGGAGCGGATGTTTTGAAGAGGATACGAGAAGCATTCCCCTCTATGCCATCTATCTCTCTGCAATCATTCTTCTCGGAACCATCATCGGCGAAAAGTACAGGTTCGGATTCGAAGAGATCTCCGCTTGCAAACGATAGCGGAAGTGAGACAAAGCAATTTCCATCCTTCCTTGCTGAACCTCCCACCATGAATCCCAGGAGCTCAACAGTGCCCACAAATAGGCAATCGCTCATGAATCTACCCATCCGCACAGCTGAGGGTCCTCCATTGTCTCGACCGTCTAATCGACCGCGGGCAATGCGAAGATCAACATCTGATGAGTCCATGCTCTACCATTCGCTCTCTAGAGTATCGTCTCTTGGCGACGATGAGAGATGGAATGATATTCGAGAGCAAAAGAATAGTAGACTCAAGGCCATTACGGACAGCTGGGACAGGCCGACTTTCAAACTACCCCAATTACCAAACATTATTCCAGCACCACTCAAGAGAAACTCACTACTGGGGTTTGATCAGTCCGAACCTTCTCTCTCAGGTACAGCTCGTACCTCGACCATCCTCGAGGCTGGTCCGCCGCCACTGAAAGATGACAATTTGTCGGACCTTGATCGTGCTTTGGAGTTACTGACAGGTGATATTGTCATCATGGGTGGATACCGTGGCTCAGTACTTAGATCTACGAGAACTAATCGTCAAGTCTGGGTGCCTGTGAAGCTTGGGCTGAACATTCGAAAAGTAAATCTTGAGGTCGGTCTAGATGTTGAGGATGAGGAGCGAATGGAAGAGACCATATATGCCTCTGGCATGCTCAAAAACATAGGACCTGTCGATATCTCTAAGCGTTTGTTTAAAAGGCTAAGAGAGTGTGAAAACGCCAGAACAGGAAAGCTCCGGGTATGGGACTACGGCTATGATTGGAGATTGAGTCCTCACCTCCTCTCACGCAAACTAATCTCTTTTCTCGAACAACTACCTTCAAATCAAGGCCAGGGCCCACCCGAGGCTAGAGGAGCAACAGTTATCGCGCATAGCCTTGGAGGTTTGATTACGCGCCACGCCGTAAATCAACGACCTGAGCTGTTCTCGGGAGTAATATACGCGGGTACACCACAGCGATGTGTGAATATTCTAGGGCCCATTCGAAATGGCGATGCGGTGCTCTTCAATGAGAAAGTCCTAACGGCCCAGGTCAACTTTTCACTAAGGACGACTTTCATATTCCTGCCTGAAGACGGCTTCTGCTTCATAAACAAGAATACGGGGGAGCAATATCCAGTCGATTTCTATGACCCACAGGAGTGGGTGAAGTACTGCTGGAGCCCGTGTATCGAGTCCCCATTACCTGCCTTCAAATCGCGTTCTAGCGCACTTAGCTCATTGCGAGAACTCTCTGAGATGCTACCAGCGCCGCTTCGAAGCCGGGGCAATAGCGCGGCCAGCGAGTCCCGATCACCGACACGTAATATCATTACTGAATCGGCTCGGAAGGCTGAGGTTGCCAATGACAGGACCTTGGCCCCTCAGATGGGTGGTGACTCGAGCGCACACGCCCAGCACCAGCAAAAACAAGAGCAATATCGCCTGGATCACGATGCCGGGGCGCGAGCTCGTAACTTCGCATACCTTAAACGTACACTAGCCGATACCAAGCGCTTCAGGGCCGAAACGCAGCACCGGCCGGAGCACGAGAGGGCCAATGCGTACCCGCCTCTAGCGGTTATCTACGGCAAAGAGGTCCCAACGGTTTGGGCTGCTAGCGTAGCGAACCGTGAGGCAATCGCGTGCGCAGATGCGTATGATGATTTAGTGTTCCGGAGCGGCGATGGGGTGGTATTAGCAAAAGAGGCTATGCTACCGGAAGGTTACGAGTTGGTGAGGGATGGTAGAGTTAGTACGGACCGTGGGCACATTACAATGCTAGGTGACCTAGAGGCTGTCGGAAGGGCGCTCCTAGCAGTGGTAAAGGGGAGGCGGAAGGGTATCGGCCTGGGGATACCGGGGCAGGCTCACGATCAAGGAGCTTCATGATGAACCATCCTTACTACGCTTTTTAAACTGGGTTATTACGAACAGTAAAGACAAGACAAGAAAAGACTACGGGCAACCGAAGAGGGATAGAAAAGGCAACAAGGCGCATTTATATCTTTATGGCGAGGATTTTGCTCTCTAGCGGGTGTTGGATGCTGGTATTCTGATATTAGAATGGGACTTAAGGCATTTACATAGTGTAGCCTCATGGCATCATTGCATTATAGCATCGAAAGCTGCTGCTCTATTCAGCTCGCGTTTTAACGTCTAGAATTCGCTTAACGAGATTTGCGTTCGACTCGGAGGGCTGAGTTCAACTATACGAGAGGAGACGACTAGCCCCCCAGGCGCATCATGTGAGTGCCATGAAATCCACATTGTTGCCTTCTAAATATTTCCGCTGCCTGATACAACTATACACGTTTTACTCGACTATTATGCGAAGCGGGTTGCTTGTCTACTAGTTAGTAACACAGGAGATTCTATAAGCGCCCTATTCCATCCATATAGGTCTTAAAATAGATAGTTTTGTGCTACACTACAAATGATCTCATTTTAATATTCTCGCGTGTCCATATTGTAGGAGTTCGTATCCGGCGATCTTGCAGCTTCTTTATATTGAGTATAGGTGCAGCGCATATATCATTGGCTGAGCAAGGCGGAAGCCAAATGCGCTCGAGGCCATTTGATATGGGATACCGCATAGGATGGGAGAACGACAGATAGATGAACAGTGAATTTGCTCATCAATGCTCTTCACCCATGGGGAGTTTGAGGTTTTCACGGCTGGGCAGATGTCCCCGTATGCCCGATTAGGATAATGCTCTCAAGTCCCGATGCTTGTTGTTTCGGCCGAACTCGCTACCAGTTTGGATGACACGAGCAACTGGAAACCAATACCGAGGCATGACCGCCTCTCGTCTTCTGTAGTAAGCTTAGCTTCGTCAGCATGGAGAAGATAGGGAAATCCAGTACCATCTCATCTCCTGCGGCATAAATAAACATATTACGCTGCAGCCCTGTGGCACTATCGTGCTTCGCGCCAACCGCCCCCATACTCCCGTCATGACATCAGCAGGATTTTCATTCTGTCTCAGCATTCGGCACTCGGTCATGAGTTGGTAGAAACGAAACATTCTCACTCCCGTTGAGGAAACAGCCTAGAGGACTAACAGGCCGTTGATGAGTAAAACGCCACATAGGTCCCTATACCATAGCTGGATGATTTCCCCATTCTTCCAGCGGACAAACTCCTAATATCCTCGGTTTCGTCTACAGTGTCCCCAGCTGAGGGATCCCTTGCCTTGGCCCTTCTAGAAAGAAGGATCGCGGGTGGATCCGCTTAGTGTTTTCAATATCTGTTCATTAATTTAGCCGATGAGATCCTACGGTATTTGGCTTGGAGATGTCGATGGTTGGCGTCTGTTCTCGCTTCCAGCTACAGCAAGCGGATGTAAGCGCGGTATAATCATAACTACGTACACCTCAGTGTGCGGCGGGTACGGGTCATCATCATCTACTGTGGGTGGTTAGGTATGGCGTCGATAAACGCGAGTGCGATGGCTTGTTTCTTGAATCACCAACATGGCTTCGTGTAGACTACACCTTTTTATATAACGGAAGGATGGATAACCGATACCGACGCCGTAGACGGGCGACCTCCGTGATACCTGTTCTTACTCTTTCATTGCCGCGCGGCAAATTGCATGGGGCCGCACTCGATATAGTAAAAGACCGAGAGCTAGATCGCAAGATGGCCTTACCTGGAGATACGATATTAAAGTGATGGCAAAAGTGGCCAATACCTGCAAATGTGGGATGAATCTACTAACCCCCACGAATCTCTACATACCCCCCAGGCCCAGCGCGATCTGATGAGATCTACCCCGAGCGCGCGCATTGATTAAAGGAGGAATGCGCAATCATTGCGAGTCCCTTCATAACTCTACTTGCATATTTTGCTACCAATAGTACCCATGTTAAGATGATAAGATCTCACCTGCTGTGTTGAAAATCTGAGACATCGAGTCTCGTAATGCAGCTTCGGCGGATGATGATGACTGGATGATTAATAGGAAAAAAATACATTCAATGTGTTGGGCGCATCTTCCTTGTCGTCACCGCGCAAGGTTCCCAATCTGGGATTGGACACGAGCCAAGGGTTCGCGTTTCAACTTTTGCCAGGCGCTTACACACCTGAAGCTGTGGTGGTCCTGTGGTGCCCCCAGCCATCGGCAATTCATTCGCTTCATAGCATCATAGCATCATAGCATCATAGCTTCATAAAGTTCACACGTGGAGTGTGTGAGAGGCAGATGCGTGCTGCCTCTCATCTGCCTTTCATCTGCCTCTCATAATTATCTGTGTCGTCATACAAGGCTGTGCTTGCGATGAAGATGCTCGTGTGATCGATTAATAAGTCCCAACGCGGCCGTTCGCAGACAGGGGACTCCCGCCTTATGTACCACACTGTAAATCACGATTCACAAGGCGATCAGCAGGGGATTTCAGACAATCCCCTCGCCCCCTCCCCTCCCAGGACCCTCCCAAGACCTCATTACATAGTGTACGTGTACGGGGATCTACGCTTGTTCGATACGAGAGTATTTTTTTTTTTTTTCTTTGCACGGATATCCATGACGGCGATCCGCTTAGTTGATAATTGTTCACGGGCCACCGCCCTAAAGAAGCTTTGACAAGCCTCGTGGCGGCACTTCAGGCCGCAATCCCGCAGTCTGTTCCCTTATTCCTTTGCATCGGAGACTAGACTGAAACACATGTGAGTTCGGTGGTGTATAATAGACGCTCAATATTACCACCGTCATAACCCACAAAACCTGATAAACACATGTATGTAGGTTCAATGTTGGTATGTATGTATGTACATTTTGAACGCGAACCACCTAATTTACATGTATACATGTATGTACGGTGAAGCAGCAAAAAGGAGGTTACTCTTTACGGAATTCTCGCATTTAGGAGAAACTTTTCTTGATCGGGAGGTATTGTACTTAGATGCAGGTGGGAGCGCTAAGGCAGGAGAAAAGCTTCCATACGGACGGTCTCCCATTTCGGTTAAGCAGCGAGTCGAGGCAATCTTCGTCCGATCTACCGGGCAGAAAGAGACATGAGAGAGAGTGTGTGCAAGTGGCTTACCTGCTGCGGCACCCCAAAGGGACGTAGGGTCCAACCAAGTCACCAACACTTGCATGGGATAGCACTATACGTACATGGGATAGTACATGGTATAGTAGCTTCACCTGAATTCACCTGAAAATCGGGGTTGCATTCGTATACAAGGGGTGGACCATGCGGCAACTTTTTGGGCGAGTGGGTTACTGGATGGGCAAATGGATGGAGGGATTCAACGTACAGTCACATCTATGATCAAATCAAACCGTCCCGTACTAACCAAGACTTCGGCGACTTGTGCTACGCCATTGGACGAATGACAATATCGAACCGTCCGAGCCGAGAGTTTGATCCAGCATCTCACATTTCAATAGTCTGTGTAAATCTACAGGGCCGAATAAGTTCTCGCCAACTTGTTTTTCTCCTCGGGAAGCCCTTGTTTGACGGAGCCTACCTAGTATACAGTCGTCCGTCCAGTAGCGACAAGTTGGTGAGATATGCTGAAATTCCAGAATTTGGTCCAATTGCGCGTGGGATCCAATCATCTTTGGCATGCCCCTTGGGACCCGGCCTAGGCTGGGTTGCTAAGCATCAATGTAAAACAATCTACGGAGGCAGAGCAACGGGGGCCCCATTCCTTGGCTCAATCCATCGCGCTCGCCCAGCGCTCCCGACAAGCCTGAAGCCTGTCCAGAAGGGAAAAAGCAGTTCCACAGGGCTTTCTGCTTTCTTCACCGTTTACGAATATTGTACCCACCGGCTGCCGCCGCCCAGCCTGCGGAGGAAGCTTTTAGGGCAGTCATATGTAATTTTTTCTTTTCTTCTGCTGCTGCAGCTATGTATTATTGCGGCGCAAGCTCGTATGTCTGTATGGGTTAGAAGGAAACAAATTCCACTTTAGCCAGTTTCACCTTGGAACTTGGGACTAAATCGATTTGTTTCTTGTTTATCATCTATACCGAATTAATAGGTAGGAAACAGAAAAAAAGAAAAAATGATGACTTGGATGGCGAATATGTGGCGGCGCGTTTGTGAGATTTTATGCGCGTTGGATTTCGCATCGTATCGCATCGCAATTCGCAATTCGTAACGCAACGCAGCGGCAGCGCAGCGCAGCACAGCGCAACACATGTCAACTAGGAAACCCCAAGTTTGAAAAAGGTTCCCCCATCGGTCGTGCTCTGGTACTATAGTACATCCAAGTGTACATACATAGAATTTCCCCTGCCTGTTCAAATCGCGGCAGGGGKTTAAGCCTCGTCGAGCCCACACTTCTCTCACACGTAGCTGTGTCATTCCTTATTCCGTCTCCCCTTTCATAAATCGCGATTCGGAGGGATTTGAATCTCTAGTGTCTACCTGGCACACTAGCGTCCAGGCCGCGTCTGGGTCCGTGCTGCTCCTGTAGCAGACGGAGGCATGCCTGTAGCGCAGCTAAAGCACGCTAGCGACTCAGGGTGCCTAATGCGGTAAGTACTTGGCGCTCGTACTTTGTACTGTACCTATAGTACCCGCGGTACCTATAGTACCGCCAGGGACTGCAGCGACTGTGCAGCTAGTGCAGCTAGTCTGTGCTTCTGGAACTGGAACTGCCTTCTTGTCCCTTCCTGTCCCTGAAGGAAACCGCTAATAACTTGGGTCGTCGGCCCATCGCTGTGCCCCTCTTTCCGCCTCGAAACCTTTCCTACCCTTTCCCTCCCTTCGACTTACCTTTACCTTAATTCCATACCTTCCGTGCTCGTTCATCGTCGAGTCCTTTCGCTAACACCTCTTTCTCGCTATAATCCTTTTTTTCCTTTTCCTTTTTTATTTTTTTTCCTGTTTTTCTCTTGGGGGAAAAAGAGTAAAGAGTTCCGGTTGACGGTCGTATATACCATCTACATTTACTCTCGAGTCTCGTGTGCTGTTTCGTTCGAATTTCCGAATCTCCAATTCAAGCCACATTTTGGTATTTGTCCATACCATAGTAATACACCGATTCATCGACCGGCAGACATCCTTTCTCCGAGCAGCTCGCGCCCGCTTGCACTTCTGCGTGTGCGTGTGTGTGTGTTACGAGCCCCATACGCTACTGCGCAACAGGTTTTTTAAGCGTCGCCTTATAGCTTCTTCCATCTGGTGTGGTAGTATCGAGAAGGGGGACAAGGAGAGTTAGCCTTTCATTAATCATAGTCGACCTGAGAAAAAGCGCATCAGGCCGAGAACAATCGTAGAGCCACAAACCCGAGGAAAACAAGAACAAAGGAGGGGAAGACCACATATCGGATCCGATCTTCAGGGGCCTTCCTCGAACCGATAATCGAAAACTCGATCCCCATCCGACTACCAGGCTCACCGGTTTTGTCCCGTCCGCGGTCTTATTGCAGTCGGTTACAGTATCAACCTTCGGCACCAGAGGAGATTTGATCCGTCCGGTTCAAGGCCCGAAATACAACAAAAGTGCAATACACGACTGAATTGCTTACTCGGAGCTGACGCCCCCTGCCTATTCGCTCGTCGTACCGTTCGTGATTGGCAAGCTAAGGCAGCTCATCAGAGGAATTAATAGGTTAAATCGAGCGGTCCATCGATCATTGGCGCGTTTGAACACCTACCAATACGGAGTCGGGCAGATTGAGAAAAAGGAGAGCATCATTATTGGCCACAGGCACTCGCACAATAATCGGGGCCCAACATCAATATTTCTGCAACGGAGGCCCTGCAAAGCCGCAGGCGCAAAGGAGGGCTCAAAGTGCGCCTCATCTTTTCGTCAATCAATTTCGCTGACGTCTGGAGCGTCTTGCCAGTCCCATCGCTGCAACGCTTCAAGACTCTGCGCTCATTACCCCTTCCCCTGCTGCCAACTCCCGTGTGGCGCATCAGCCATTTCAGCCGGGAATAAAAATAAGAGACGATCAGCAGCAGCAAACCAAGGAAAACGAGTTGAAAAATAAACTCAATTTCCAGCTAACATCACCGTACCTGAAATTACCATATCAAGTAAAATATTAAAAAAAGCTCAAGCTTTTTCTTGTACACCATGAGCGCGGCGATCGCTATGGCCCCTTCCCCGGCTCCCCACGACAGACCGGCTTATGCTGAGTTGGCTCCTGCCACCAGCGCTGCGGGTAGTTCCTCGAGTGCGACTGGAACTGCCGCTGTACCGGCTTCATCACCTTCCGTCCCACGCACTTCAGCTGCGGTTTCGGGCACCCCGAACACTAATTCTTCTACCTCTGCGACGCAACGTCCTGCCAGCCGAAGTCCCACTAGGTCGGCTGCCCAGCCCGCGGCAAAGTCTTCACCCCCAAGCGCGTAAGTAATTTTTTCTTCTTTCCTCTTGGCTTCAATATGATCCTTCAATCCATTACAACCTATTCGGTCCCCTAAAAGGGAAAGTGCCCCATGCCATCTCACCATTGGGCCAAATCCAGTAGCTGACTCGTATCGTGTGCCCTGCAGTTCACGAAATGTCTCGGGCGGTTCCGCACCTAAGATCATTGTGAAGAAGGAGCCTGGATCTCCAGACATACCGTCTACTCGCCATCGCCCCCGAAAGCTGGATCTCTCCAAGAATACCCTGACCGGGTCGGGCGCCGCAACGGCACGCCCGGCACTTGGACGAGAAGGTCTCGGAATCCAGGAAGTAGGCATCGCATGCTTATCACCCGGTTTCGTCACCCAAGATCCCGTAATGAAGGAACATCTGCAACAGAGCATGAATGTTAGGGAACAACAACGCCGTATTATTGAGGCCAGACTACAGCAGCAGTCAGCGAAGGGTGATGGTCCCGATAATAGCAAAGAGAGGGATCCTGTTAGTCAATTCGCCGCAAAGACGCCGGGAATGTCTCGAAGAAATAAAGCCCCTCCGGGGTTAAGCATTGTTGCGCCCTCCCACGAGCAATTCGCCAACGAGCGAGTTATCCAGTCTGCGCCTTTAGGTCAAACCTTTACCGGCCGCCACAACCCACAGCCCTTGACTCGGCACCTTGCTAACCAGCCTTCGAATCTGTCTAGCACGTCTCATATTCATCATGTTCCTGCAAACCAAACGGCAAATCGTTTGCCTCCAATCTCTGACGTGTTCGCGGGTCAAGGTCTTCCATCACATGCAGAATCAAGTGCACGAGCCTTATATCCCGGCTCGAGCCACGGACCACTAGCGTCGCCTGGTCACCCGCCGCCAGGCCCTGCACAGCCGCCTATGTCAGGTCGATCCCGAGAGTATAAGTCTGCGGAAGAAGCCCAGCACGAAATAGCGGGTGGACGACCAGAGTTGCTCCCCAAGCTAGTCCATTATACCGGACATCAACCACCAACGCCTCCGTCGCCCCGAAACGGGGTTAACCCCTTAGATCCTAGCCGTGGCACCAGCAGACGAAGAACACGTGCCGAATACGAGGAAGGTAGCAGTCCTCCATTAGGCCACGGCCCATCCGCCACTCGAAGAGGACCATTTGGAGCGGGGCGAGATAGTCCCGAGACCCAACGACAGAAGCGCGAAGAGTTCTTGAGATTATGTGAGAGAGCATGGGATTTGTTTCACTCATGAGTCTCGGGGACGATCTTGCTGGGGCGGATCGAATTGACGTTTCTTGCAACATGATGACTTTATGCCACGGTACGAAACACATAACGGCCTGTTCCCGTGTACATTGCTCCGATAAGGAATTTTATTTTTGGGGAGGCGAATATGCTTTTGCTGGCGGGCCATGTCGGGACTTGACGCGACGGCCTATGCTAGCTGGTGATGTTTATGGCATATGATGCTATCTTCCTAACGTGGGGCTTCTTACTCGCGGGCTACGGGCACGGATCGGGGGATATAATGTCTTAGTACTAACTACGTCGCTCTGAGATGGGGCGGCGCTGGGCACGAGATCCGTGGCGGGGATATCCTGGACGCCGTCAAAGGCGGGACTACTCCGGAGCGGCAGTGTCGGCGCTCTCCACCTCTTGGGAATCTTGATACCTAGCACCGATGTTAGTAGAGGAGAGAGCGAGAAAGAGCAAAGATACACTTTTGCTGGGGGATGTTTTCCTTTGTCGCTTTCGGGGGTGGTTATCATCTTTCGTCTCCTTCGGAGGTGGATTCAAAACAAATTCACCTCAACACGTTTTTCTTGATGCCGAGGTTTAAAGAGATGAAATATGATTGGTGATACATCTGTTCGAGGGCGGTGGGATTCCAAGGGCAAGGTGGTCGTTTGCCACGATATAAGAGGCAGGCCAAGCGAGGACCGGGCGGGGAGGGCGTTGTATTTATTCTAACCTGTGGATGCTTGTGTGTGCGGAAAGGGGGTGGAAGGGCTTTTTTGGCTTGGTACTTAACGTGTAGAGGCCGATGTGTATGAGGAGGGAGCCCGGGACTGGGGACTCCGGTAAATACATAATAAGGCTCTTTCCGTCTCGTGGCTGTGAGCGGCCCCCTTGCAATGAATAGATTTTTGCAATCTAGATTTTCTTGGATATTGATCTTGTCTTATTTTCATGTGACTGGATTTAGCGTTGTAGAGGTATATTACAGTGAGATTTACGCAGCAAGCCATGCTTACTGATAATATAGGTATGTATCTAGGCAGGTGGCCTTTATGTGGTGTATAAAGAGCTGGCGAGACAAGTCTTACAATAGCACTATCCGGACTTCTGAGCTACATGAAATTCTTCTCACCGACTTCTGCTGCGCTCATTATAAGCAACAGGAGGGGACATTGACTGTTGTGCGTTCTTATAAGCTTATGGGCACACAACGCAATACCGGCATGAGATTCTCTCCCTCTGGCCTCTTTTCCGTTTGCTTTTTTCTCCTGAACTGACTGGCTATATTCAAAAAGTATAGACCTTGGTCCAACACAATTTCATATCTCTTCATAATACGTCGTCGTCACAACGTCACGACACATCTACTAATGAACGAGCTTCCAAAGCAAGCAGAAGAAAGAAGGGAAGGATGAACTAAGGATAGGACCAAAAACAAACCTGAAAAAGAAAATAAAAAAACGTACAACACCAGGGATTCACTGGTCGTCACCGACCCAATTACTAGTCTGGCGGTATCTAGCTTGTCTAAGGGGAGAGCGGACGGGATCCCGAATTCTCTAGATCCTGTGGTCGTACGTGATAATCTGTGTGTTGTTGGGGTCTATATGGAGTTGTGCTGTAGATTACTCTAGGCTTTTGCTCGGTACGGCTGAGGAGAAGGTGATAGGGGGTTAAGGGGTAAGGGATACCACGACCACAGCTAGGCACATATTCAAATGCGGTGGAGGCTATTGCAAGCTCTTGATCTTAATAATTAGGTTCTGCTTGAGATATGACTTACGGTAAATGAGGCTATACATATACAGACCTGAGGTTTCGATATAAGATGGAGCCCACCGCCCATCTAGAGTGTTGATATAAACTATAGTCTTACTATACCGATGAGAAAGAATACGTCTCTTGCGGGTTTAACTCCAATTGTCTATTGGCCTCTAGACTTGTATGATTGCTTAATGTCTCCTCTTAACCATCATGTTATTCTTCATGCAGGAGGGCTATCCTATTTATCTTGTGGCTAGTTGCTTTTTGTTAAGACGCTCTAACACCATGATAAATAGAATCTTGGATTTTCATATGTGAAACTAGGTACTGATCTAAGTCAGGAGTCCTCTATCTCTTAGTACTCCAAAGGAGAGAAATATTGATTACACGACGCATGTGTGGAGTAGCTAAAAGGGCGGTCGAGGACAGGTTGCCGGAAGAGAGAGTGAATATTAAGTTACCTAGATACTGTACCACAAGCACATATACGAGAGCATCATACCCAAGTCTTCCCAGCGGGACGTAGAACAATGCCGGCGTTCACCATTATCTGCTACAAGGTACATAATGCGGATACCCCGAGGTAAATCCATCAGTTACCAAGATAACCCCTGGGGAGGACAAGTGACTGTGGTGTGTTTCATACATGAGTTTGTGTAGCCCTTAGAGTAAGGAGCAAATAACAAACCGACATACCCTCAGCAGTATTTTATCATCTCCCGTGGGATACTGCCGGGCTGATGTAAGCCAATTCAACCCTACTCTGGGTCCTCTGGTATGACATGTGCTTGCGTTGCCAAGTGAAGAGAAGGATGGCTATTGCGGGTATTGCGGTTGAATGCCCAGGCCGTAGCTGAAAACTTCAATCACCAAACTATTGTGTGTACTACACTCAACTAACACACAGGTAGAACACTCGCAAGGGTGAATATGCACTGGTATTCTGGAGGCAATTATTGATCTGTCCCTCAGGCTTCGAACGGACACCTCACTCATCGTCCGAGCCGACTAAATGCCAATTTGCTAGCAAGGCGCAAGATAAGAAGACGAACCTGCCTCCGACCTTGGACTATACCGCGCCCATCTAGAGTGCTCCGAATCAGAAGGCCTCCTTGAATGAACAAACCAGATCTTGGCTATGATGTCCGCACTTGATCAGAACCCGCCGACCGAACGAGTGAACCGAACCGAACAAGAGAGAACCCCACCAGCCGCCCCAGTTTCCTTTTCCTTTCTCTGCGGCTGTCCAGGAAAATGCGAGTATGCGTCTATTCTGATACAAGAATATAAAGAGTCGCCCTTGATTTGGCGCTCAACTCGCAGAGCGCGTGGCGCATCTATCACCAAATCCTGTCTTTGATGCGCTGCGCAGTAGAATCCTGGTGCCACGACCCGCAGTTTCGAGACTAAAATGTGTAATGAAGAATACGAACTCGAGAATGAGAAGGGTAATGCAGAAAACCGTAAATTCACCTAAACTCCATGCGGGATGAAAAAGACATTTAGTTCATGAAGAGAGTTTCAACTCATACTTGTGAGATTTATGACTTATGACGCAAATTCCTCCGGCAAGCCGGTGAAGAACATCAGGGTCGCCATCTTATACAGAGACAGGGACACCAAAGGAACGAAGGCCCATACACTCCGGCGGTGGAATCGATCGGAAAGGCCTTCATTCCCTAGTCAAAAGAGAAGCTGGTAGTACAGTGGGACAGCATCGCTTAGAGACCTTCTTCGCCGGCCTTGCAGAGTTTAATTTCGCGGCCCCATTCGGACTTTAGGACTTGCGATGCTGTGATACGTCGCGTAGGGTTGGGGTCTAAGATGGAGTAAATGACATTCCGACAACGAGCCTTCATGCCATTCGTTAGTACCTGCAACGCTTCCCAGCCGCAGGGACGATTGGAGACAACTTACACGGTGTAACGACTCGATTGGGCCGTAACCTTCTTCGTCGCGGCGCCCCTCAAGGTATCGCTCGTAGAACTCATCCTCGTCCTTCTTGGCAACGCGCCAAAGATGCCTTCCGGTTCGCATCGCCATGTAGATGACACCACAGGCCCATACGTCGACAGCGCGGGCGTCGAATTCCTTATCGATGTATTCCTCCGGCGCAATATAAGGAGCTGAGCCGCACAGACCTGAAACCATGTGGGCGTCATTTTCCCATGCCATTCTGAAGCATTCACCATTACCAAAATCGGTAATTTTCAAGGCGCCATGGCTCGTTAGAAGCAGATTCTCGGGTTTTAAATCGCGGTGTGCGACACCCATCTCGTGTAAGTACTCGACGCCACGCATCATCTGCTTGAAGTAACAATCGGCTTCTATTACTTCCAGTTTTCCGGCAGATAGGACGAGTGTGTAAAGGTCACCACCGGAGCAATACTCCATGACCTCGCAGTAGTCGCCTTTTTGGTCCTTGAGCAGGTCCAGTGTGTGAATGATATTCGGATGGCGCAGAGAGGACGAGATGCAGAATTCAGCCGTTAAGCGCTTGCTGTATTTCTTCTCGGTCTCCTCAGGTCGTCGGCGGAATTCCTTGACGGCGAAAAGCTTCTCTCCGTTCTCCATCTTCTTGTGCGATATTCTGACGATACCGAAAGCGCCACGGCCCACCACCTCTTGGCATTTTCCATACTTCTCAACAAGAGTGATGCTTTGGTTAGGTCCTCCTCTTTTGTCGCTAGCTAGAGTCTCTTTCTCTTGCTTAAGAGTATCGACCCAGCTGGACACTAACGATAAATCAGCTTCGGGCGGTTGATCTTGCTTTCTCCCAAGGAGGGACTTCCACATGTCGGAGAGTTTCTCCTGTCGCTTACTACCCTTAAGGTGGTGCTCGTGCCCACCGGGAACATCTGGGTTCACGACAAAGCGCTGGTAGTGCACAGACTTAGACGCGGTGGTCGGATCGGCAGAGGATGGCTTTCGAGCTATGGCGCCTGGCTTTGCGGGTGTCGTGGCACCAGTCTGACTAGGAGAAGGGCTTGGGACTGCGCGCTTGGACGGCTGCGAGACGTCGACAAGACCGGACTTGGGGAGGTCGTCCTTATTGGAGAACATGCGGGTTAATCTGTCCTTGATGGAGGCTTTCTCGGGTTGCTTCGGCTGACCCTCGGCATGAGAGCCATCATTTATAGGTTGGCCATTTTGCGGTCGCAAGTTCGGAGATCTCGTGGAAAGTTCGACGGATTTTATTGACGATTGCTTTGAGGCACTGGGTGAAACCGTCTTTTCCGAAGCGCTCGACATTTCTGAAGTTATCGTTGCGAACGAGTTATTTCTGGGGGACGGATGTTTGCGATCGATCAAGTCTCAAATAGGAAAAAGGTCACTTGGCGACGGGGGACCGGCGGGGRGGGRGAATGCTTAGTTCGGCGAATCGAGAAGTGGTTGGCGGCTCGAGTCGCCTTGGTGGGCTGCGCCCAGGTGCTGGCGACACTGATGACGGAGTGCAAAACAGCGTATTGGCCGAGTCGGGTGAGTTTCGCAATCGAGCAGTGAAAAAGGGAGGAGGGAAATTAATTAGAGGCGGGAGGAAGGCAATTTGTAGTTTCCCGTGACAAGTAAGTTAATAATCAAAGTAGGGCAAGAGTGTGGGGAGGCGAACTGGACTACTATAAGAGTAGTCTAGCTCTAGCCTCTGGTGATTTTAGGCCGTCCGAACTATCAGAGACGATGTTTGCGGGTTGGCGATGGAGAGATAGTTCCGATCTTTAAAAAGGGGAAAACAGAAAATTGCTGAGCTGAGTTTAGTAAAATAGAGTGAAAAAAAGAGGCACCAAGCCCAGGTATTGTTTGCAGCTCGACCGTGAGCTAGTGTATGAGTGTATGAGCGCTAGATTCGGGGCCCCTGCTGAGCAGCTGGTACCTCAGGTAGCTTTGCCAGTTTCCCACTAGTAGCGAGTGAGTGAATAATGTCGGTCCGTCCAGCTGACAGCTGCCTCTTTTATTTCCTCTCACTGGGCAACGAGGGGGATCCAGTGAAGTCAAGTCAGTGTTGGTCAGATACCTAGCTAGGAGGTAGGCTGCCTAGGCAAGTGGGTGAACGGGTTGAAAGCACGGGGGCGGCAACGATGAGCCGAATTGTATGGGGATGGATACAACTCGGGTGGAGGCGAATCGGTAGGAACCTTGAAATGGTTCCAGCTAATGTTAGAGGCGGCGCAGGTGACGGCTGACTAGACTTCGTTTCGAGGAAGTGAAGACGGTCATTGTCATAAGCCAGAACCAAAGGGAAGGCGCGCGGGGAGGGCAGGAGGGCAGGAGGGCAAGCGGAGGACGGAAGCAGCTAGAATTAAGATTCGTGGGAAGCCAGGTTCAGGTAGAGTCGATCCAAGTGGAGATGAAATGGTCTTGTTTTATTTGCGGCACTTCCAATTCTGTCTGGGCTGAGGAATGAATCGATTGCTTGCTTTGCTAGTAGGAAAGGAGGGCCAGGGTAAAAAGTATTGGACGCTCTGCGCGATAGGTGATGTCAGGGTTTTTGTATTCGTATCCGTGACTCCATGTACGTGGGATTATGTTATGTTATGCAGGCATAGAGACGGAGGTAACTTTCTACAAGGTAGTGGAAAAGTGAAAGGGAAGATCGTCTCTATTCATCGCCCTCAATTACAGAGTGGGATGCAATGTTTAATGTTTGAATGCGGGTGGGATGGGGTTTAGTTCTGGTAGGTACCGTACATGCATCATTCGTACGGCGTAATTAACCTGCTAACCTACAACCATGGGCCATGGGGATGTACAATCCACCATACATGCATCCCCTACCTCTCTCCAGATGTACTTACCTGAATCAGATACATACAATACGTACATATCCAAGTCCAGTTAGCCACTTGCTAGGTACAAGGTATGTAGGTTGCAGTAGCGGGAAACGTTACGCAGCCTAGGTTCATAGAGTTACACATGATACAAATGTCTATAGCAGTAATGACCTCGATAGGTGCATGTAGTCGAATGTTAATGTGACGCATGACACCGCTTGGACAAGTACCATATCTTATGTACGCAACTAGTGGTGGCGGCAGGGACAGAAGAGCCAATATGTTCATTCCAAAATCAAAATCTTGCAGCTTAGGTAAGGTAAGGTAAGTCGGGTCTTTGTCAAACTTTAAAAATTAGAGCTGTAGCTTGCATTACATACCTATACAGCTAGGTGAGTAACAGTCGCAGCGCCGTGGATGGTAGTCTCCGCAAGAGGTAGCAAGTAACAGCAACTGCAGGAGCTGCAATTGGTGGGCTTTTAGTTCCCCAGTAGGTAATCTACTATAGAATCTGCAGGCGCAGGTTGGCTAGTTCCTGATCGTAGCGAAAGCAAGTAACACGATCCATCCTTTTCTTGCGAATCGTTCACCTACATAACATAGTACCAATCTATCTTCTACCATCTTACCATCTGCCATCTGCCATCTGCCATCTACCATCTACCATCTATAATCAGCCCACCCAAGCTACCGTTGGAACCATCCCACCCCATCCCAACAAGACAAAAGAGAAACAATACTCCCACCCTCGCCTAATAAAGTGAGGGATGCGTTGTGTTGTATTTGGATGCCACGAGGTTCATCTAACCCGCGTTTATTGACAAAGAGCCTCATGCTAGATTAACAACAATTATTCCCGACTGACCTTTCGTTCCGATCTGCCTCTTGGACCCTGTCGCTTCCATTCCTTCCAGATCAGCCTCTGATATTAGCATCATTCCTCTTACTCAAGGAAGAATAAAGGGACATTGGCATTCCGGCACTTCGATGCTCTTCTCTTTTCCTCCTACCGTGGTACCTGTCTCAATGGACTTCCMCCTTACTTCAATTTCTAGCTCAGGTMCCAGCCATTATTTCACCCTTACACCACAAGGGTTAAAACCGACATGGATATGATATAAGACCTACTATAGTACATCACAGAGACAGCCTCAACAATGATACCATACCCACCTCGGAAGAACGACATCCTGTCTAACTGATTGGAGTAGCTTACGGGAGCATCGCCAACCACTATCTGAACGTTGCATGATGGATTTTTGCTGACTACCAGATGAGGCATTTCCCGCACATCACTGAGATTAAAAATAACAAGACTGGAATAACCGCATTTAGACCCTCGTGCTGCGGTCTATTAGCTCGGCTACGGCGTACCGAGACCACATGTTACCACTATTCGTGATTATCGGTCACCTTGCGCGAGCCGCCACTCGAACGCACAACATAGGCAACTCGGATACGCTCACCGCTACAAGCTGCCCACTCTTTCTACTACCTAGTGTCAGATATCAGCTCCGGCAAGTACATACACCACAGGCAGGGGAACACGGACATGCGTCGATGATCTGGCAAAAAGGGGGGCTATCTTTTACCTATAGTTGCTCTGATGCTTACGGAACCCTGAGTGTTCTCTCACTGTGGATATCTGCACTCCTACCCTCGTTGCAGCGGCCAGTCATGACGCCGAGAGCTTTCCATAGCTCAGTTGTAGCTACAGCTACATGCATATCGAGCAGAAGCACGAAAGCTCTTTCTCATGCGGGCTAGAGCTGTTCTACCATGTGCCAAGCTTCCCTCAATTTGTTTCTCTTCGCTTTCATTTGACTTCTTATCCTCCGGAGGCCTCCAGGGAGCCTCCACAGCGGTCCATTCCCGCATGTCCGCCTATATAATTACATAAAGAGGCGACTTGTTCTCCGCTCCGAATCGGTCCTGGCAATACGTGAGCCTCCCTACGTGTACTACCAATGCGTCGTAGGGCTACGACTTCTTGGCTCTTATCCGGACGAGATCGCAATTGGACCCAGTAGTCTGGGAGGGGTTGGCGAGTTGTATCTACTCCGATCTGACCGGGGAAAGACTGTCTCGTCTCAAAGCGCGGTCTTAATTTGCTCAGTTCGTCGATCTATTGACTTGCCTAGGCGCCCACGCATTAGCCAATCCGTGCCTAGCCCTTCTTTCATGATATACCAGAATCTTCCGGATAGTTTATATCGACACAAGTGCCCTGCTCGCTGTCCTTCTGTCCGAATTGGCTCCTCGATTCATTTGTTCCTTAGGCGGCTGACGTCATGAACTCGTTTCTCTCAAGCTTGTGATTGAGCCCTGTCAGCTCCAACACATTTGGATGTCATCTCCGACTAGTGTCCATGGACCCTTGCAAACCGGTGCATATCTGAATGGACATACAGTATTCTCACGACTGCGCATTATCTGACTATCCCATCATAGCAGCACAGCACATTACTGGCCACCTATGTTGTCTGTGTTCCTGCCAAGTGGCTGTTCCTCCATCTGCAGCCATATGCGCGTCCCGCATCCGCGCCCGTGCACCCACAAGTGAGAAGTAAAGTGGCTACGAAGTTCCTGTACGCCATCGACAACCTCGAAGCGGACAGATATCGGCGCCAAGACATCTTTGCCATCATGCAATGAAGATCAAATACCTACCTGTATTCCGATAGCCACATGTCTCATGCTAAGTTTGAGCGGATCGTCTTCGGCGCGTTGGAGGTTATAACCCATCTAGTCTAATTTGTAAATGGGGGTCGCAACACCATGCGTTTCCTATTCCTGACCCTAGCATCGTTCTCAAATTCCATAGCAGCTCATCGGTCATTAACCTTACACATTCCCCAAGCAGTCGTTTCGAGACTGGCTACGGTAGTATTGTCTACCTTGTCTATCTAACTGCCTACAGTATTCATCCCAGTCGGTATCTGCAGTTGAGCCGGAAGTTCTCCGAATTCGCATCCATTACACCGCTCGTGTTAAAGCAAGGCTTCGGATGCCATGTCTCCCCCCCTTTTTTTTGTGGGAAATTGGCAAGAGACGTTGTGCGGCAAAGATAATCACAGAACCGCGGACTGGTCGGGAATCATTACGGAAGCTGAGAAATCCAATATCGAATGCCTCTAATATCCAATATCAGCCCACCGAATAGCTTGGTTTGGGGTCGGTAGCTCGCCTGCAGAATGCTGGTTTAGGTCAGTTGCTTGAGAGTATTCGTCTCTCCTCATCTACCGCTTAGACGCGGAGCAATGAAAGTCGATGATGGATATCGCAAGTCATGGTAAGAAGGCACGCCTATCCGGTGACCTTATAAATCAGGGTCTACGATGGCGTCCGCCAACGCAAAGCTGCGATCGGATGGGGTTTCCCTGTTGAGCTTGGCTGGCCACTCCAACATCAGATGGTAACGCGAAAAGCAACCAGCCTTTGCTGTGCACCCACACTGCGCAATTAACTCAGACGAGATTACCGGGAAAATAATCGACACTAGTTCTAGATCCTAGGGTGATCTGTCCAGTCGCCTCGGCCGTCACACTCAGGGTAGAGTGGCATTTTATGCTCTCTACGTACATGAGGAGACCGGGAAAGCTGGGGGACAGACAACAATACAGACTTCTCTTTTGGGGCATGCTAAAGCTGTTGGGGGAGCAGACAAGGGCATATCATTCCTGAGCCTGGTCGTACGGTCGCTTAGTGGCGTCATATGCGGTGGTGTTCTACATTGCGCTCTGCTAGGTACATACGTGTTAATGCTATACTATGATAGCGATCTAAATGAGATCCATGGATGGGATGCCTTTCCACTTGGAGAAAGCGCCCAATCATCGACGTAGCCGGCCATGCGGGTTGCGGCTGTCGTCTCAATAAAATCCCTCGTTCTCTGTACCTCCCAGGCTCTAACTAGGTGTATGTACGGAATTTTTAGTGTGCCCTTGCGTAGGGGACAAAACGTGGGATGTCGATGTTTCAGGCTTTGTGTAGGGACATGTAGGTAATACCCGAGAGGCAAGGGATCCAGAGGCGACATCCAGGAATGATGGGGTGGAATTTGAATATGGAAAAAATAATGTTTATCGTTTTTTTCTCTCTTTCTCTTTGTCTTATCAATCACATTGTCTCCGTCTCTCAACGGCGGCGCTTAGTAATAGTTGAGGGACACGGGGGTTGTTCCAGCCCCCAAGGGACTTCAAGCCTACCTCCCAACATGGAAATATTGAACACACTTGCTTGTGTATGACCCGTCACGAGGATAACCCTTCGTCGCTACATAGAATTGATAGATTGATCGAATCTTCTGCGATCTTGGGTGCCTTCGCGCACACACACGAGCGGGCCGTTCCCCCTCCAATAGTCAATTGCCGAGGCCAAGCCAAGCAAGAAGACATCAATCAAGATTTTTTAGAAGTAGAAGAGACGAGAAGGAATAAAAAAGGTTATCGAGGTGAGTTGGTAGGCAGGTAAGGGGACGCCAAGTTTTTTTTTCTTTCGATACTTTTTTTCTTGTTAGATATGGCTGGGTCTCGGTTCAACTGGACATCGTCGGCCGAAAGTGCCAGAAAGAAGCCCCGGGCCAGAACGGACGGCGGATCTAGATCACTCTGGCACTTCGCTTTACCGAGCTATGCTACTTTTGGGTATATATATATGTATGTGTGTGTGTGTATGTGTGTGTGGTTGCGGCAATGCGAAAATCTGGGGTTAGGTTACAATAGTTTGTGAAGAGAATTTTTTTTTTCTGTTCTTTTCCTTTGCTTTTGCTTTTTGCGTTGTGCTTTGTGCTTTTCTGATAAGTCATGAGGGACCGATGATGTGGTGTTAGATTGTGAGGTAGGGTCGCGTACATAGGGCTTGGTAAAACCCGCGGAGATCTATAGGTAGGTAGAGATATACGTGGGTGTAGGGAGATGGAAGATGATGGGGGTGGTGAAACAAAGGTAAAAATAAACAAGAGGGAGGGAAGAGAAAGGTGAACAGGTATGTAGGTGAAGGTAGGTAGGTAGTGCGCTGTAGGACGGAGGGGATGTCTCCACGGGGCGGAACGGGAGCTATACCATGCTGGTCTTAGGGAAGCCATCAAAAAGTTAGCGAGAAATCGACCGAATAGCCAAGTTACATGGTAGACAGAGAAGTTTGTCGATCCACTCCCACCACCACTGCCGTCAATCCCATCGTCTAGGCCCGGGCGGGCCGTACGTTCGGCAGGAGATTATGTACGTAAGGACGCTGCGTAACATACACATATCTCCTACCCGTACTCTACATGTGTAGCTGACAGCAGCAATCCCCTTGTCTCTTCCATCATGAAACATGCCGGCGATAACGCTCCGCCAGGTGATTAGCGGTGTGTAACCAGTGACCAGTCTCGAGTCAGCCAGCCTTGCCTATCCCTCAAGTTGAGGTGCCCGGCCTGCCTGCTCTAATCTACCTACAATATCTACGAAGCTCTACACGTGTGTCCGGTTCTGAGCCCTCTTTGGCTATTCCTGTATCTTGTCCCTGCTATCCCTTTCTCTTCCCTTTCCTAGAGGTAAGTAACCACCAAAGTGCGGTGTGGTGTTATTCCCGCAGTTGGTGAATCCTAAGTACTTATTTACTTACTTAGCTGGCAGAACATGTAGAGCAAGCAGATAGGCGGTACTAGGTAGGTTGGCTCGCTGGCGGGCTTAGGCTAGGTCAGATATTGTCTTACCTAAAGCAGTACGAACCTGCGTGTCTGCAAGAGTAGGTAAATAACGCCATTGTTGCACAACGCCTCCCTGCCAATTAAGGGAACAAAGTAAGTGGCCGGGTAGCTAGGTAGGTGAACAACAAATATGACAAGTGAGAAACCAAACATGATCCCTACTCCTCGGTCCCTACTCCGAGTAAAACGGCCTCAAGCCCACTTCGGTAGCCACATCCGAGTTTGCTCTAAGACGAACCCAATTGAGTGAAAACTTGGTAGATTCAGCCCATCCATTTCACGATGAGCAGGTTTCTACCGAACCAAGCTTGCCCTCCTTCATTAGTTGGAAGCCAAACCTAGGGTACTCATTGGTTATTACTTGATTACGTAGCTATAGTCTTGGGAACCTGATCATCGGTTTCTTCCCCCCTTTACTAGAATTAGATAATAGATAATGGACGGGAGACCGTTAAACCCTCGTCTTCCAGTATATCCATCCCAACCTCCACCTCGCGTCCTGCGCAGTGCGTGAGTGATTCATGTGATGGGAACTATATCGATTCCGTCCAAGTCCATTTTCCCTATCCCGTCCTAGAGCCCGAACGCCCGCTCGATTAATCGTAATTCACGCTTCTGTCGCCCTTCGATTCGTTGCCCGGAGGTCTCGCCAGAAACCCTCCGGCGAGGTGACGCGTCTGAAACCGGATACTTCCTTTGCCCTTTTCAGACCACTACGGGTTAAACCGGAGGCTTCGGAATGCTCACTAATCGTCATCTTTAGTCGTGCTCTTCTCCTTGAGGTCCTTCGTCACGGCCGTAACCAGATTCGCGAATCTGTGTCCCTTCTCCTTTGCCGCCTCGACCGCCTTCTTGACCCCATCCGAGCTGCCTTGCTCGTCTTCCTCCGCCCCCTCCTGATTCTGGTGCAGACGTTCCCTCATTTCATAGAGGTGGTTCAACCCTCTTCCCACGGCTGACGAGCCCGATGAGAATGCGCTTGACGCCAACGACCTCCCTGCCTCTAAAACCATGTTATCGTCGCCGGTATACTTACCTATCTCCTGCTCTCCTACGAGTCTGGTGAGATAGGTCTTGGCGCGACCCTTCTTCTTATCGGAACGAATACGCTTAATTTCCGTTTCGAAAGCACGGTCGTAGACGTCGAAGTCGATACCAGTGGGTGAGTCGGACACAACGTCAGTCGGAGGCTCAGAATTAGCAAAGTCATCATGTCCGCCCGTGCCGATGCCGAGGAACAGCGGTGCCTTGTCCGTTAGATCATGAGCATGGCCCCTCTCGCCCACACGGGATAATGCCGGTGGGTGAGTTGCGGCGTGTTGTTGCGCAGCGAGATAAGCTCTGCGTTGCTTCACGAGCTCCGCCGCTTCCTCTGCGATCGACTTTTGACGTATCGGCTGTGCAGGAGTTTGAGGTTCCGCAGTCGAGGTTGTGGATATCTCGGTATCTTCTGGGACAACCTCCTTTTCCACCGGTTCCGGTGGATGAAGCGTTCGTGGCGTAGCCACTGGCGTTGTAACCCTACTCTTGGCGGTGAGGCCCTTGAACCGGTGAATTGCTTTTAACTAAGGCCGCGGGTTAGTGTGTCAACGAGAATTGTGAGCCTACAAGAGAGCAGTCCTTACAACACAGGCCAAGTGGTCCATCTTTCGAGTGAATGCATGGTTGACTTCCAGGGCGTTCGGCGCCTCTACCACGTCTGAACAATTTTCCTCTTCCGAAAGCAGAGGATCAGTACCTCCTTTCGTAACCCAAGGATGATTCTACTTAGTTTAGTATCCGTCATTTAAAGGACAATGCTAGCAACTCACCCTTATTTCCCTCAGAGTAAGCCTCGTCTCAGGATTCTTGTCTAGGATCTTGGTGATAAGATCTACAAAGTTCGGATCTTCGTTGTCGACGGGTATTTGTAATTCTTCGGTGCGGATCGCATCATACATATCTAGCACATAGTCCCGCCTGAAAGGCAGCCTGCCGTATTTGAGACAGTACAAAGAAACTCCCATGGACCATACATCTGCTGCTTTGCCTGAGACGTCGCCGTGTCCGGCTTGGCATAGTTCCGGTGGTAAGAAGGCAGGCGAGCCGGCGGATTTGCTGGTCATCATGCTGTCTGGCTTTTCAAATATTTCGGACACTCCAAAATCGACGATTTTGAGTACGTCATCTTCTGTGAGTAGGAGATTATCCGGCTTGATATCTCGGTGTACAACTCCTTGAGCATGTACTGGTGGGAAGTTAGCGAGCACGTAATAAAACAGGACCTCAATGAGAACCTACGATATTCTATGCCCAAGATTAGGTCGCGAAACCACAGGCGGCAGCGCTCGTCATCGTAAGGATCTGCTTGCTCCTCCAAACCAACCTTCATAATCACGCCCTTCTTGCACATCTCTAGGACCATGTACAAGGAGTCATTTTCGGGATCGTCCAGCACTTCGATCAGTTGTACCAAGTTGGGATGGTTGAGCTTTTTCATTATGGCAATTTCCTCCCGTATTAGATAAAGGGCGTCTTTAGACTCGGCGATTTCATGGTGACTGAGTTGTTTCTTGTGGGCGCTCCATAGACTTCGCCCGGGACCGAGCTGTCTCGGCCTACCTCCTTCGGGTCTCTTGAAGATGTTCGACTGGGCACGTTTTCGCAGGCGCAGTTTTGAGAATTCCTTGATAGCCTGTGGGAATGATAATTAGACTATGTAGTCAATCTAAGACTGACTACGTGCGCTTACATATTCGGTTCCGAACTGGTCTGTAGCTAGGTGTACCGCGCCGTACGAGCCTCTCCCGATTTCCTCTCGAATAGTGTATTGATTGATGGTCTGTTGCGACCTCCCGTCCGTCTCGTCGTTCGTGTATTCGGTCTTGGCGTTGAGGGTTTCCTTTGTGTAACGTCTCAGCTGACAGACTCGGAGCTTGAAGTTATCTCACCCCACTAACCTTGACTTCACGATGCTGAGAGGGCGTTCTTCGATGGTGCCTCATAGGACTCGGGAAATCGGGTACGGTTGGCGGCGCAGACCTAGATGATGTGATTGTTGTCTTAGAAATCGGCAACCAAACAATAGCCAAGACAACCACGGGGCAAAAACGCGAAGCTTCGCCTTAGACATGGCATTCTTCCTTGAACTCACAGGTGAGGGGCAAGCGATGGTCGCGCATCAGCATCTTGCTGGATTTGGATTCGCGGCGACAAAGGCAGGCTATGTGTGGTGTCGGGCTCTTGCGCTGTGATTCCTTCTAGATCGGCGATTTGCTCTGGCGCTACCGACGAAGCGGCCGAGGTTGAAGTAGCAGATGCGGGCTGCATCCTGATCCGTCTGAGGCACGGACGACTATCAAATCTCGAGGCGTCGATATCGCTCCCGACGCATTGGGGGACAACAAAATCAGAAGTCACACAGTTTGCGATGTAAAGAAAGGTAAGCAGAAAGGAAACAATAGCAGAAAGGCCCAACGTTAGACAAAAATGGCAGAGACGATGGCTTTTTAGGTAGTAAGGTACGAAGTACTCGAGGCTTCTTTTTTTTTTGTTCCTCGTCCCTCTTGTTCTTATTCTTTCCCCGGCACACAACACGCCCCATGCCCCCCATGTGCTCTGCTGTGTATGGATTTTCAAGTGAGGTTCAGCCCAACCAGCTGCTAATTCCGCGATTGGGCGAATCACGGCCCCCAAACGCACCCCTATGATCCCTGTTGCTGCAGCACAGCATCCCCGCTGGGGTTCGAGGGCTTTAAGGCTAACAGATAACGAGTTTGTAGGCGCATTTTCCTTGTGTAGCTGAAGGAGTGCCTGGCGTCAATCGTGATATGGGAGCCTATACGAAGAGCTTGTTTAGGAAGAATCCCAGAAAGGGATCCTCGCTCATTGCTGCCGGGTGCCTTCCGTGAGAAACGAATGAGACTGCAACTGCGTCGCTAAACATAAGTACCTAACATTGAATGGTACCTATGAATATGTGCATGTAGTCAGCAAGCAAGTAAGTACCGGAAATGACGCTACTGTACGTAGGCGCGACCTTAAGTTTAACCATCTGGGTGAAGTTTGGAAGGGCTAACCACAGGCTAACCACGGGCTAACGACCCCTGGTCCGTCCCGCAGTTGATGAATTAAAGTACATCTATACCATGTGCCGACTTGCCGGTCGCTGTTCCAGTTCCCATTACCTTATTTTTAGAACACGCACCATCAACGACGACGACCAAGCACCACTCCATCCCGCTCGTCGACTACGGGGCATGTGATTTCAGCCGCGAGCCCGCTATACTCGCTATAGTAGCTATAGTAGCTAGCCATGCCTATACACGTCTACTCCTTCTACATCTTCGACCGCCATAGTAAGCCATACCTACCATCTGTCATTGGCTAGCCTTGCTTGTTGGCAACCTACCTACTTAGCTATCCCGTCTTGCGATGCGCGCGCTCTGTCGTATACTACGTAGATAGCTAACCCCATCATAGCGGAGTGCATATACTCAAAGAAATGGCTCGCACGACCAACAATCACCGCCACTCCCGCCGCCGCGTCCTCCCTCACATCTCCCCCATCGTCGCGGCCGCAATCGCAACAACCCGCAGCACCTCACCCTCACCCTCAACCGCCGTCCTCCACATCCCCCGCAGCAGCAGCAGCATCAACATCCCCAGCGGCGGCGGCAGCGCTGCGGAAAAAGGGAGATGACGACGCGAAGCTGATCTTCGGCACGGTGTTCAGCCTGCGCAACATGGTGCGCAAGCTGGGCGGCGAGGACGACGCGTTCATCGCTTACCGCACCGCCCACTACAAGCTGCACTACTACGAGACGCCCACCAACCTGCGCTTCGCCATGCTGACCGAGCCCGGCGCCCTGAGCATGCGGAACGTGCTGCACCAGATCTACATCAACCTTTGGGTTGAGTACGGTATGTTTGGTCCCTTTATTCTTGGTGTAGTTTGTTGTTTCCCCCCCCTCCCCCGTGCCGGTCGGTGTCATGACGGGGGGKGGGKGGAAGAAGGGGGAATGCAAGGCTCTAGTTATGCCTAAGAGAGTGGCTATGCGCTGGGGATCGCTGTGGACCTAGCAGCGGAAAAGGGGACAGGAAGAAAATGAGTCAAATGAAAAGATTATACACCCTCGAAGGCGCCACGCTAACATCCATCCTCCCAGTTGTAAAAAATCCGCTCTCGCCAGTGGAGCATAAGGGCGGGGAAGGCGTCCGGAACGAAATGTTCGAGATGGGCCTGGATAAATTCATCAGGGGATTGATGTGATAAGGCGGGCCGTGTTTACAGCAAGGCTGCATGGGATAAGGCGGCTTTAGACTCTTGACACCGAAAGACGTGAAGGAACCCAACGAATTTGGGCTGTAGGCAGCCTTGTCAGCCTAGGGACAGAATGCCTTGCCGATTTCCGTCCCAACATATCAAAGGGATGAAAACAAATGGTCAGTGGCAAGAGACATCATAGAGATCGGCCTCCCATTACTGCCTAAGAGGCAACCGAGGTGGTCATTCGGAGCCAACTGCGTCTATCAGGCAACCTCCAAAACGAGGTCTCGGGACTAAGAGCAAGGTAGAGACGATATCCCATTTAGCTCCCTTGCGGAGTAGAGGAAACTCGTTGAGCTCCTAGATCCGCTGCACTACTGGTACATGTATACCATCTATGTAAGCTGTTTAATAATAATAAAGCTGCACTCATAATACAGACGCCATGGTGTTATCCTCGAGGCCTGTGTCCCTCCTAGCTATTCGATGTAATCTGGTGAGGAAAATTTCCGCTGTTTCTAATGAGATCGCCGTAGATAGATTAGACGAAGAGATGCGGTATGTCATGCCAACAACAACTAAGATCACGTAACCCGTACACGCCACTAGGTAGGTACTCTACTTCCTCTCCTGGGCCCTCTCCCAAGCGCTCTCGTACGAACTCTGCGTCTGCGTCTGCGACGGATCAACCATGACCATACTGTCCTCGCCCACCGTCGAGACCTGCGAGAACCGTCCAACAACGCTCCCCTCAGCGCCCAACACGCCACTGCCATTCTTCTCCTCGTCTCCAGCCGCCGTAGCCCGCGACGCCGCCACGGCGGCCGCAAAGCCCTCGGACGAGTCCTGGATCTCGTTCTCCCAGTTGCTCGAGTAGACGACGGCTGCGAAGGCCTCGAGGTCCCGCACCTTCTCCATCTCCTGCAGGTACTCGTTCGGCATGCCGTTGCCGATGGCGTGGGCCTGCCGCGTCAGTACCGAGAGGATCTTGGGGAGGAGAACGACTTTCGACAGGGCTGCCGTGGCGGCTGCTTGTTGGCCTACGAGCTGCCCCATGTCGGACGAAGGGACGTCAGTGAAGGGGTCTGAGGGGAGCTCGAAGGCACCCGGAAGCACCTTCTTGTACAAGAGCGTGGAGAAGCCGGCGTCGAGGAGGAGGGTTAGAACGTGTGTGAAGGCAGGCGATTCAATGAGATCGGAGGTCTCGTCTAGGAGGCGGCGCAGGGCAGTTTCAGATGATGTGGATGGCGATGAGGCACCCGGCTGCGTAGTCGCTGCCGCGCTATCCCCCAGGACGCCTGACTCCCTGAGGACGAAGTCTTCCATCTTGGTAGGTGGCAGCAAGTACGGGAGCCACTTGGCTCCTGGTCTCGTCTCACTGGCATTTTCACCGCCTGGCCTGCCTTCCATCTTCCTCCGTACCTCAAGCGTGAGCTGCGAAAATGTATCAAAGCTAATGAGGTCACGGGGACTCAGGTGCCCGAAGACCTCGCGGACGGCTCCCTCGACGTTCTCCATGATCTCAACCCAACCACGGTGCAACAGCCACCAGCTGAAAGTCAGGTACTTCCTGTTTGTCTCGAAGTCACTGCCATATGCCTGCTCCGGGTTGTCGTCATCGTTGTTCTCTAAGCTTATTGTCGACTGTGCTGTCCCTGTTGCCAGGGATACTACACTCGACAGATAGCTTCGTCGACCAAGAAGATTAAGTTGGATTCGGGTTAGCATAGTAAGAAGACTTAGGGTATAGATGAGAGTAAATGCGCGTGTTATAGCTAGAGCCATTAATTAGATCAGAAACATTCAGCTCATCCAAAGTAACTCTCAGGGAGGACTCACAGCTTATTGTTAAATCATCCCACAACTGTCTCTTCGTTTTTCTTGACCTTTGGGCAACCTGGCTAGCATCTTGAGATGCACCATCTCCTGGATTAGACGTAGGCGGAAATGATATTTGGCTCGCATGTACGCCACTCTCGCTCTGCAAACTAACTGTACTCTTCCCTTCCTCCTCAGTCATGGTCGTATCAGCAATGCTAGGCGGTGTAACCGATGATTCCCCACTGTTGCGTAAGGCTTTCGAGCTACTCTTCATCTGCTGGATCTCTAGAGTGATCTTCTCGGTGTTCATCGTCTCAAGTATGTTGGTAGTCGCGGTGGGCAGTAATGCCAGGACTGTGAATGTACAGTCCTCCTGATTTTGTTCGAATCGTCGACGAAGGCTAGCCAATGGTTAGAGTGGACAGACTCAGAGGACAGAGATGCGTGTCTTACTTCTCCTTCGCGATGCGATCGCTGCTCATGCGCTCGCGCGCATCGTTGATCTTGCTCAGCACATACTGAGTTGCGAGGTAGCCAGCACCAATGACGCCGACACCGATAGCTATGGGCGTTCTATTGCGGCGGAACCATCGCCTCGTAGCCGATATCATCCTGAGCCTCGAAGAAGCTTCAGGAACAGAAAGTCCCCGAAGCGAATCCGATCTTATTGAAAATTCGGGATGCGAGTTTCGTGGCACGCAGAGCTTAGCATTGGACAGAAGGCTCTGGGGGATCGCGAGCACGCTGCAGCCAACCCTTGGTGCTGAAATTACACTTGTTGTGAACTGGGCTTCGCCTTCTGACGTGTGCCTCGGTCCAAGCGCGCGAGTCAATAGTCACTGAGGTATCCCCCAGCATCCCCCAGCTCGGTATGTTTGGTACCTAATTGAACTGATAAGATAGGCGCCTAATAACATCCATTAGACCTATGTCCCTCCAGGGCTGCATGCAGCTAGAACTGAGCTAGAGCTTTTAGCGCTAGCCCTTGTACTGTTGTAATACTACAAGCCTACAGGTGCGAGCACTGCTAGCAGGATTTGCAGGTGAGCCACAGATGTCTGTGGCTGGTATGACGCACGAGCTCGTAAAGTATCTGTACCTGGCGTACAGACGCATTCACCCCACGTTCCAAGTTCCTGTTTCCCCTCAGCCTCCTCTGCCGGGACCCCTCCATCAGCAGACTGATGATACAAACACCGTAGCTCGAGGACCTCGGGAAGGTCATCCTCCAAACTTTCACAAGCAAAGCAGAACAGACCCGGCTCCGTACTACGCCATGGAGCAACAGACACCACAAGAGTTCATCCTCGAGGCCTTTGCCGACCCGGCGTCGGTACGCGATGTAGTACGAGGTATATATAAAAAATATTCCAAATCAATCAATCCCCCCAAAGTTCCGCACCCAACATCATCCAATCACATGCCCCGCGTTCGTCGTCATCATCGTCGTCGTCCATCCATCTTTGTCCACGACGACAGAGATGGGACCTTCGGACCCTCATATCCACCCCATCTACCCCTTTACCCATTTACGTATCTGTATCTACCTATATATCTACACATCTACGTATACACCCGCAGCTGCGCTACCATACATACTATACCATACCATACATATAGCTAACCCGGATATCTCGCAACCCAGGAATCCTGCACACCATCTTCTTCCACCGGTTCTTCCCGAGCGTGACGCCGCGGTCGCGCGAGGTCCTGGACATCATGCTGCCGTACGTCGAGGACGCGGAGCTGGACACGATGATCGAGAAGCGAGCAGCCGAACTAGCGCGCGAGCTCGACGACGAGCGCACGCACTCGCACTCTCACGGCCAGCAGCAGCAGCAGACGCGGAGCATCGGCAGTGGCGGCCGCGGCAACATCTCGGTCCAGTTCTTCGAGAAGAAGCGCCGGAAGGCCTGGTACAAGCTGGCCTACGGCGGCGGCGACGAGGAGATATGCTGGGAGTGCTGGACCGTCAAGGTCACGGTTGCGGAGCCGCGCACAGACAGCGGTATGCCTCTCTACCTCTCACTCTCACTCTCTTGCTACCCTCCCCTATTCCTACACTTCTCCCCTCACCCTTCCTCTCCCCTCCTTTATCCCAGCTCCGTCTATACAATCTACTTCACAAAGAACAAAACAATACGCCCACCCACTCACTCACCTACCTCCCTACCTCCTATACGTACGCTAACACTCCAACTACCCACAGAGCGCGCCAAAGTCCGCAAAGCGATGGAGCAAACACTCCTAACAACAGCCATGAAGATCGTGACGTGCGTGAACTCGCACAAGGACCACATCCCGCCCATCACCACGAGCGAGACGAACCCGTTCCCGTACCAGATCCACGTCAACCAGAAGGACGCCGGCTGGGCCACGCGCATGGGCATCTACTAGTAGGACCATCTTCGTCGCCGGCTCCGTCGTTTCGCCTCTTAAATAATAATACGGGGGGATCTGTAACCCATACCCATCATACATGTATAGACTTGGGCTGCAGGAAAACGGGGGGAGGATAGGGGGAGAGAAAGGGGAAGAGGAAGGGAAGAGGGAAGCGGTTGTAATGCATTATCAGCGAGCAGTAGGAAAACATTGGGAATGGCGTTCAGAGCGGTACTAGGTTTGGAACGGCGCTTAGGGACCCCCCCCTGTGATAGACTTGGCTTCTTCACGGATTCTGCCACGGAAGGCATGTTTAACTCCATCAGGATAACTGAATGATACCCCCTATTAATATATACGGCTCGTGTTTAATAAGGCACTAGGCAGTCAAACACAACTGTAATGGGATAGCTTGTTCTACAGCACAAATCACAATAGACACTAATGGATCAAGTTGGAAATCATTTTCATTCTTGAAAGCAGCCATACTTATGGCAGAAGTCCGTATTGGGCACTAAAAGTACGTATGGAAAAGCATCGCAAAGCAAGATCGGCCAGCCCTAAACTCCAATTGTCGTTTGCCACACATGGCTGACGGTTTGCCCTTATCCGTCCGTACAAAACAAGAAGAGATCACACACAAAAAGCAACCTTGTTTCACCTCAAGCCAAAAGGAACCGTTCTCTCGCAACTCTCAAAACTCCTCCGGAGGTAAGCAAACCTCATCATATTTCCTAAGTTTCCCCTGCCTTCTTTCCTTTTGCAAGCATAGTTCATCCAACGCCTTCTCATATGTATGCCTCCGCATGTCTCTGTTCATTAGACTAAAGGGTGAGGGACGCGCATTAGGGGGATAGGAATAGATTGTTCCATCCTAAATCCGCGCGATAGGAAACTCAAGAGAGAAAGAGGTGAAGATAAAAGATCCAGATCTCATCGTGTAGGCGTTGTGGTGTAGTACTATGTACTCAAGACACGTGTCGTCATTACGAATACCAAACAATAGACAAAGCCGCGAGGCGAGAAGGTAGGCGGGAAGATCTATGGTCGTTGAAGGTGTAGATGGCGTAGCGACATAACCGAGTCGAAAACGCCGAGGTAAGAAGCAAGTGATGCAGTTGATTCATTATTCGTAATCATCATCAAAATAAGGCGAACAACCCTTAAGATCCCGTAGGGAGGTAACGCAGGGCGTTTAGAATGTCGTGGTAAAGCTGCGACCTAGAAGCGGCTTTGAACCCTTAGAAGATGCTGATGCTCCGTTGGAGGGCTGGCTACCACTAATTCGCTCAAAGCCCTGAAGGATATCTATACCTGCATCATCTTCGATATCCTCATCAAAGAACTGGGCAGTACAGAAGTCTTCTAGGTTTGTCCAATCGTTCTTAAGAGGGGATGCGTTTTTCGTGGGAGACTCCAAGAAGAGTTTGCTAGGAGAAGACATGCCTTCAAACACCTTGCTAGGGGTCTCGTACGATACAGGTAGTGATGAAACGGGGGCCTTCAGTAAAGGGGCTGAAGTGATCGATCTCTTGGAGATCGAGTTTGTGATTTCACCGAGCGCATTGGCGGAATTGGATCGATCTAAGCGCATTTTTCTAGCTGAACGCTTTAAAGGGGAACCGTTATCCGTCGCCGAAAAGAATGGATCAAAAGATATATCCTGGAAGATATCAAAATCGGTAGACTCAGTACCGAGATCGTTCAAATTGAATAGTGAATCGTCCATTTGAAATGCCGGGCTCCACGGAGGCATCACCTCTTCACCTATGCTACTAACACGACGAAGAGGTGAATTCAGCATTGATCGGACGTTGTCTCTATGTATACGTAGATTCGTATTTGGCGAGACAGAAGCAGGAGGTTTGGGGGGAGGCTTCATCTTGACGGCTGGAGTCAAGGGAGGTAGCATCTGCCCAGCATCGTTCGCCTGTCGCAACGGGGACGAAGACGGCGGTGCAAACTCATAAGAGCGTCCCTTAGAAGGGCTATCATAAGAAGAGGCGCGTAGTCGCGCAATTTCTTCTTCGGCTCGCCCTCGCTTAATTCGAGGGCGGTCGGTTCCCGAACTGAGGAGCCGGTTGCCTCTGGGTCGCATGGCTGAAGACTCCAAGGATGAAATATACCCACTATCATCCATAGAGGCGTCCATCGAGGCATACTTGCGCCTATGGGTACGCCTGTGTGAACTAGAAGGAGGCTCTCTCTTAACAGGAGGTGGCGTGTTGCTGCGAGCTTCCAGGCGACGGGGAACAGGAGGAGATGAGTGCATTGTGGCCGGGAGAGGCGAATACGGGCCACTTTCTGCAGGTAAATCTTGTTCCTGGTTCTTGTCCTGCTGTTCTTCAGGATTGTCAGATAGCGGAATAGTAGCATCTGACGAGACCTGAGGCTCGGGTTGGACTGAAGCTTGCGTTGCCACTGAGTCGTGAGGGAGTAGTTGCGACTGTGCTGGAAGTACCGGAGGTAAAGACGGAAGACCATCGTGGAATATGGTAGGCTCATGACGTGGAGGCTCCACGCGATTAGACATAAAGGGGGTGTTCCCCATGTTCGCGGCAGACTTCTTACTCTGCTTTTCCCGCATAAACTGGTGCTCCATTCCAGGCTCTATCGCCCAATAATTGCCCTTTCCAGGATCATCCTTTGGTCGCTCTTGCTTGATGAATGCTTTGTTAAGGGACAGGTTGTGTCGAATACTGTTCTGCCAGCCCGCATCTTGCGCGCTATAGAAGGAGAAGTTATCCGAAATCCACTTGTAGATCTGCGAGAGGGTAAGTCGTCTTTGAGGCGCACGTAAGATTGCCATCCCGATAAGTTGAGCGTAGCTATATGAGGGCTTCGCGCCGTTGTCCTCAATCACGGGAAAGGAATCGGGGGGCGGCAGTGGAGACTCTTCCAACTTGGCTTTCTTTGGCGGTCTGGAGCCCTGAATCGGCGCGGCCTCGAGCAACGCCCGCTTTCGAGGGGGTGCGTTCTGGTAATAATTCTCCAGGTTCAAATTGAAGGCTGACGGCGCCGGATATAGTGTGGGATGAATATTCTCCTTTCCGAAACTTGCATTCACGTCCACTGTAGGTTTCTGGACGACCGTTTTAAATCTCGACATCATCGGTTGCTTTTTCTGCATGGAATCTGTTGCCTGGCCATTTGATTCTGGTGGTAGGATTGATACTGTGTTGAGCTTATTCCCATTGTGTGACCTCAGAGGAGTCAACGGAGAGGCAGTAACGCGCCCTGCTGACTTGTATGGCGAATGCTGCTTCGGATGTCCATTCGGGGGATTAAATACTGCATTGCCGTTCGAACTTTGCAGTGCTCGGCGAGGAGAGGCCTGCTTTCCAATTGAGGGCATCGGCGCCCGGCTAATAGACGTCGCGGGCTGTTCATAGTATTCATCTTGGAATATGTGCAGCGGCTCATTGTGAGCTGCGAAACGCGTTGGTTTGGCCATATCGGCCAGTATGTCTCGTTTGTTCGTCGCTTGGCCCAACTATACTGTTTGCTCTTGATATTAGGTGGTTGGGACGTAAGTAGTTACAATTCGAAGGTGACTGTAAGTGTATTAGGAGTCTAGGTTCTTCCCACTTCTTAGGCTGCGTAACGATGGGGGAGACTTGGTAAGAATGGAGAATGGAACGATCTAGTACTCAAGTCCGAACTCACCTTGGGCGACTTTAATTAGCTGTGGAGCCACGAAGCAAGGGTGACTTGTGGCGCGCCAGGTATCAGGCACTTGACGTGCCTAGATCGCAGAAGGTCTCAAAAGTGAACTAATTGTCGTAGAATTGTAATAACGATATACACAATGACCGAGTCAGGGCTGTCATTGATATTATCGTGGGTAATGGGTAGTGGTGGAGAAAAAGAATGACTGGTGGACGGAAGGGAGCGATGAGAAGAAGAGGAGGGGAAAGGGGAACGGAGCGGCAGATTCGTGGGGGATCGAGATAGCAAATGCGTGCCAACCTTGGCCGCTGGCTATGCGGGCGTCACAGGTGCGGTCGAGCAAATAGCTCTGGTCAGGCCAGAGGGAGTCAAAGAGAAGACACCGAATGGGGTTTAAGGAGGACCGGGATTGGTAGAGACGAGAACGCCAACTCAGCAGAAGATCCACTTAGGTAGACCCGCCTTGGGTGTACGGATGGAGCTGGGATGGAGGTGAAGTGCAGAAGAGGATTGGCCGACAGCGTCGCGGGCTGACGCGCGATCATGGCAAGTCCTTAACAAGGTTGTTTTAAGAGCGAAAAGAACTTGCTGATGCTAGACTCGCCAGACTTGTTTGCAAGGAATGTCGAAGCGAATCCTAGTTTTATGGGTGGGGGATTTGTAGGATGTTCTCCCGCATGACATATATGGTTGGTCAGTTGGGTGATGTGCGGTCTCGACACAGGCCAGGACCTTGCGGACTGTGTCCAATTACGAGCGGGCTGTGCAGAATCAATTGCGAATGCTATGCCTGCAATGACCAAGATCCGTTTGTTGGAAGCGTTTGACGGCAATGCCTGTGATGGTCGATTGTCAGAAACCAAAACCAGACCAGAATACGATCCAAGGAATGCGGCGTTGGGACCCGAAGCGATAGACCTCGTCACACCGAATTAGTTGCAATTCTTCAGGCTGAGTCCTGGCGCCGGTGCAGAGAGAGTTCGTGGGCACGAGTGTTTAAGATTGACGAGATGGCTTGTGAGTGATTGGTGGAGAGCGGCGCGCGAAGTGGTGCAGAGTTGTCTGAGAATCGGCTTTGGTGCTGCCTGATTGGAACGCGAAGGCGCGTCGCCCGCGTTTCCTTTTTGTTATGCAAAAGTAACGCGTCGGGCCAATCAAAGCTCCGGGATCGACTTCAAGCTCCAATTCGGCAAGCCACTGGAACTTAGTTTCTGCGCATAAGAGCATAAGACGGGAAGGTACGGAGTACAAAGTACTTGTCCCTCTTGCAGAATATTGAAATTCTCGATTGGTGTTTGGTATTCAATACATGTATGTATCGATTGGGGGAGCCAATACCAATGCACACGCATTCTCCTCTTTAATGAACCAACAAGTCACCTGTTGGTTCCTCGCATGGTGTAGGCATATCAGCTACCTACATGTACCATGGAGCTGGTCTCTACTTAATAACCACTACTATATCCGAGCATGCAGCGCATCATCTTCCAAGCCCACCCTGTACCTACGAAAAGCAGTTAACAATTCAACGTCTTGCCCAAAGCTAGAATTATTTATTTAAGTATCTACCGGCGCTATAATTATGAACATTGAACTTACTTATTGATAGCCTCCCTAAAATCAAGAAACAAAGTTAGTCATGACATCATGTCCTCACAGCCGGGTCCATTAGACTCCATTCTCAATTCCGGCGATCGCCTAAGCTTATCGCAGACTAGAGCCCTGCTGTCTTGATCGGACGGAACGTGCTAATTAAACTTATCTCGTTCTATTTGACATGTCAGAGACAGCCCTAGGTCCCAAACCCTTTCCCCATCGATCCATTTCTGATAGAGAAAGTGCCGAATCGATACTGTCATTCTACATGTAGGCATGCTCTAGAATGGTATATTAGTCGGGAGACCCTGTCTTATACGCCACAGTTAGATTGTGTTGTACGACTTATCATGACTCTTTTTAATTAAACTAGTGAGTCCGGCATTGATCAGCTTCAGCCGGGCGGATGCCGTGGTCAAGCCACTGAAGAAATTTTCCTAGTAGAAGCAAGTTATATTCCGATATGGGGCCGTGTCCATAGCTAGTAGCCTATGTAGAGAGGTAGTTGATCAGGTCATGATCCCGTTCAGCTAGAACACTGAGACATTTTGCCGTTATTCTTTAATGATACGTAGAGGATGTAGGCATTTTTCCAGAGTCGTATCAGGGAAGCCCGGTACTACGCTCTTTCAGATTTCCAAATACATATAATACTACATAAGCACGTTATCACATGTAGCACAGTAATACATGGTTACATATGTAGGTTACTCATCGACGCGCGCTGCATAAGAAGTTTGACCGCGTATCCTTGTTTTATCAGCTTCCTATTAACCCTCAAACGGGCAAGTCAGCCGACAACGAACGATTCGTTCCCGCACCAAACTTGGAAAATGTCAATGGTGCAAACGCTCCTGCTCAATATCTGCCTCACCCATGAAAAAGCTCGTAGGGCGGGATGAGCAGCGCACTAAGCAGCAAGGAGAAACCAACATCTATGACGTGGCCGATATCGTGTTTCTCGACGCCTCATACAGATGAGCTGCGAGAAATTATGAAACACGGGACGCCAAACCCGCAGCCACTATCGAACCGGCCGAGGCCAGCATGAAAGCCTATCTCGCAGGCCGTCACTCATACATGTAGTACCTACCCTAGTGTACATACTTAAACGGACGCAACCGGGACGCTACCATGAAAGCTGGAGTAAAAAGGCTATCTAAATCGGGCATATATGAAATCATATAATTAAGGGTTGACACGAGCCTACTGGTGAACACTGCTATTATGCTATATGTAGGCATTCCCCAGTTATTATTAAACCACACCGCTCAGCCAGCTTTTGCAGATGGTCAAGCCACAGGCCGGACTTGCGCGGCGGAGTCCTTCAACAAACATCCTTCAGCATACCCTCAGTACGCCCGAGAGTAGTGGACATAGGCCATCAACAGAGACCAGAATGCCCATCGTCATCGCTGCTTGGGCCTCCCCATGAGTCACAAAAAGGTCAAGCAGCTTGTTAATATACTATACGAGGTTTCATGGGTTCAAATAGTGCCGCCCGACTTGAACGTTGGGAGCACGGCCAAACGGAGGTCGAGTTGCAATCCAATAGTCTGCACAAAGTTCACCAATAACTTCAGGGGTGGCGCGTTGGGCCGGGATGGGCCCCGTCGATAGGACTACGAATTTCGGGGGCGGATTAGCGGATCATGCTGGGTCTCACCGCGTGATCGAAGGCATATCCGCTTCCGATACGGTGCCAGTCGTCAACTCGGACCAAGCCCCTTTTCGCCATATCGTTCATGTCCGACAAACGCATTTCCTCACGCCTCGATGGCCGGTAGGAATTTCGGTGAGGGGATTGTAACGGTGGCGAGTAGGCGTTCCTTGGTCAGTTTTACAGAGTTGCTGGCAATATTGCAAGGATATTTTACAGTAAGTTGAAGCCTGCGMCCCTCTTTGTCCATATCAGTTCAAATCTCTCGAGCCACTCAGCTGGTCAGATCATAGGAGTCAGCACGTCTTTCATCAACATACGTCCCTATTAGCTGGTAAGACCGAGTCCATATATTTTGACCATTCTACTCGTCCCACTTTCTTACGCTTCTTTACGCTTCTATTGCCTAATACGATGACTCAAAGTACACTGGCCACATTTTCTGGCTGCGGCGCGTTATAGGCTGGGTTCAAAACTTGCGTTAGTATGGCCAAAAGGGGGTTGCGAACAGTGATTCGCAGCCCCAAAGTCGAAAGAAAGGGGACGGTCACGGATTAATCTAGAATAAAGCCAATCACGAGATACTAGGTTAGATTTGAGGAAAGTGTTCCCGAGGCACGTCCTAGGGGTTATATCAGGTATCTATTCTCATTACAATAGGATTGTCGCTAGTAATAATTCTCGGTCTCGTATATCACGTAGTAAATTACCTAGGTAGGTAGCCATCATTCTAGCGCACGCCATGCCTCATAAATCTTGTTCCTCATAGCCTCATGGCCCAGGGATCTGGGATGGAAGGTTTTGCCATAATAGGTAGGGACATACCACATAGAGTTCTCTCCGGCGTAGTCTCCTCGAGCAGGCTGCAGGCTCGGGKCCTGGTGTTTCGCCATAGCCATGTAGCACAAGGCCAACATACCCCAGTCACCAGACTTTTGCGCAGGTCCAAGACACGATGATGGGTCTACCAAGGATGAGGTTAGATCCAAAGTCTCGAGTTCAGAGGCATGTTTTGGTTGGGTGCCATTCCTGGCGTTATCCGGGCCGCCAACGAGGAAAAACCATGTATCATTGCGGCCGTAGTCAGGCTCCTGAACGCCCTTCTCGCAAAAGCGATGGCCGTCAAACTCTTTATCGTAATCAACGAAGATCACCTTGTCTTTAGTGAATCGGGAGTTTATGAGCTCAATAGTCTTGCGGATCTTAGCATTGACCGTGAGCACCATGGCATTCATATTCAATCTTAGTTCCTTCTTAAGCTTCGGCCCGTTCCACCAGATGCCAAAACTCATGTTGTCGCACTCATCAGTAACTTCGTTGAAGAATCGAGCATATCCGGTGACGGTGATAAAGAACCATGGCTTCTTCTCCCAGCGAACCTTGTTGAGGATCTCGGTGATGATGATTTGTAGACGCTGGTCGAATTCGTCGCTCTCGATCTGAGTCTTCGCGTTCGCTAATGCCGTCTCGCACGTCCCCGAATAGAAGTTGTAGAAGCGAAACACGCAGGCATTCATCACATCGAAGAAACCGAGGTCGTTACCGCCAATAGATAAGAGTGCGAAGTCAGCCGGTAATGATGCATTGAAGGTGTCGATCTGGCTGTCGCCACCACCAGACAAGACTTCATTGGTTGTAGCTCCCGTACAAGATAGAAACTGGAAAGTTGTAGCATTGCGTCCGCCCCGACTGGCTCGTAAGTCGGCAGCTATGAGCTCAGCGTGAGCACCTAAGCCGTGTCGGCAATCATCTTCCTTGCCGTCAACGCCAGTACCGATTCCTGCACTATAAGAATCGCCAAAGGCAACGAAGCCGGTGAGAGGACCTGTGCTCATGGACGAGACCAATGGCACCGTGAGCGAGGGCCGTCCATGATGATTCGAGACATCGCCTCCGAGGACATGTTGAGCCTCTGGGGCGCCAAGTCTACGCTGCTTAAATGTGCTACTAGAGGCAGGCCCGGAGAAGGCAGCAAGGATTAATACAACAGCCAAGCGCATGGCGAAGCCGAGCTTCATTAAGAAGGTAAGTCAAGATGCATAGCTCGAGCAACATTCATTCAATGTCCCCAAACTAGAATTAAAGTAGGCGAGTATAGCCATCTTGTTGAGCTAGGCAGCTAAATAAAATAGGTCCCATATGATAAGCTTTAGGGCTGTTTGTAGAGATGCGCTGTGCATCAAAGACAGGTCACAAGGTCAGGCCAATAGGAAGCTTAGGACCAATGCCTTAAGCACATGCATACCGCTAGGATCCTGATTCCCCTCCACCTTTGTTGGGAGGCTATGGGGAGGKGATTTTCTTAGCCACACGTGGCACAGACTTGCCTACTTTCTTATCGCCCACTGCAACTGGCTGACTATGTTGTCTCCAAACCCATGATAATCTTGTTCTGCATGTAGATATTAGGAATTACTTGTGGGAAATACCTTGATGGTTGAAGCCCTCTCAGACGGGTAGACGTATGTGTTCAAAGATGTGAGCAGTTAATGTCCTAGGGTTGTCAATTTAATAAAAAAAAATGATAGAACTTTAAATCAATTTACTTAGACGGATACGGCATGCATCGAGCCGTTCCGACGATTAAAAGGATGACTCGTCGATAAGGTAGTTGTAACAATCCCACTCACGATCTTGCACTTCCCAGACGACGATAGCCAAGGTCCGACATAGGTCATATCTTCTAGCTCAACTCCAGCAGCTGCACTTGCGCGTCTTGGAATGATGGAATTCCCAGCCGGTTGGTAGCGGCACTATTCGCCTCGACTGCAAGCTTTCGTCATCCAAGCGACATAATGCGGAATGATGATTGGGCAACGCAAGTAACCGTTACCAGGGACTTGGACATATATGCTAATCGTACAACATTGAAAGTCATATGTCGGGTAGATTGAAGGGAGCTCGAGCTTATTAATTCCGAAACGGCGGCGACGAGAAGCTCACAGCAGCTCCAAGCTGGAAACACGGTGACGTCAACACCTCTGTAGCCCACCAACGTCATCGCTAATCTAGTCCTCAACCCCACCTAAGCTTCTCTCTGTACATGTACCACTTTATACGAGCATAGAAGTATCGCTTCCTGCCAAATCGAGTGCTGGAGATACTCTCATTGGCAGGAGACTCTCTCTCGATACGTCCTTCTCCAGATCGAGATCAATACAACATCTTAGCAGCCTTGGAAACCCCCTTGTCCGTGGCACAGCTCTCGTGCGGAAGAAGTCAGTGGCGGCCAATCCGAAGCTCCAATCCGAGCTCCAGTCGATACCGTCAAGCCACATGAATTCGCAAACAAGAGGGAAGGAAACGGGGCCTAGCAAGATTTTAGCAAGGAAACTCTTTGTACATACATACGATCTTCCATGCCGTCCTAAGCGGCCATCTTTCCCCTTACAGGGAAGCCACTGTATGTTATCATGAAAGACGTCAGAGAGCCCACTCTGCCTTACCGTCCAAGATGTGAAACATGGATGCTATAATACCTTCCTAAGACCTACCCTACTATTTAGGCTTGGCCCTTCTTAATTCTCCAGATTTACACGACCCTTTGCAACCTAGATATCTTAATAAACTTCTTTCTCTTCGATTGCCAAGCAAACCCCTAGAACTACAACGAGTATACCTAGTATAACCTATTGCCCTATATTGACTACACGATGGAGACTGTGAACAACATGGCTACTACGGCCGCTAAGGCTATCTGGGGCGAGAACAAACAGAATGGTCCGGAACCCATCTCAGGCCAGACCGGTGACACCTCTAAGGGCGAACCCTATGATGCTGGCAACATTGGTAATGAACCTTCTCAATAATACTGTGACCATAAATAGAGAGCTAATGCCACTTGTAAAATAGAGGACCCCGAAGCTCAAGCTGCCAAGGCAGAAGAAACCAATGGCGAGACTAACGGCTACACCAACGGAACGACGGAGCATACCAAGGACGCCGAGTTCGCTAAGAAGACCGGCACCGCGGCCGAATCAGAAGAGACGCCAGACAACCCATCCACGGAGCTAAAGTCGAAGAGCACGCCTCAGGACACAACAAAGGCTCAGAACGATGTGCGAGATCCAGAGAACCCGCGGACGAACCCAAAGTCAGCACCCACCGATGTCAACGATACTGAGGAGGGTCCAAATGAAGCTCAGAGGTTGGACGGGCCTGGACCTAAGCCTCTCGAGGAGGTAGCACGTGAACACGGTGGTGATGCCGGAAACTCGGATACGAACGTGAACAAAACAGCCGAGAGCAATGGAGCAAATGAGGAGGACGAAGACGGCCCCAATGCCAAGAGCAAGGGTGAGGGTACTGGCGAGCAGTACGTTAAGAGCAGTGGCCTGCAAGCCGATGGTGGTGATTTCGACGCTACGAAACCTGGTGCTGGTAAAGAAGCAGACCGTAAGTCCAGCAATGCCTACTCAACTTAAATATGCTACATTTAGCTGCAGTTTTACTAAAATTGTATAGGCCTTATGGAGGAGAAAGGTATGCACGGCAGCTCGAAAGTCGGGGAGGACTCCGGCAATGCATCGTCTCCCGGTGACAAGAAGGACAAGAAGAGCATCGGCCAGAAGATCAAGGACAAACTGCACCGACACTGATTTGATATGCTGGCCCGTCGGCCCAGCCATGTGTTACGACGATTCACGATTTCCCCTTTGTCAAAAGCTACGAGCCACTTGGTTGACGAGTGCCTGTGAGGATATAGGACTAGAGCCGCCCTCGAGCGGAAGCGTCTGTCGCTTTTCAAATTTGCTGTATTGTTACTAGTAGTAGTCATATAATTTGATCCCTTCTGCCATTACTTGCCTCGAATATCTATTTCACCTTACAGAATGCATGGAAAATATGGCCAATTGAAGGGGATAGACTATGATGTGTTACTGTTGATTTCTTAGTGATGTAGAATATAACCCATACTTTTCGTGCTCCTGGCTCGCGCAATACGGTATAGATCTCCACATAATATGATGGATGATTTTGAAGGTTTTTTAGACTGTCGACTTTGATGCGGCTATGTGTATAGGAAAGTTTGGAGAGCTTGGTGCGTAAGTTGTGATAATAACCCGCTATCACCATCGTGTTATGTCGAAAAGACTTTAGACATCTTATAGCACCGATTGAAACAGCTTCTTAAGTTAGGTAGTCTCACGGGCATCTTATAGCTTAGTTTCCCCATTATATACTTACATTAAATTATCTAAAGCACTGAAGGGTAACTTCGACGATCTAGATAAAGAGAAATTGGCCTCTCTCCACCGTGGTTAAAGACCTTCATAAACACAACTTCCAGGTTCATATCACTAATGTACCTAGATTCAACAAGGACGGCCGATTATTCACTAAAGTAGAGCTAGTAGTCACTCGTACGTTGGTACAATGACTCAGAGACTCATGGGACTTTGCGTAGCTCTCAATGACTATAGACTATAGACACCTTTCTCCCTAAAGAGAGCTACAGTACAAAGAAGGGGGGAGTAGGCTAATAAGTATCCCTAAGGCAGTCTACATATTCTAGTATACTGAAGAGAGAGGTACATGTACGGAAGAAGTTTAAATTATATGTGAACTCTCTTCATCTTCTTCCCAAGGTGCCCTTCTCGTCAGTACGGTCTAGTAACGGTCCGTACGCCAATAGTTTGCTGCGGCAATACGTGTAAGCGTATAATAATCAACACTAAGAGGTACCATAGGCTTCGCTACGAAAGTTTGGAATGGTAGATAAGAGTCCATGGATCGGCTTTAGATACCGGCCTTTGAGGCATTAACATCACACATACGGATGTGACGACTTATACATCAACACAATCATTACCATTTCTCATGCTGTAAGGTGTACAGGTAAACGCCATATCCCATATTCTTCATAGCGATTCGGATGGTGTCGTTCCCTACCAAAGTTCGTAGTATATACAATGAGCTGGCTTTTCCTTAATCACTAAAAAAGTGAGGTAACCACCTCGCATGCAGTATGCAGTATAGGGGTAGCTTCGAGCAGCACAGACGCAATGTGCGACGGACTGATCTGGATACGATTCGGGATACCCAGATCTACAGCAAGAGATCGAAACGCCCTATCTGAATCAAGGCGCACGAAGGCCCCCCTCCGGGTTGGGTCACTCACGAAAGAGGGATGCCTCTGGCTAATAGAGCATCATGAATGTTTATGATTAGTGCTTAAGCAGTGAGATGGCCCCCTAAACCATACCGAACATGGTATCTACGAAGTTGTTTCAATATGAGAGCTCCAGTGTTGGTATTTCACCAGGTTCTATTTTGATACTCGGCGTTACACGATGTTAACACGTAGGAACGTAAGCACTGCATCAGCGGTAACTGCTCCTACAACGTCTCAGACCCAGTATAGTATAAGACTTCTAAGACCAACTCAGTCGTGCAGAATTTCCCGGACCTTGGCCCCTATTCACAAGACGTGGTACACGCCCCTCCTAGAAGCTTTGCTTATCAACTTATCCGCTAAAGAAACCGGACCAAGCTAATCATGTCTGATCCAAGGGTCAAGGGGTGCTCGAAGATTGACTAGGAAATGGTTATGTACCAGATACCCAAAGGACTAACAAAATGGAATATCCATAATGCACTACGATTACATCCATGTTCCTAGAAGCATTACGGTCTCGTTGCCTATAAAGGTATATGGTTAAAGGTACCTGGTAAGATGACGTGCATTTCCAAGCCATAAGCTAATGATGGGCATTACCCGTGGAGAAAGCCACTGAGATATAGCCGTTTATTATCACTTGAAAATCGTCTATCTGCAAGATAGGGGGGGCGTCGACATGGCCAGGACCAGGACCCGGCCAGACCTCAGTCCCAAAAAGGCGGTATAGCTCAGGCACGCATCTAGTACCTGATCCAAGTGGAAATAAACGTTCTGATAGGTAGGGTCAGAGGTTCGAGGTCGTTCCAATACTGCAGCAAGTTACATCATCACAGTCTCCTCTTACCCCCGGGGCCATGGCCGCGGGTTAAAACCGGTGGTCAGAGCGAACCCCAGGCCAGGATTTCCCCCGTCAGCTTTCTTTCTCGCAAAATAGAGAGCTTACCCGCACCACATCTTACAGCGTTCCGGCCAATCTGGATGTGCGTGTTACCGAGAGCCTCGTGGCACAAGACGCCAAAACGCAAGCCCCCTACCCCCTTCCTTCACATTCTTAAAGGGGCGTGGGTGTATATAGGTACCTAGGTATGCCAAATTCCCCGCGATGTGCTTCTAAGTGCATGCAGTTCACGGGGTTGTCTGCGTGCGACTTCGACGACACAACTGATCCTAAATTCCTCCAAAATATCTCATGTGCATCACCCATACCTTATATATCGTGTCTTCACTTAACAGGAGCGCTACTCAGGGGCCCGCAGAAGCAGGAACGAAGGCTCTTGCGGCCGTAAGGTTCTCTCCCCCTATCCCACCACTTACACAGAACGTAGTACTTAGCTCCGCGTATCGCGGCCAATCGCGTGGGGGCAACTCCGTGTTCCCATGTGGTTTCTGGGGTAGCACACACCCGCTCCAATACGCGCAGTGGGATAGTAAGAGGTAAGTACATACATACATGTGTGTGCAACAGGGGGTAGGGGTACCTGCGAGCTGCGTCTGACATGTCCAAATCGCGTACCCCATGGGGTGATCTGCCCCGAAACAGCATAAACGCATTAACAACAGCCTTATACATTAGGTGGGTATCTTGGCAGTTCATGGTCCACGGATCTCTCGAACATGGTTCTGTTTGGACCTTAGAGATAGCTACATAAGGGGCATAGGTATGTAAGTGTGGTGTGGTACGCTCGTAGCTGAATGGAGCGGGGATTCGCAGTCGCATATGAAGGAGCTGACGGCGGACGCAGATGCGGGCAGAGGGCCCTAAAAGAGATGGATAGATACTGCGAGGACGTAAGCTCCGGATGTTGTAGCTACACAGAAAAATCTCGAGTGATAAAGACATATAGTAGATTAGGTAGCTTTAGAGTGTAGTAGTACTAATAGTTGCTAGTGCTCTTAGATACGATATAAATAGGAGATAGGTACGATATAAAACACAATGGCCAGCCGCATAGGATAAATAGAATCCAGCCTCAGGAGAACGAGGGGATAAAGGAGGGGCGACAAGAATCTCTCTGATCAGATATTTCATGATTATCGCGATATCTCTCTATGCGGGCAGATTCTTCTTCTAGCCGCACCCTCGACGTCGCAGAATAATACCAGATAACGCAGCCAACGCCGTTTGTTCGTCCATGAAACGAGTCCCGCTAAGCTACATAGGATTCGCAGGATGTACAATTAGGTACAGATAAAACATCTTGTTCTGTCTATGTGGGTAGCCAGCCATGCACGATTTCGCATGCGAGCTGGGGGCGCCCTAATGCAGCTCATGATCCTTCCGCCCCTTGCGGGCCGAATCGCTATGTTGTACATGATGGGGTACCTACATGTACGTGAGCACTAAGGCTCTAGATACGGTCGACACAGTCAGCACGTAAACCAACATGCGCCGTATAAAACGACCCTACCTAAGCCATTGAAATGCGTATCTACCTACCTCGAAACTAGGATATTCCAAGTAGCTCAGATACGATGACGATTGTGACGCCAGCTTTCGATTTCCAGGGGTTTTGAATTTCGGGATTTATTTCAAGGAGAAGGTTGGGTGCGGAATAAAAGCCACCAATGACACCTGGCTGCGAGGCAGGCATACAATGTAGGACGTCGTCTTGTAATATCACAACTACCCAAATGGGTAATATCAGCCACACACCGGGGACGGGCTGATATTACCATTCACCTTGGCGAGCTCAGGAAATACTCGTTCGGGGCAGGGTTGTAATAATGCTCCCGGGGATAGGTGAGATGGGAGCATGCCAAGGGACGGGACCGGTGAGTCCAATGCTCCCCTTTTCAAAGCACCTTGAATCTGTAAGTTGATCGGATATGATAATTCGGCTGGTAAAGTAAAATGAGAAAAGGCAAATAGCACGTATCATCACCGTAGTTGAGCATGCAGGCAATGACGGCTTCGAGTACCAAGTTGACAAATCCGTGATGCAAATTATGTCCTGGTGGTGTCACCTAGAACTGACCGATCTATATAGCCCATAACAAAAGGACATTCGCCTAGACTGACATGTAGATCCGGCATTATGCAAGCCGTCCCTGTAAAGGTCCCTTATGTCCCCGCGAATCCCGGAGAACATAATCCCAGACAGAATACATAAGAAACTAACTACATAGTTGTCTGAAAGCAAGCAAAATCTATGGCGTTGATGCGCGTTGCCCTAGATCATGGGCCCACTTAGATGATCCCACTGATTTTTATCGGTCTTCCATCACAACCCTTGATGGCCGTTCGACTTGATCTTTTTTCCATTTATTTCTTCGTTATTGCATACTTCGTTGCTGTTTCCTTTTTGATGGCCCGCCCACCATCTAAACTCCAGCAACGCTTTTGAAACTTCCCGCTCGCCGTCTGGTTTATTGATACGCCTATGGGTACCACTAGACTCAAGCGCATTTCCGGATAAGTGGATGCTGGTGTCGCACACGTCCTGGCTGTTTCTCGGTATCGAGTTAGGTTAGGACAATGTTGTGTATCGTATGCGTATTGTGCCCACAACTCCGTAGTTTTCACACTAGACGCCTCTGCTAACCAGCCCAAATTTCCGACCTTCGGCATCCACCACGATTTCCAAAGCTTGGGGAAATCCGCTTAGGTAGACGCTGAATGGTCTAAGTATGCCAGAGATGATCGATTGGCACCCTTGGCCCCGTATGACATTAGGAATAGACCATCTGGCACAATGGATGATGCTCTTTGGCCATCCAGATTGTAGGCCAAATAGCCTGAGTAGGACCATTTGCCAATTCATGCATGGCCCTGTTTGATAAGAGGCTAGTTGGCAGCTGCATAGGGCTGCCTGCGAATCAGGAAAGTTGGCTTATAAGAAGCCAGACTCAGCGAGTACTCTGTAGAGTTGACGGGTAAGTCTCAGCCTAAACCATTATAGATTTGCCGTAGACGTACCTTACGATCTTCTCGTCTTCACGCTCGCGTGGTTCTACTATTAAGCTCTTGTCATACATCTCGTGAACGTCCCCGGCCGCTTGCATATTGCTCAAGATGTAGTCTTGCAATTCTGGCACAGGCTGTAACGAATACGGAGCATTCTGGTATTGCTGAATGTCCCGGATAACCTCAGCCGTCTTTGCTCGTTTGGCAAAGTTGATCAAGTTAGTTTTCTTGATGATCGAAGGGATACCGTCCTCAATAAAAGTGAGATCGGTAAGATATACACCTGTAGAAACATTAATACCAGCCAATAGAAATAGGAGCATGAATATGAACAGGAACATACCGAAGAAAGGAATGCAGGGTGGGTTTGCGGCGTGTAGAGCCTCTCTGTATTCGCCAAAATTCTTTGTGCTTGCCATTAGGCGCCGCATTGTCTCCAAAACGGCCTGAGTTCGAGCCGGGACTTGATCCCAGGTCCGTTTTAGACGTGCAATAGGAGCGGTGCCAAGAGCGGAAATGATCGATGTAAGCGTAGAGAAGTTATTAAGACTCCGGCATTTCTGAGTTTGTTAGCGATTGTAGGGTTACAGTAGAATATCAAACACCGGCACTTACATCAGCGACTGAAACGAAATGCTTGATGACAATTACTCGCTTCTTCACGTCCATCTGAGCGAGAATCATCTCGGCAACCCAATTGGTCATTTGGTTGGAGTGCAGGATCAGTGCTTTCACGTTTGGCGCAGGTTCAGGCTCGTTCTCGCCAACCTTCTTTTGCCATGTCTTGTTGAGGCATTCCGTTGGCTTAATCTTGCCATATAATTTCGACTCGATAATCGTTAATTGGCGGGCGAATTCCGTAACATCAATGTCAAGGAACTTCAGCTTCTTCATGTTCTTGGGCATGATTGGTGGTGGGACGTTGTTAGCGAATGTTTGGACCATGCGCTTGGACGAGATCTCCTTCCCGGTAAGGCGTTGGTCTAGGACGGACATGAGACTATTGGCGCCAGGAGTCTCTGTAGATTTGACCGTGTCCCTTGCGAATGCATAGATATCACGGATAAGCTGCCTCGTCTCGTCGCTTGACTCTTCCATCCAGAAGTTTTCAAACCAGGTCTTGATGATGTTCACCACTCGGAATCGAATTAGCTTCTGCTTTCGATCCCTCCACAGCTCATACTCAGAGTTGGTTAAGCCTTCTGGCGGCTGGATATTAAAGCGCTTGACCAAAAGCTCGAATAATTCTCGTGCTGTGGTAAAGGATCGGTATGTTAAGAGGAAAGTCTGGTTGAAATTGAAATCCGACTTGTCGTGTCTTGTAAGCTGCTCAACCAACGCCAATAGTGATCCGCCCTTGACCGATGGGTCCGCTCCCTTGAGATCCCAAGACAACTCGTTTTCAAGGTCAAGTTTCAAGAATGGCGGTGTCTCTTCAACCTGTTGTTGTTGGATGGCACCTTGCGCAAGAGAACCTTCTCCCAGGATACGGGCAACCTTTGACAAGTTGCCGGACTTCATGGTAGGTATGGTCGTGGTTTCTCCATCATAAGATAGAGATCCCAAGAGATTGGGCCTTGTGTCCAACATATTTCGGGACCCCTGGCGCGCATGTATCGGATCAAAGGAAGGCATCGTATCCCTCCTGGGCATTTCTCTCGGTGGGTTGTCTTCTCTCATACGAGCCTCATGCTGTTGTTGCATGTTTATTTGCACCTGTTCAGAAAGAAGTTGCAGAGAAAAGCCGATGTGGGAAGAGTTCGTTTCCAAGGCCCTCGCGCATTGCCTGACATATTCTAGTCTGCCTTCTAACGACTCCCCACGGACCTCAGCCCATTCATCACCTAGAGGGCCAGCAACAGCCTGGCATCCCAAAATAAGATCAGAGATATTATCGTAAAGACTTTGCTTGTTGGTGCTAAAGTCGGCAAGCTGAGGCGTCTGGAAGGTATTTCCCAGTGATGACAAGTCAATGGACTCGATCATCGCTATCCAAGGTTTGAACATCTCCAAGACTTTCCCGCCGGCAATACAGACGTTGTTACCAATGAGCTCATGTTTGTACGGAGACACAATCTTATCGGACACGCCTAGATTCTTTTCCAGTTCTCTAATGCTGGAAACCAGCATCCTCTTGTACTCATCGAGTCTTTCGAGAAGTTTCCCATCGAGGACTGCGGTTGGTTCGTTATAGGCTTCGTCGTCGTCTAAGAAATTTGAGGTGATCGGGTCGCGAGGACCGAGCCCATTGTTTTGCCAACTTCCTCCAGTTGTACTGCCTATTACGAAGCCTGGGAACAGTCGTGGGATCTCCTCACCCCTTTGTTGTCTCGCAACTTCGACGAAGCTGAAAACGCCACCGAGCACACCATCGGCTTCCTGCATGCACTTCTGGACGGACTCGGCGTTTGGCCAATCAGCAGCGGCTATATGCGACGAAATGACTAGTTTGGAAAACTTCGACATCATATCACGGAAATGAGGGTAAAGAGCCTTGTTTGTGGATATTATCGAAGGCTGGCCGGAGTGGTTGTCGGTTGTGCCCGAACCAGCCGCTAGGAGTAATCGCAGGTGATCAGAGATATCTTCAGCGCGAGCGACATATTCTGACCGGTTGTTGCTTGTTATGGCAGCCCGGTAGCGGTCGATAGCACGCTTCATGTTTGCGACGAGGAGATTCCATGACAAGGGCTGCGTAGTACCGTCGTCGAAAAAGGACGGATGTATCGTGGCCGCTTGTGGAAGATTGAAACTAGTACCCGTGAAGGAGGTGGCAGATGCCAATGTCGGCACTTGACCGGTCGCAGACATTGGAATATTAGTATTGATATACGTCTCGGCTCGTGATCGGGTTCCCTGCGAGAGGCCGTTAAACGACTCCATGGATGGTGAAGGAGAGACCCCAACGCTGTCGGTGCCATAGCCGCGACGTCTTGAGGGCTATGCGACACATGTGTAAGCAGGTGATAGTTACGCACATTTGTGGAGGGTTTCACTTACCAAGGAGCCGAAGGAACTCTTCATGAGCAGTTCACCTTCGAGTTCCGATGATGTTGCTTCCGAGTCATCGTCTTCATCTTGCATCAAGCCTCTTGCCATCATCTCGGGAGGTACCCTTGACTTCTCTGGCATATTTACGTTGATTCGATCTGCAGGTCCGTTCTCGTTGAAGGAAGTCGGCGACTCCAGTGGAAGCTCCATGCTACTCTCACCTGTCATCGTGTTGTAATAAAACAACCTACCGTCAGGCGTGGCCTGAGGTATCCAGAAGTCGGCGCCAGATTTTCGGGATGTCCTCGTGCCCTCAAGGGGTAAGCCATTGAGATCATCTTGATCCGACTCATTCCCATCATCGAACTCTTCCTCATACACTACTTGATCCTCCAGTTCGTCATCTCCATTGTCTCCATCGCCATTTTGCATCTGCTCTGGAATCTCTCCGGGGTCCGTGATGATCTGACAATAGTTACTTGGAAACCAGCCGCGGACCCCGTTGATGACACCGTCCCACCATCCACTTTCCAGCTGAGTGATGACCTGAATGACGTCGCCTTCGTGGAAACTCAGACTCGTTCGATCATCGGCCTCATAATCGTACAGTGCTCGTACATACAGCGAGCCCGGAGGCGCGGTGCCTAGTATTCCGTTCATGGTGTACGTATAGGGGTTGTAGTCACGGTCACCGCTGGAACGGTCCAACGATGCCGGGTTCCTAAGCTCAATAGCAGAATCGGGGTTCTTGTCGAGGGTGTTGGACCGGGATCTATTGCGCGAATTGTACGTGTTATCTCTTTGGTTTGTTACTATTGCCGACACTGGAGTCTGTGTCATGAGCATCGTGACGTCGGATGCGCCAGGCGTGATTATGAGTAATTCGAAAAGACGGTATTAAGTCATGCCAAAGTCGACACGGAAGGGGAAACGAAATAGAACGAGACCAAGTCGTCAAACTCGCCTAGGGAGGCTACTATAGATGGTCTCACAACCAAGGGGGAAGAGAGGCGAGAGCACGAAGATACGGGTCGATGGGATTTGCCGCCGCCGTCGCTACCGTGTTCGAAATCATTAATGATAAGGAGAATCGCGTGTTCGAGACGGCAGATTCAGAAGCGAAGTCGAATGAATGAATGAAAGGTATAATGTCTAGTTCAATGGTAACTTTTTCTCCTCCTTCTATCAATCAAAACAGGTGGTCTCCGTTCAATTTTGCGTACAAGCGCTAAGGGTCTTATTGCTGGCGTGAACTGACGCAGGAAATAATCTGAATGGTGGATGAGCCTTGAAGCTGGGCGGGTAAAGAAGTCGAGGTAAGGAGTTCAATTCGCTGACGAGAAGGGCTAGTCGGCCTCCTAGTATGCTCCGGGGTTAAGGGCTGAGGGCTGAAAGAAGACGGACCCAGATAGGCAGCGGCCGTAAGAAACGTCGAAGTTGGGTTACAGCCTATGGGATTCAGAGCTGGCCTTTCTGAGGGTGGTGAAAGAGTGGTCAATCGGCGAGGGGGGTGGTTTTCTGGCTCAGCCGATAATCACAGCCCGGAGGTAAGGTGGATGGTCAGGTTGGTAAGGTTGGTAAGGTTTGGTAAGGTTGGTTCAGGTTCAGGCAGGCTGGACATCTGGAGCGAGAGATCTGAGTCGGGGGTTGCTTCGTTTTCCCACCGTATCAATTTTCTGATCTCCCATCTGTTGTAGCGCCTTGTACTCCGTACTTGTGTAGCATCTGCACACCTGGTTGGCAGTTATGGTTTAGGTACATAAGGGGGAACCGTTGTGGTAGGTTGGCCGGGACTAGCTAATCCCTAAAAGGTAGTAGTGGATGGCCTTAGTGCGATACCCCTCTTTCTTACGAAGACCCCTTTAAATTTTTCCGTCCCTTGCAAGAACGATTGGATTATGCTTCGTTATGCTTCTCCATGTGCTCGATATGCTTAGATATGCTCGATCTGCTCTTTCACCACGGCTCTCCGACCCCAGAGCATCGGACGGGCTTCATTCGACATCCAAAGACCCAACCGACCGGGTGGAGAGAATCTACAGGACGTGGCGGTTTTAAGATTGTATGTGTGAAATACATGAGGTTATACGTACATGTATCATGTCCGGGGCTTGCAGATTAAATGCAAGAGATGTTTGAATTAATGGCGTTTTATTATTTTTATTGATCAAGACMCCCCGCCGGTGTGGTTCACATCGTTCCGCGAAATTAAATCTACTGGTACGTGTGTCGGGTTTCGACACCTTCTGGGAACAGAAGGAGCATGCGAACAAAGAAGAAGGATTATCGATAGAAACCTCGGTTTAATCGATTCCCCTCAAGTCAGCTTTAGTCATATCAAGTCATATCAAGTCATCAATTAGGCCAACTCGATCTGCCTTAGGTATAGAATCAGCTAACATAATACGGCTCATTCGTTTTCTCGTGCGCTGCGACCTTGGCCGACCGCTCATTCGAATCGTTGCCGACGGCCTGGTCGGGTTGTAAGGGGAAAGAAAAACAAAACGGGTTAGATTTAAGCAAGGCAATCGGTCGAGATTCGAGCAGGGATCTTTTTGGGTGGTGGCCAGATGACAGTTGATCGGTACTGTAGCTCGCAATCGGCTCTCCGTGCTGATGATTTGGGAATGGCACTGTATCATATGTGACCTCAACACTGAACCTTCATAATACCTACATGTATACCCTGGTAAAACACAATATGACAAAACACGCACACTCTTGATAAGTTGGTCTTGAATAAGCTTACTCGTATAGCGACATATGACTCTTTAGCTGAAGTGGCTAAGAGTTCCAACTAAACTTATCGAATACTACCTCTCAGGATATTCCAAGGCGGGTGTTGAATAGAAGTTACTATGCGGCCGGATCCCGTTGTAGCCGTTTCATGAACCAAGAACCTTGGACTTAGGCCCTACTTTATGTACTTTATCGGATGTCAACCAGGCTAATAAGCGCGAGAATACATGTACCCAGCAGCCTAACCTGAACTTGAACGTTGCACACACATGTATTCATCATGTCGGCTATCTCGACGAGATGTTAAAGTGACAGATTATGTTTGCGAACTTGAATTTGAAGCTTGATTCGTTCTTTTGATAGGATCGTGGAGGAGGGGTAGTGTGCGGCCCTCACAATATGCGCTGTGCTTTCGTATGGATGTATGCATGCGAGCTGCAGTGACCTCGTGCTCGAGCCGCCTAGTGCACCCATAGCGTTATACACAGTGCCACGCACTCGCGCTATGTAGCTCGGTGAGTATCCGGAGGGAGGAGAGTATAGTATCTGATACCGGGACAGGTTTCTTCTCGCGTGTCAAACACACGTGGAATTAACCCTTCGCTTGCAACGCTCATTCTAGCATGGAACCCTCTCTGCGCACAAACTCAAGCACCCATGATCTATAGAACCAGACGTCGGAGTTTTTCGAAGACGCATAGAAGACTTGTTAGAAGCTTTTGCCCACAGACCCTACCCAATGAGAGATGACTACTGCGAGTTGGGAATGGCAAGGAGCTGTTTTAATCCTAGTGTTAGCGACCGTTGCACATATCCCTGGCTTACATTACCCTGTTATCAAGTATTAGACCTTGAGAAATGAAAGATCGTTCGATTCAACCTCCCCATTAGATTACCCATCAAATTGGATACAAGTGATACCGGTGTCCATGGGCAACCCGACCTTCTGGAGACAGTTATACCCTTGTAGCCCCTGGAAGCGAGAGGAGGGCTTGATCAAACCCATTATCATGACCATGTAAAAATTTGTTTCTATCAGTCGGCATGAGACTGCAAGGCTGTAATGCATGATCTTGAATCTAGCGGCTTTTGGTTACTTTCTCTATGGCTTAGAATAGACCTAGAAGAGTGACCGAGTGCTGAATTGATGCCTCTTCACTCCCATATCTATGTGAAACAGATAAGACTGTAGGACGCCTTAATGGATGTTGAAAAAGTCTACATAACATGGTCGCATGTGGCGATGTACCATGTAGCTATGCGTCCCGTCCCTCAATCTAACTTCTCATGTAGGAACGAGTAGCACGGAGAAATCTTCATGGGCGTTATCAGTATTGTTCCACCATTCTTGACCGGCACGTTGATAACGACCGACTTGCGTCCATAGGATGTGCTTGATCCAGAGGATATCTTCGCTCCTGTTAGCATGCATCAACACCCGTAGGAAGCAATGCAACTGAGTGGAATGTAAAACCAGATGATATTCATCGTCTTTCTGAGCTTGGGTTCCTAAATAGAAAGGTCGTGGTAAGCATCAACGGACCCCCACGCATGGTTTGGAATGGTGGTAATCATCGTAACCCCAAAATCCTCCAATCTTCTTCCCACCACGTTGACCAAAATAGTCTTTTGAATCAGCGTCATCCGCCTGATCCTACGGCCTTAAATGCACAAGATCAGAGGCGGCGAACTCTGGCAATTCCAACTTTCCTGCCCCCAATTGGCTTCCCGCAGCACCACGTGGTATTGCCTTTGCGATCCTACAAACTGTCGAAGGGTCCGGCAGTGTATGCTGTTCAACCACACACTGCATCAGCTGTACTTGTACCTACTTGTATTTGTCCACTCTGGTTCAGACAAGTTGTGTAACACGGGAGGGTCGGGTTCATACGACGGAGCTGCAAGACTATCCTCCTAACGCACGAGATAGATCGGGATAAACCAATTGTGACAGCAGAAAAGAGAGGCAGCCACGTGCCTATCTCGCTCATTCAAAGAGCCCTCGGCCTCGCGCTCGCCCATTCAATAACATCCCCTCGGAGACCCTCATATATTTGTTTTGATCCGAGTAGCCCGAATGTTACTACTGATCTCATTTATACCTAGGTATCGTAGTCTTTTAGATAACTTAGGTTCCTTCGTGCGGGACGAGCCCGGCCGGGCCGAATGACCCATCGTACTGCGGAAAGGCATTACTCAGACGTGCCCATCCGTCCGTTCGCCCAGCTGTCATGAGCGGTCTGGAGATGGTCTCCGCTCGAAGCGCGCGAAAAAAAAAAAAAAAATCTCACGAACCCATAATGTTGACGAGCGGCTTGCGGTGTAGACAGATTCCCGGAGCTCGCGACATCTAGCTGCGGTTTCGCTGGGAGGGTGCGAAGCGGGCCGTTCCCTGATCGATATTTCGGTTGCGGAAACCCGAAAATAATAATGGAGGTGTAATATTATTACTCAGCATGAGAAGTGGAAAGAAGAAAAAAATCTGATATTACTCGTTGCGTGGCATAAGGCAAGGGTATAATAAGTATGGTACGAGCTGCAACCACTCACATACATAGTATGTTGAGAGCGGTGATCTTCAGGGGATGGGTTCCATGGATTCGGCGAGACAACGAACAGATGACTACCGCCTTCTCGGCTTCTGTGCCAAAGATTGTCAATGGTTCTCCCAGATCATTGGGACGCCAATCATAGGGATTTCCCACTCCCCTGTTCGATAGCATCTATGTAAGGTAAATCGTTCCCGTCTCATATTTGCAGACGCGATATCTCCTGAATACACTTGCCATTAAGAGCATCACTATGATGAAATATGCAGCCCAGGAATCGCGTCAAGTGGATCTTCGACGGAGTTGGGTGTCACATAGCGCACTGTATTGACAATTATAGGCGGATATTACCTACACTATACCTACTTCGGCTTGACGATCTGGGTTAGTACAGTTAGTACACGTGGAGCTCATCCGGAAGCCTCCCGCGAGCCCCAGGACCTCGTCTTCCAAGGTTTCGACCCATTCCATTTCCTGCATCGTAAAGAGTGTCAGGATCAAGGGGGACTAGGAGGCCGGAGGGGTTATGAGTTAAGACCCAGGCTGCCAGGCCAGGGCAAAGGACTCCATGCATGTCATCCGAGTCTAAATTACTCGTTATGCCTCCCAGTCCATCAGATCAACAGATCTGAGAGTGAAGTGGTTGCTGCGGACGACGTCAGGCGCCTTTCTGCTCTCGGAGCGGGAGCTAATCAAGGCGTCGGGCTGCGGAAGATCTGCTGTACTCCAGACTCGAACGGAGAAGTGCTTACAGCAAGCGGAACAGATTAGACGGTCAGGACACCTCGAGCTCCAGTTGGTTTTAGTGTTGTGGATAAGTTCGATACCCACTCGTGTTTCTAGCGTACTGAATCTGTTACCCGTCTCGTCTCCGTAACAACTTACCAACACTGTTTAATGCTTGACATTTAATAAGGGGAACGCCAACCCATAACGATTTACCATTCGTACATGACGACCTACTTTCCTCTTATGAGTCCGAAACGATCTAATCATCCGTTTCCAGGACTTACGAGGTCGAGCGTAGTATCGGGGCTCGTACCGGCCAGTTTGGAATCATTGAGTGGGCACGAACGATCGTAAACAGTGAGTTGAATAATCTATATAGAAGCGCGATGGGTCTATTAAGAGATGAGCTGTTGATATAGACATTAGTTAAAATAGAAAACGCTTGATAATCCTCTCATGACTTGCCACGCGGTCAAGTACGGGGCAAGTGAATCGATTCCTATCTAGAGTATTCAGGGTATTGAGAGCCCGAAGCTTCCTCCACCTCGGCAGGATCTAAGGCACCTGGACATCGTGTCCCGTGATCGTGAGTGTCCAATATCGGGGAACTTACCAGCGCCGTGGGGCTGTGGAACGGACTCCCGACCTACGGGGCTCTTGAACTGAGTTGTAAGAGCCCAAGTGCCCGGTCAGGTAATTTACGGGCAGTACTCCTCTTGAGCTATCGTCAGGCATTGATACACTTGCATGATAGAGTGAAGATCCTCGAGTATACATACTTATTAAGAAGCTGCTAAAAATATCTTAGTATACCTAAATCATGCTCGTAGTTGAGACCTGTGATTATAATAGAGCTTCGATTTCGGAGCATGATGCCATGAATGTGCGGACCCTCTATAGCTATCCGTCGGGTTTCACCGTGTCTATTTCATGCATACCTAGCCTAGTAATTAACCCCGAAAGGTAGAGGTGAGATTGTTGCCATGCGATAGGGAGGAGTTCGTTGATGGCGGACAATATTAAAACTGCATCCCCTACCTCTATCATGTGGACTAAATGATCGCCATTCCGGACAAGCTCCCTGCTGAAGTTCAATCTCTGCCCCGCTTTCAACTGTCAACCCCTCACCACTCAACAAGACGGTGAGGTAACATCATGCAGTCGGCAAACCGCATTGGAGGAGCAATTGGTACTTCGCTCCTGGAGATATAGCCGGTAATTGGAGCTTCTGGAAGTGCTTCAATCGTGGATAGCTTTGGACAGTAAGGTCATCATGATCGGAATCATGATACTGCATCGAAGTCATATTCTTAGAAGCAGCCAGCAGCTCTCATCCACGTTTCATCTCTCTTACAAGATGGTATGCATGCCGTTATCTATAGCATCTCAAGCTAAAAAGTTGGGGTTGAACATGTCCCTTTTTCGGCAGCACTAGCCTCACTACTCCAGTTTCTTGCATGATGCAAGCGAGGCGGATGGTCAGCTTGCAGATGGTTCATCCAGTCATTTGTCTTCCCTGACACTATTTTCGGATGTGGTTTGCGACTCCCATAGCCACCGTTAGATTACACTCAACTTATTTTCATCTTTGTGGACTACTTAGTATATCCGCGACAACATGCCTTCTCATCGCATCTGAGCTGGGTCTTGGGCTGACTGAGATCGCAAACTGTCAGCATAGGCCTGTCAGAACGATGTGGCATCGTGAGACCGTATTATTGATGTGAAGGCGACATCAAAAGATCCTACCCGGATTACCTTCGCTTGTACACCACAGGAACAATTTCGACGGATTTATGATGCACAGAAAGGACACATTACAACAGCGCTGGCCTATCAGATTGAGCCAAACTGAGTCAACGGACTCGGAGGGCAATGGCGAAACCACGAAAGCTAATGACGATGAAGTGGGATGGAGGGGCAAAGCTACCAAGCTACAACGCTTTTTTGAACGAAGATAGGATGTAGATCGTCAAGTGAATGAGAACCCCGAGCTACATAGCCCTAACCCTACATGTATGAATGAAATACATAACACGGGAAATATGCGAGATGCAAGTCTTCTCGGCAATAATCAAATAGGTAAGCCTTTGTTGGAAACATGCAATCTCACCAACCTGGGCACGGAAATGAAGTGGTCAGATGTATAATAAGATTGGGAATTCATCAGCTATGATCCGTGACTTCCACGACGGTACCGACTTAGCGCGCAAGACTACCTAGGTAGTAGCTCGTGATAGACGGATGAAAGCAAGACAGTTTCCAATTTCTTGTCCTGGCTAATGGATCAGAGGCATCCAAACGGTATAGAGCGAGACGCACCGGCATCCTGCAATACGTCGCTAGGCTGGATTGGGAGATACCCATGTTGCTGCTTTTGCCAGATGGACCCAGGAGTTTTTGATTATTCGAGGGTACGGAGTATTATGTAGCTCACTTTCTTTTTGACACGACACGGACGGGTCACGGGTCACAGAATCTGAACGTGGCACGCCAAGACGAAAGTGGAAATGTGGATGGAGACGTGTTCGGCTTCCCTGCTACGGACCCCTCGGCCTTGCATGGTTCCATTGCTGTTCTTTGATTCTTCCATGTCCAGATATGTCCCTTTCATTCCCCGCCGCGACCCCCCTTTTGTGGCTGGRGGGGATTGACATGAATTGCAGGAATTGAATTTTTGGAGCTGCCCTCCCCCCGCCAACATCCCACCTGGTGCACTGTTATTGAAACAAAAAAGCTCTTTGAACTCTGCAATACCCCTCTCAGTGTCCGTACCTCTTCTGCAGAGGGGCGACAAGCTGAAGCTCTCGACAACTACAAACTACAAAGCTATCACCACTACATATGTACATAACCTTACACACCTCACATMCCTGCCATAGATCCATCTTAATACATACGATGTTCATTCAATGCAGAACTAATACGTGCGCATTAGCGGTGTGAATAATTCCATGCCTTGCACACCGCATCGACTTTGTCAAAGCCGCTATTGCTGAATAGAGCGAGAGCATCCTGACGGTTAGGTACTTCGAAGCTCTGAAGCTCCACTAAAAGTCGCATCCCCGGGCGGCCCTGGTTGCCCTGTGAAGCTCTCGCAGCCCACCGCCAAGGTACCTGAGCAGCCCTGCATAACACCGCCTGTAATTACAGCAACAGTGCACCCACCTCCTAGCAACCCGTGCAGCCGACCCGCGGCCACCCACTTGACTCGATCGGGCCACATCGATGCCCACTCTGCCTGCGGCGTAACTCGTAACTTACCACTCGACCTACCACTTTCATCCAAAAAAGCCACATCCGCCTCACCTACCTAACGTACCTGACCTCCCACTTCAAGCCTACCCACATTGTTTTGGTCAATCCGACTGGTCCTTGACTTTCCATTGTCGGCGCTCGTGCTAGGCCCCGCTCGTTAGCATTGCTAGCTACAGGTTACAGACTTACATAGTAGGTACTCGTCGTACCCAGCCGCCTAATTTTTAGCGTGTCAGTACGCGGTAGCAGGTACGTACCGTTTTTGTTTCGTTCAATCAGCACCCGGCCTCTGACTCCAGAGTCCAATTCCAACCAACTGTTCCCCTCCCTGCACTAGCCACTTTTGCATAGCATAGCACAACGCAAGCACAGCGCATTCGATTTTCCCTCCCTCAATTTTGACCCGGTCGTTGTCCCTCCTTCCACTCCTCATCCCTTCCCCCCCTCCTTTTCTTAAAATTCCCAACTTCATATTTTCCTCCTCTATCCAACCTTTATCACCCCTCGGACCCCTCTTTCACTTTTAAACCGTCGCAACTCGCGCATCACCTAATTCTTATTTGCGTCGTCGATTCCCAGACGACTGCACCATCTCGGACACTTTCGTGCTTCGAGATCACCTCCCGGCCTCGGCCGCATCCCTTCAGAACACAGTCCATTCCATGATCCCTATATCGATACAAATGACCAACTATCAACAGTCCAGTCAAGAAGACACACTTTGAATCCCACGGGAGCGCGCGTGCGAGCGAGGAGCCAGGCGATCTCAACTATCGGCCTGTGAAGGGTCAAGAACAGCACAGTTTTCGGAGTCTCGACCGCAGTCGTTGTCAAAAGCGAGAAGCTCAATCAATTGGAAGCATTTCCCCATTACCACCGCCAACCAACAACGCGACAACCATTATTCAAGATGCCTGGCGCGAGCGTGGCCGTCCTTCCCACCTCCGCCTCGTCGACTCCGGTCCCCCGAAAGACCTCACTCGCGCAACCAGAACGGAAGTACAAGTGCCAGTTTTGCAACAGGGCGTTTAGTAGAAGCGAGCATCGCAGCAGGCATGAACGATCGCGTATGTGGCGTGTAGTCCCTTTTTCCCCCCAAGCTCTTTCAGTTCCCCCCCGAACCCCTCCTCTGTGTACCATTCCTTGTCCCCGTCGCATATCACCTACCCCTCAACGCCTTGAATCAATCTGATTCGACGCGACCTGTACCATTCTTATCTAGAGCACCTCTTGGCTGACCCGTCAATCAATAGATACGAAGGAGAGACCATTTAAATGCATGAAATGTAGAAGTACTTTCGTGCGACGCGACCTTCTTCTCCGACACGATCGAACTGTTCATGCCAAAGACGGAGGAGTCCCTCTCCACAGCGATGGAAAACGTCGTGCTGGCGCCAATGGCGTCTCCAAGGCTCGATCTGTCGGTGGCCCGTCGAAGTCTTCCCTAGCTATCGATACCTCGACCCTTAGTGAGCAGATTGAGGCCAGTAGTGAAGGCGCCTTCGATGTCGAACATGCTGCTATGTTGGTCGCTGACCTTCATCATAAGGCGATGATGCGCGACAATGCAAGCCCCTATGAGTCTGGCCCTTCGATGTCGTACCCTCCCAACGGTCCTCCCATGATGGATCCTGCAGTCAACTATCCTCCTAGTGCTGTCCCTCTACCTCAGAGTGCACCATGGGATTCATACATGTCCCAATCAATGGATACCAAGGCACACTCTGCCGCGTCAAATGCATCGGGTTCATTCGACTCGCAACAGTCCTTTGCCAATGTGAGTGCCGTTCAGGCTCAACCCAACTTTCCGCCCTCGTCCACCGGACCTAGTCACAACGGTTTTATACCTCCGTTACAGTCTATGGCAAACTCGCTTCCCCCTTCCAACAACGGCCCAGCGGCCTCAAACGTACCACACGCAACCCATTCTAGAAGCGCATGCACTAACCCGCCTCAGGCCTCGGCGGGCTTCAACGTTCCTCGTGTTCTCAATGATGAAGAGCGCAATATGATACTAGACAACATTCGAGCGCATGATAGCGAGCACGCGATTCCGGAAGGTTTCCGTGTTCCTAACTTGCCATCGTTGAATCGTTATCTTTCAACATATTTCACGCTGTTTCATCATCATCTGCCATTCTTACATCCGTCATCATTCAATGTCACGCAGGTGTCTCCAGCTCTGCTGCTTGCAGTGCTCTCTATTGGCGCTCTCTATGCGTTTGATCAGGACCAGGCATACTTGCTCCACATTGGATCCAAGGTATTGGTCAACCAATTCCTGCAGAACAAGGAGAACTTCAGCTCTCGGAAATGTCCTCTATGGACCATGCAAAGCTCGCTCCTCAACATGATCTTTGCCAGCTGGAGTGGAGATCCGAAGGGATTAGAATGGGCCTGCTCGATTAAGAGTCTACTAGCCAACATGGTCGCTGGTAATCGGTATGAGTTGAAGCTTCGACAAGATGGTCGCGAGGGTGCGCAACCCAGACGTGATGAATGGATCGAGGATGAGGGCTGTCGTCGCACGTACTATGCTGTGTATATCTTCTTCGGATTGCTCACGTTGACCTACAATCATACACCAGCCATTAGCTTCAACGAATTCGAGGATCTCCAGCTTCCGTCTTCAGAAGCGCTGTGGAACTCGAAGGTTACGGATGAGGCAGCCTGGCAAGAGCAATTGAAAGCCTCTCCTGCGATTACATTCATGAACGCTCATGAACTTCTGTTCCAGGGAGAGACGCTGAAGTACAGCGCCTTTGCGACGCGTGTTATGATCAATGCATTGTTCCTGGAAGTGTGGTATCACAAGCGTAGCCCTGAGGCTCTGCAAGATGTGGTTACTGAATACAAGCTTCGACTTGCTCTGGAGACATGGGAGAAATCTCTGGACCTCTGCGAGCCCGAGGCTGATGCAGTCCCGCTCAGCGCGCCTCACAAGGGCCACCCTCTGATCTTCAATGCCAAGGCAATGTTCCGCAATGCACGTGCTCGCTTAGAAGTTGACCTGAAGACGGTTCAAGAGGCGCTCCGATACCACGATCACTACGAAGTCGCCGCTGCCATGTCGAATGCGCGCGACAGAGTTAAGCGCTCTAGTGAGATGATCAAGGTAATCGAAGAGTGCTACAACTGCATCGAGACTGCTGTCCGCCAAGGTGTGCGCTGGGTCGCTCGAACCTCTCCGACCAACTGGAGTATCGAGCACCCTCTGTGCGGTATGGACCTCATGATCACCCTCACCCTTTGGCTATATCGTCTGGAACATGACGAAGAAGCTGCCTCGGAAGAGGAGATGGCCATGTATCTCAAGGTACGGATGCTTTTCGACAAAGATGCTGAGGGCGCAATGAACTCGCAGCAACTAAGCTCGACTGTGGCTCACCTCTGGGGCTCTATGCTCGACGAAGTAGTCGTTTGGGGGTAAGTTGATAAGCTATCTATTTCCATTTAGACATATAACTAATATTCTCTGAAGTATCACCAGACTCATGGGCGAAGCCTTCCGACTTCACTCTCAAGCCCTTGTTGGCTACGTTGACGATGTTGAAGCATCCTCTAATGTCTCGACGCCCTCTATGATCTCGCAAGGGGGCGATGAGGAGAGTGTGTACTAGATAATTTAACGATGCTCACGATTTTCTTTGTTGTTCCTCTAATAACGGGGGCCCGGGGGTAGGAGAGTATTCGTGGCATATACCTCCTACGTTCGTGTTAATTTCGCGTTTCGCGTTTCGGTATGACAAGGCGCGGGGGGTTTCTGACTTGGGAATTTGTTACTTTTCATAGTGTTTGCATCCGACATCTGCATCTGACGTTAATGGTCAACAGGGGCCCGGGATTGGGAGGCTCTCTCGGTGACCAGTGGAAAGGGGAAATTTGCGCGACCCGCGCAACATAATGTGTGATGCAGTTGGCTGGCTGGTCCATTAGTGAATCTTCATTTCCCCTCTGTTCTATTAGCTACGGCACTATTACTCTTTTTTTAATTTTGCTGCTGTTGCTTTTTTTCTGCTTTTTTTCTTTTCTCCGCTTCGAGTCATCGCAGATACCTTGTTCTACATACGGGCCACCGTTTTCTTCGTTCCTTTCCTTGCATTCCGTCACCTCTAGTTTGTTTTCGTTTTGTTGACCGCTTTTCCTTTCCGCTCGTCTTCTCCTTAACTCTCTACTTCATGTTAATAGAAGCTGGCACACCGAGTAATCTCAGGATGGAAACTTGAGCCTGGCAAGTCGGAAAGCATGACGCGCAACAGATTGATTAATCTCTTCGGTTCGATTGGAAGTGGTTCTTTTCGAATTATAGATACTATAAACACGCGTCAGAATTCGTCAATAAATCACTTCTCCCCGCTATGAATGACTCGCAGGTTCCAGTGAAGAAGTGATAAATGTCTCTCATAAGTCTCCTAGGAATAGGTGCCACCAAACCCACAGCTCTGAACCCTTTGGGGATGTCGTGGCGCTGCCCCTCTATCTGCGTAATGCAGGCACCCGAAGCCTCATCGGTAACCCTTTCTTCCATGTCTCCAGGCCTCCCTCCCTATCAGCTGATGTTCACGGGTACCAGCCCTTGCTTTAAGTACTAATATAGTTCTTGCCAGTTAGACGTTCCTACCCGCGTGCTTCGGGGAACACAGTTTCTTGCTAAGCCATAGTCCTTATCAAGGTCCTTTCCATCCTTAACGATGATATGCCCTCGCAGCTTCAGAAAGTGTCTTACTTTCTGCCTCGCTGATAATGTTTACAGTCGCTCGTTTCCTTAGTATACTGTCTCACATGAAGTTAAAATACTTCAGCTTTCTGCATACGTTGCTTTGACGTCCTCTTTCGCTGTCTAGGTCCCTCCCTTGCTTGCGTCTCCAATGCGACAACATTTACTGTGCTATATTGTGCCAGTGCTCTACTCAGCCAGCAGCTCTACGAAGTTCGCTCTAAGACGCATCAGCAGCCGCTCTGCCCCACGATGGCTTCTCTTCGCGTCTTGGCTTCCCTATTCGTCTTATCGAGTCTCGTATTAGCAGAATGCGAGTGTGGTTATTCAATAGTAACGGGTCCTGATAACAGGGAATATATTTTTACCGACTTGCTAGAAAGCGATTTCGAACACTTGGATATCACAGATGAACCCGAAAGTTACGGAGAGTACGGGTGGGCGTCGCAGGAGTTCAACATGTCGAGCGAGGTTGCGCGAGGCTCCTACGGCGAATCATATACTCCTCAAAATGTAATATCAAACATCATCGCTGACGCTCAAGTGTTTGGAGGGTCTGGGGTCAAGGGAGGTGTCGCCGGCCTGGACCTCGTAGTCAAGAGTGAGATCAAGGACGGCATGGTCACCTGCGCCGACGTATCTACAACGGATTCTCACTATTACCACGGTAGCTTCAGGGCAGGCATCAAGGTTACCGATGTGCCAGGAACATGTGCTGCTTTCTTCTGGGTGAGCAATAACCCCAGTGAATAACCCATATAGAATTATTTAGTAAGTATGGGAGACATGGGACCCGCTGACCATGGTAATCAGTACATGAACGATACTCAGGAGATTGATATAGAGTTTCTATCGTCAGAGTTCAACAAAAGCAATAACACATTTCCGGTCAACCTGGTCCTGCAGTCGGAAGAGTCCAAAGACAAGGGGTTCGATGCGTCGAAGACTGGCGACTTCAGGAAAATCAACTTACCCTTCGATCCAACAGCAGCATTTCACGACTATCGAATTGATTTCCTGCCGGACAAAGTACTTTTTTACGCCGATGCTGTGCTGCTCACAGAGATGAATGGGACCGGAGTGCCATCTACGCCTGGAAACTTGCAGGTGTCGCACTGGAGCAACGGCAACGCGGGCTGGTCGCAAGGCCCGCCAACGACGGACGCAGTAACTACCGTCAGTTACGTGAAGGCGTACTTCAACTCGTCGCTTGACTCGAGACTAAGCGACTACAAGGCGCGGTGCAAAGACCCGTCGGCTCCGTCGGCGGTGTGCGCCATCCCTGACAACAACGCCACATTCTTCTTCAGCGACCTCGATAATATGACGCCTAACCAGACGACGTACCATGAGAATAGCGGTAGACGGACAACAAGGGCGTGGTGGTCTTCTCTGTTTGCTGCGGCTTTTGCTACAAGCACGTCGATGGTTGGACTACATTGAAAGGCATTATACCGGGGCTGGCGTTGTGGTGTAAAACGGAGCGTGATATGGATCATGATGACGGTTCGGACAACCCTGTTTAGCATTCTGTACATGATAGGGACTGTTGCCTATTATTTCTAGTTCAACGACGCCTGAGAGTCGCGCGAGGATATTACAACTAATAAGTTACCTGTCACTACGGTTCGTGTTCGCGTATATTATTGGGTTTTCCTCCCTTTCCCTTCAAAGAACCGTCTACATCACATCTCTAACCTATCATTCCATATTACTAGCCCTGATATAAGAGATACATCAAAGACTCTAAATGACGGTCGATAAATCCACGAGGAAGATACTGACATAAACTCGACGTCATCGGGAACACAATCATGCGGCGCATGGAAGTGCAACGTTGCTAATTAATATCGTAGTAATCCGTACAGCCGCTCATAACAGCATTTAATATTAAAAGAGAGAGAATAAGCAGAAGATGCAGAGTTTGTCTCAGGCTCTCCCTTGGAGAAGAAAAGTCTCGTGATGTTACGCGGACGTATGCAACCAGACAACCAGAGGAACCCCTAAGCTTGTCGATCTATATATGTAGGTGGTGTGTATCCTGGTGACACAGCCTAAACTTCGGTCGAACTAACATTCGAGGCAAGGAGAGCCAGTAAGGCTGGTGCGCCGTGACACACCTCGATATTCTTAGAAGCCTTTGAAGGGCGGAGCTCGCACACCACTTCGGCCGGCAGACAGGCAAGTCATGTAAGTCACCCGGTGTTGGGGGGACGCGGAGAAAGCGTGTTAGGTGCCTTCCCTGCCTCCTAGGATTGGGGTTTTAAGTTTATAAGCTTATAGGGTTGCCCAGTTAGATTGCCCTGCGGCGCTCTCCACCTGCCTCATTGGGTCTCCCTTCACACACTCTATTTGTGCGCGTGGTCCTGCTCTGGAGGAAAGAGTGGACGTCACTGGAGAAGGAGGGGTCTTAGCATATTACATACAAGCTCGGGGAGAGTGGACATCAGATGCGATCGTGGGGAAGCAACAGACTGGACGCCACAATTTGCTTTCCCACGGCTGTTTCTGATTACCTAACCTGCCTTGGTTAGGTACATAACGAGTCGAATTGCTTTCTCCCCGCCAACTAACAGGGGACCATAAATCTATCAACCGATATCCTGTTTGCTTCCTTGCTTCCTGTCGGTTCTCAATTCAGCAGGTAACGATTCTCTTCTAGTTACCTGCCCTTAAAATCCCTGGAGGTCACGGACCCGCCATAACGAAGTCATCCACGACAATAGAAGCTCGTGTTATAATGCGCCGCATAGAGGCGCCAAAAGGATCTTGTGTGTCGATGCAGCCTCACGCCTCCGTACAACATCAACAATTCAGCAATCTCTCCGTGTTTCTCTTACGTATTAAGCTTAATGTAAGTAAGGCCGCCGGGCACGGTCCGACAACCTTCAACCAACGGATCCTGTCGTCTGCCGCCACCGCATTTCTTCTTTAGCCATAATCTCCGAGACACGAACGCGCGTGTCCCGTCCCAGTTCCCAGTGTCAACCCAGTAATTGGTTCCTTGGGATGAAACATCCCTCCGAGCTCCGCTGGTACGCGGCCATCCATCTTTACCGCTAGATAGGGTCGATGACCCCCAAACCACCAGGGGCTTTTCATGGGATGAGACGTCATACCTCATGTTCCACGCTCCCATTCATCTATTCATCTGCCACTCAACATTTTCTTCTGTGTCTCTCAGCCATGCAAGATTCACTTCTGTCTATGCCCTTGCTGTATCAGCTAGTCATGAGCTGAGGACGCAGCTAGCTACTGTGGATACTTGGCACACTCTTCGCATGGCCATCTATCGCTCTCTACTGGCTCGTCCTCGGATAAATTCCTTGTTTCCGTATGCTACATCGTCTTGGTAAGGTTGGGTGGCTTGAAGAGGCGGKGCTATTTGAAATCCCCCTCTGGTTAGAATCACTTATCACATGAAATTTGTTAGATCGTCGACACATGATGTCTCTCCACATCAAGGCCTGGTTGGAGGKGCGCAGATAGTCCAAGCAAAAAGCATCGTTCATACATCGGCGAACCCACAGATCATGAAGCTACTCAAGGTACCCACTGCCCCCAGCTAGGGCATCTCGCTGGATATCAAATGATCTCACGTCTAGTTCACAAGCCGGTTCTGAGGGAGCATTGTTTGGACGGCCAGTTTCCAACTTACGTATACAGTATAGGCTATCATAAATTCGGTTGGTTTTCGTCTGTTTTCATTGTTCTACACTTCTGCTTCTTGAAGGTCACAAGTTGTCCCCTCCAACAAGGTAGTTCGAGCACATGCTCGCAAGCTATTGCTGAGCAGTTGGAACCTTTGTATTCCAAAAGGCATACTTGTAAGGGCTCATTTCGCTTTAAAACCAGAAACGTTTACATGTTTCCGGGCACTTGAATATTTCTCCAAGTTGTCCATCCGCCAAACTTAGCACGGCTCGACCAGTCTTGTAATAACTTACACGGGTAAACCGAGGATTCCAGCCAAAATGACGAACCCCACGACCCCGATAGCTATCAAGAATAACACCGGGTCCTCCCAGGCCTACGCGTACGTCACCGGTCTTGACATTAACAACAATAATGCCCCGTTGTTCATCCAGTCTGACGGGAAGACCGTGTACCGTCCGGCATCGCCTTCACAGGACCAGACGGCCTTAGCAGTCGATGTTGCCATCCCCCTGGGCTCTCCGGGAGCTACGACTACGATTACGATCCCGCAGATTGCCGGTGGTCGAATCTGGTTCAGCACCGGCAGCAAGCTCACCTTCCTGCTGAACCAAGGCCCGGCCATCGTCGAGCCCAGCGTCACCAACTCCGCCGATCCCAACTACAACATTAACTGGGGCTTCTGCGAGTTCACTTACAACCAGCAGCAGCTCTTCGTCAATATTAGCTACGTCGACTTCGTTTCGCCCTTGCCCGTCGCCCTCCAGCTCACGAACACGTCCGGCGCCACCCAAACGGTCCAGGGCATGCCCGCGAATGGACTGGACACCGTGGTCGACCAACTTACCCAGCAGAACGCTTCTGATGGCGCTGGCTGGGATAAGTTGATTGTTAAGGGACCGGATGGCAAGAACTTGCGCGCTCTGAGTCCGAACAGCGGCCGCGTAGCCGACAGCAGCCTGTTTCAAAACTATTATTCGTCGTACGTGGACTCGGTATGGAGCAAGTACACCTCCACCGATCTGACGATCGACACACAAGCATCATGGGGCACCGTAACGGGACGTGTGCAAGGCGACCTCCTAACCTTCGCCAACGTGGGTACATTCGCGAAGCCCAGTGCGGGCGACATATTCAGTTGCTCGACGGGTCCGTTCGGGAACTACCCCGCGGCGACTGCCGACGAGATGGGAGCCCTGGGAGCACGCATCGCAGCGGCCCTGAACAGGTCCACGCTGCTAGCCAACCCGCAGCAGCCGGACGGCGAGAAAGTGGCTAATTACTACACGACAAGCCCCACGAACCATTACGCGAGGATCGTGCACGCGACTAACCTCGATGGCCGCGGCTACGCCTTCCCGTACGATGACGTCGTGCCCTCCGGGTCCACGGAGCCCGACCAGGCCGGAACTGTCTTCGATGCTAATCCCCAGCTGCTAACCGTGACGCTGGGCGGCCCGACTTCTAATGCCCCTGCCACCGGGGGCGGGTCGCAGAAAGAGAAGCAGCCCGGAAATGGAGCGGAGAAGGGCAAGACACCGCCGACGAAGAGCACCGGCTTCCTTGCTACGCTGAAGAGCTGGTTGAGCGCGCTGAAGAAGGTGTTGCATCTTAAGTAAGGGATGCTGCGCTACGCTACGCTATACCATGCCTGATATAGCATGGATATCTCGTGTCGTCCTGCGTTCGATTCTGACCTTCGTTAAATACCTTATTCGTGGATTTTTGGAGCTTTGTTTATTACCCTGCCCCCCGGCGTTGGGGGCTTTTGCATGGCATTTGGTGTCTTGGATCGGTCGTTTTACTTATTGTCTTCTTTGCTATTCTCTCCTTGCGGGAGCTTTCTTTCTTTTAGGAGGTAGGCTTTAGGCTGCATTCACCACCTAACCTAGGTGCTTTTGGATTTCCCTCGTTCTCCCCTCCTTTTTTCTTCGCATTTGTTGGATTCCTGTTCCAGACAGGGAGGCAGACGGGCAGGCAAGCTAGAATGGATGTTTGCAAGATGTTGTTCGGTCGGGATTTTTGATTATTTTCGGATCTTCTTGGATAGGGCCTAGTGGCCTGGTGACCTTTAATTATTCGTCGCTATTGTATATATTCCCCCTTTCGGCTACGGTCGTGTATATAGTCTATTAAGGTTAACCTACCTCACCTCGTCTTCCTGGCTTCTAGTTCTGAGCTACGTGATTTAATCTCCTTAATTAGTATAATCCGCGTTAGTTATTAGTTCCTGTAATTTTTAGATGGAGAAACGCCGTGTTAGGGAAACTTAATTCCATTCATATTAAATTTGTTATAAACTCGTGCTCCTTATCGTCTTATCCTATCTCCCTCCTTCTGCCCCTTACGCCATTTCTCTACAAACTCCTCCATTTCCACATGGACACGCAGTCCCTTCTCGCAAAGCGTATTATATACTGATTTGAGCTCCGAAGAGTCCATGTCCCTGACTAGCGTGATGAACGCCTCCATGAATMCCTCCTTCGACCACGGACAGCGCTGGATTGCTCGATAGAACACGCTTTTAGCCTTCGGTCTGAGTTCCTTTCTGTCGTGACAGAACCGGATATACGATATCCATAGATCTGGATGGTTCTTGCACGCCTCGCTCTCGAGGGCGTGCTCGAATGCTGCTCGGGTCGAGTGTATGTTACCCGTACGGGCCTCGTACCGTATGGCGAACGCCCGGCTGCTGACATAGTCATGTGGTTCGATAAGGACGACGTCTTCGAGGATCGAGCGCACTCGGTCGTCGATGCTGAGACGCGCTTCTCTCCACGCAAAGAGACTGAGGAAAATTGTGTTTTGCGGGAAGAAGTTGATATACTTCGTGAGCTGCTCGCGTAGGAACCTGGCCCTGAAAGGTCTGGACGGATAGGTGTTAGTTTATACTTGATATTTGTGCCCAAAAATGAATCACTTACCCTTGTCTGGCATGGTAATAAAGCAATCGAGCAGCAGATTGAAGCAATTGCTCATGAGCTGGAACATTCCCAAGACCGCGGGAGACCAGCTCATCTGAGCAGGCCGAGACGCTAGAAATCGCGGACCATATGTCTCCTTGGTTTCCACTAGATGGCTCTTTGTTACTTTGTCCAGTTGCATACTCGAGTAATAGTAGTCCTTCAGCGTAGATGACGGCATTTCTGACATCCCCTGACGACAGTAGATAATCCCGGTTTGACGAGAGGAACTGTCTCGCCTTCAATATCTGGGCTGTGGAAGCGGATGGGCTTTGTAGTATTGACGTAGAAGAAGGAACATCTGACAAGGCACATAATTGGAGAGTAGCTTTCGTCAAGTTTGAGTCTTCAATTTCCATCCACGCCGCAGCAATTCCCAAGGAAACCCTTTCATGAGTTGAGACTGTAGTTAAGCTCATTGCCGCCGCCACGGTATTGCGAGCGACCTCTTTGTTCCCCTTTCCCCACTCGAGTATAGAGTAGCCTCGATAGAGGATAATATTTGTTGGATCTTGTTTCAGGAGCGCCTTGGCGGTTTTCTTCTCGTTCCCAGGTTCGTTGACGGATTCGAATGCGAGATAGTATGGAGCCAAGTCACGGACCCTAAATGTCCTAACGAGTTGCTTTAAGGTGGTTGAAATCCACTGGTATTGATCGGCAGGGATGTCGTCCCGAATCTTCTTCATACTCTTGAACCAATTATGTAAAGGAAAGAGGACTTCTGAGGTGACATTCATTCGCGGATAGTCATGCGACAACTCTGGCGGCCTTATATTTTGCTCCTCATGATTGGCAAGCGCGCTTGGTGAGATATCTATGGTGGCGAGTTTCGCTGAATCGCGAACAAGGAAATCATCCTGAAGCATATCCTGGATGATGTCGCCGGAACAGAGTGCTGGAGACAATTGACAGAATATTAAGAATGCATCCAGTAACAAATTCTGAATAATAGGAATTACTTCTCTCGGAAGATATAAGAGTATATCCTGAATATCTGGAAACATGACGACTCGAAATGGGTCATCTTCTGCCCCATCGTCCATAGTGCGGGCGGGATTTGTAGCAGCCCGAGCCTTTTGTTGTTCTATAATGGACCAAGCTTTGTATCCGTCTCGATTGTTTGGAGACATGAGTTTCTCGGTGCCTTTAGGTTCTGGAGGATCTAATGTTCCACCGCTCTGTTCGAAAGCTGCCCACCCCTGAGCTAATTCTTCTCCTAGCCGCGGCGCTTCACTTTCCCAGAAATCTTGAAAACTAGATGGTACCTGGGCCTCATGCTCTATTAGCGTTGAAGGTCGTGCAAATGTTAATTCCAGTGTAGCTTGCCATGCTGCTGTGGCAAGTTCTCTGTAACCAGAATCTGAGATGAAACGTGTAACTCTGAGGAATATGTAGATCATTTGTTCATATATTTCGACGCGATCATGATGGCGTTCTTTCTTCAATGCTTCCGTCCCTAAATATCGCAATCGCTCGGCATAAAGCTGCTTGGTTTTCTCGTATTGAAATGTCGATAGCCTCGTCTGCTGGAAATTCGCGTACTCCTTCCAAAGTTCAAAACTAGTTCCATATTTCTCAAGGGCTTCATCCCATCGTTTTGAAAGGGTCTTGGCGTCCCATATCTTAGAACCTTCCTGCATGATTCGAAACTGCAATTTCTCCCGCTGCAAATCGGTAGATGCGTGAGAGTACGCTTGCTCAAGCATAGACAACTTGATATCAGCGAAACTCTTAACTTCTGCTGTAGTGGGGTGGCGACCATCTTGTCCGTTAATTCTCAGGAGAGTATCTTGATGATCAACCAATTGGAGCCACGCGTCGATGTCCTCCGGATGGTCTCGTACCCTCCTTGATAGCTCAATACTCTTTGTATTGATGGGATCATTCGATCGTAGATCCCTTGCGTCTTCGGACACGCCACTAGCATAATCCACATCACTGTCGGAATGCTCGTGATCTTTGCTCTTCCCGTAGATTGACCTGTAAGATTGCCCTTCGTCACCCGAAGAGTCCCCTGACTCGTAACCATCTCGTTTTCGTTTTCTCGACGACTTCAGGGGGACGAAGTCTTCTGACCCTGTCACTGTCTGTGATTGCTCTCGTTGAACCCTTACGGGTTGCGATTTATAATAGATGCCCCTGGCCAAGAGGGTCTTCTTGTCACTACTGAGCAGGGAACGACTTTCATGGTGGCCTAATATGGAGAACTCTTCACGGCTCCCGCTGCGATCGATTCTCACATATCCATCCACGCCAAGGACACGGCCGGATCCAAATCGTCGGTAGTTTGGAACATCACGACGATTAATGTCACCATACCTTCTAATCAAAGGATCGCCTCGTTTGTCGTATACAAATAAAGCGTCTCTATCCTGCTCTACTGGTGATGGCCGATGTGAGACATTGATATGGCGATGCTTACTACTATGACGAGACACATCCACCGGTGAATTGTGGCGGTCTCGCCTTGGAGAGGCTGAATGCTTGTCATGTGGTTTTGACTCATCAGCCTTGTTCTCCTTTTCGGGCTGGGTGGCCTCAAGTTTGGGCTTGAACGAGGAGAACTTGGGCACAGCTGAGGGTTTCCCCTGCTTAGATGACATGGCGAGCTGATATCAATGTATATCCATCCTGGATGTAAGTGTTGAATACCCGGTGCAGCACTCTACTTTCAAAGTCCTGGTGCGTCGGCTGCTATGAGATGTCTAATGTTGACGACCTCTTACATCGAGTGGGGAGTATGCTAGATGGAATACTGTATATCAGCTGTTTACCCAACTAGGCTCTGAGTCTCGAGTCTGGTGGTAGAAGATCCTCTGACCCGGTTATCTGCGAGTCATTAATAGTAATCGGGCGGGTGAGGCGTCAATACGTAAATTACCAACATTAGTTTTGATAGAAGGTTGGACAAGTGGCTTATGGAATCAGATGGAGCGTTGCGAAAAAGAGCTGGGTGCAGGTGGGTCGCAAGACTCTAGCGTGAGTGCCAACCGCGAGGATCTCATTTAGCGGCTGTTTCACAGCTACGACCGACCAATCTTAGGTCTGTGCTACCTACTATAGGTACCTAAATGATACGAAGCCGGGCAGGTGAGGCTTACCATTGATAGTACCACTCAGGCATGTACCTAGGAGGTAGTCTAGCACGGTAATCTGGCAGATCTTCTCCGCATGATGATATAATTTGCATGTGCCATTGTACCTTCCGCTTCTCCAACGCGTACATACAGTCGATGGAGAAGCCACTGGCTTCGAGGTGAGCTCCCTGTAACTTCCCTTGTCCTTGATCACAACATCCCGGACCCCACACATTTCCCCATCTGACCTTTGCCTTTGCCCTTTCCATGACCTTTGACCTTTTGACCAAACAAGCTGTCGGTTTCATTCCGAATCGAATTCCTTCCACCTACATAGCCTAGCTCGTCTTTGACGAATTCATTAGAAGAGAGTTGAATGACAATGAGTCCGAGTACGCGATAGCTTCCGCCTGGCTTACTCTCCAGGAGCCGCTGGTGTACCCTTACCATATATATCGTCGTGCCTCAATACAATACCCCCCTCGGAATTTCGCTCAACTACCTGGGTAGGTAGTGACCTAAGCCTCCTAAACTTATCCAACCCCCCATCCGCCCGCCCGCGATTAGTCGTGCTTCATCCGAATAGCACAATTCGCTCCCACGCTGCCCGAGCCGTAGTTCCCTTGAGTTAGCTACCGTCCGACTCGCACCACGCTCCAAGTAGCACCGCTCGACCCAGGAACATTCCAAGCTCCGACCGACCGCCCGCCATGGCGGATACACGGTCCTATGATACTATACCACCCCCTCAAGATTCTACCGTGTCGGCTCCTCCTTCTCCGACGGCCCAGCGTCATCATCCTAGAAGAACGAGACGAAACTCGGCATCTGAAGCCCCAGATGAAAACACCTCTCTTCTACGACCATCGCGTTCTCGTGTACGCATCCATAGTCCCATAGATACCCCAAGAGGCTACTTGACTAGGAATCAAAGCTTTGCAGGTTCGTATGCCTATTATTCTTCTGGATCTAAGCTGTAGTGTACTAGTATTGACATAACTCCTCTATATTAGGAACACCCTATGGCGCACGATATCATAATAGGCACGAATCATGGGGGCAACGGTTGATACAAGCTCTTTCGGATCGTCAGGACCCTATGGCCGAGTCGAAGGGGTCCCTTCTTCCCGACGACCGGATATGGTATGACCAGTTTACCTCAACCGACTGGGTGCACGACAGTATCGCCGATGCCTATCGAGTAAAACAGTTACGTAGCCGCAAGGACTTTTGGGGCAGGGTGATCGTCTTGTTTGACGGTGCTCAAGGCTGGATATTAAGTGGTCTGGTTGGTGTTCTGGTGGCACTGCTTGCCTATTGTGTGGATGTGGCCGAGACCACCATATTTGACTACAAGGATGGCTACTGTGCAAAGGCGTGGTATTTGAGAGAGAAGGTAACATATAACTCTTCAGCCCCTAGAGGGGCAGTTGAATGACGTTTTGTCTTGCCCGTGAGCGGCTAGGAGCTAACAATATTGACAGAGATGTTGTCCTCATGGACCATGTACTGATTGGCGATCCTGGTCCGAAGTTCTAGGTGGCCATCCCTTCGGCGATATCTGGACAGAATTTGGAGTCTATATTATCGCCGTCCTTATTCTTTCCGTCCTCGCATGCCTGCTCACCCTAACAACCAAGACCGTAGTCCCTTCAGCTTATCGGATGTCAACGCTAGACGAGAACTTAGCTGCCGACTATTCTCAGACGCCGGATGAGAACGAGCATGATGAATCAGAGGGGAGCGTCAGCCCTAGAGGTTCTCGTCGGCAGCATATCGATCCTTCACCTCCCATGGTGTATTATTCTGCAGCCGGTAGTGGTGTAGCTGAGGTTCGCGTTATCCTTAGTGGATTTGTTCTTCACGGCTTCCTCGGAGCCAAGACCCTCATTATCAAATCGGTAGGACTCATTCTGAGTGTCGCCTCTGGTCTAAGTTTGGGTAAAGAGGGCCCTTACGTTCATATTGCTACTTGTATTGGCAACATTTGTTGTCGAATTTTCGCTAAGTACGATCGTAATGACGGCAAGCGGCGTGAAGTCTTGTCCGCTGCCGCCGCTGCTGGTGTCGTTGTTGCTTTCGGAGCTCCTCTCGGTGGTGTCCTGTTTGGTCTTGAGGAGGTTGCCTATTATTTCCCGGCAAAGACACTTTTCCGTACCTTTTTCTGCTGTATCGTCGCAGCTCTGTCCTTGAAGTTTCTCAATCCGTATGGAACTCATAAGATTGTTATGTTTGAAGTTCGGTACAAAATCGACTGGGAGTGGTTCGAATTGGTTGGCTTTATTCTTGTAGGGGKATTAGGCGGTGCTTTCGGGGCTTTGTTCATCAAGGCGTCTCGTCGATGGGCCCTATCTTTCCGCAAGATCCCAGCCATCAAGAAATACCCGCTCCTCGAGGTTATTCTCGTAGCCCTGGTGACTGGACTCATTGGGTACTGGAACACGTTGACCAAGCTACCGGTGGCAAAGCTTCTTTTGAACCTTGCTGCGCCCTGCGAAGATGACAGTAGGGATGACGCGCTAGGTCTCTGTCCATCGAACATCGACGAGATACCTGGTATCATTCGGACGCTCCTAGCTGCGTTTGTTATCAAAGGGTTCTTGACGACCATCACCTTTGGCATCAAAGTTCCTGCTGGTATTTATGTTCCGTCTATGGTTGTTGGCGGTCTCATGGGTAGGATAATCGGTCACCTTGTCCAATGGATCGTGCTTCGCTTCCCACATTGGAGTATATGGGGAACTTGCCCACTTCTTCAAGAGTCAACATGCGTCCAACCAGGCGTATATGGACTCATCGCTGCAGGTTCGACAATGTGTGGTGTAACGAGACTATCAGTCACTCTTGCTGTCATTCTCTTCGAGCTTACCGGAAGTTTGGACTATGTCCTGCCCTTTTCTTTGGCTATTCTCGTTGCCAAATGGACTGCAGATGCTCTGGAGCCGCTCAGCATCTACGACCTGCTCACAAATATGAATGCTTATCCATATCTGGATAACAAACATAAGCCTATTTTTACCTCTGAACTCGCTGATATAGTACCCCGCGTTCGCCACGAGCGCGTTATCGACATTACCAACTCGCCTTTGGTACCGGCCACGAAGCTTCGGTCTCAACTCGAGCTTCTACACCGAGCGGGTGAGTTGGATGGAGGACTACCGATCGTCAGAGATGGCGTTTTAGTTGGCCTGATCCCGGCTCCCGACCTGGAATATGCCTTGGATAATCTCGAGGACGAGAGTAATAGTCTGTGTCTTATGGCGCACGTCCCAAACATCGACGAAGAAGAATCCCCGGAGCGAGATCCGACAGACTTCACACCCTATATAGACCCCGCTCCTGTGGCACTGGACATCAAGTCTCCGATGGACTTGGTGTACGAATGTTTTGCCAAGCTCGGCTTGCGGTATATATGCGTCTTGAAAGATGGACGCTATGCTGGAATGGTAAGTTTGGGGACACACAAACATGCTTGTCTCAACCCGATTGCTAACTTTGCTTATTGCAGACCCACAAGAAGAGATTCGTGAAGTACATGCGCGAACTTGAGGAGAAAGAACACGAATTGTGAAGAGCGTTCCTTGGTGGTGCGGATGACCGTTTTCTAGGGAGTAATGGTATATGTGAATCGCTGTGGAACGGGGTGGTCTTTGGGCTCTCCAGGAATATAGGGCACGGTGTTATTGCATCCATTCTGCATTGTTATGGGCATTTGGCGTCGTCGTTGCATAGCCTTGGGTCTGGCAAAGTGTGTTTTCTTTTCTTTTCTGCTTTTTTCGATAGCATTGCTACCAATTTGATAATCTACCTAGCAGACAGATTTGCTTTTTGCCCCGATACATGGGGAGTATTGTCCTTGCTTGGGGGAGTTATCGTTGCTTTTGTATAGTAACCACCTGTCCGATTACCTTATTATACACACCTACATGTCGGTAGGTTTATATATGTACAGTATAACTATTTCTACAATCATCATCATCACATAACTCTCGGCCTCATTACTCGGCATCCGGTAACTGATCCACAAGCTGATCCGTCCGGCCGTCCAGCAGCGCATCCGCATTCAACCGCACGCTGTACCGCGTCATACTCGTCCACTCGTGCTGGAACCCCTCCCCGTGGTCCGAGATATCGCTGGCGGCGGCCTTGGGCCCGGCCGAGAAGTGCAGGTTAAACAGCGGCGGCTGCACGGTCAGGCAGTTGTGGGGGCCGCGGGTCGGCTTGCCGCTGCCCTCGCAGAACGACTTCAGCTGCAGGTCGAAGGGCTCGTTCATGTCCTTCAGGCCGACCTCCCGCAGGACGCGGCGCGCGCCCGCCTGCGTCACCGCGTACGCCAGCGAGCAGCACGCGTCCTGCACGTGGTGCACCACGCGCGTGTGGTCCGGGTACTGGTCCTTCAGGTCGTACGGGCTCGAGATGGTCCACAGGTGCCGCTTCTGCGGCGCCGTCGCGTCGTCCCGGTGCACGACTCGGCCCTTGGGCAGCGCCGGCCCGTAGCTGAACGGGAAGTGCATCCCGCAGTGCCCCGCCCAGAACAGGTCCCAGTCGTCGCCGTACGGCGAGATTTTAGGGGGTACGGTGGCCGGCAGGTTGTCGAATTCGATGTCCGGCACGGTCGACGGCCCGTTCGAGGCGAGCGGGTACGTCGCGTCGGCGTATACGCGCGTCGAATTGGTCGAGCTTGCGAGCGGCTGCGTTAGGGCGCGCGCGGCGAGCGCGTAGTCGTGCAGTTGCTGTCGGATCCGCACGTCCCAGTCGGCGTCGTCTTCCATGATCAGTGCTGACGACAGATTTCTCCGCACGACTCTAAAAACAGGAGATTAGTGGTCTAGTGATGGGGATAGCACGGAGATTGTCGCGAGGACGGTTCAACTAACTCCTGTATCGCATTCATGTGCCCGCGCCACGCACCCACTACCGCGTCTTCTAGCCGCTTGAGCTCCTGGGTGCTGGGCAGCGCCTTGTCGGGCACATCCTGGCCGAGCACGCCGTCGATGAATTCTACCTCGATGTTGCTAAGAGCCGCCTGCAGGACCATGCCATCGCGACGGTCTGTGCGGGATGGTAGGCCGACGACGAATATCTTCTCGAACTGCGCGTGAGTTGAGTTAGATTTATGGAACTTTGTGTCCTTGGCTGGATTTAAGAGGCCAACTCACTCCTAGCGTGCTATTGAAGATATCATCTATTATATCCGGTGTCGGCGGCCTGGCCCTTCTGGTGTCGAAGTATGGTACACTTTCTCGTCTGGTTGAGAGGAGATATAGCGAGAGAAGCAGAAAGGCGCTTATCGCACAGAGCGTCGAACTAGGGAGCCGTCGGACAGATAGAATGGCAGACATCTTGAAGATTGCGAGTCCATATTGGAGACGAAAAGACCGAGAATGAACAGGTAGATTTACTTCTTATTCCTTAAATCGCGATGTTGGTCAGCGTGGTAAGCTAAGTCTCTTTTCGTCTTACGTTGAGCTATCTACGACGCATTACATAAACTTAGAACAGAAACACAAGGATAAGTGCGAGATTGGCCAATGATGAAGAATTCTAGATGGATACTGGCTAAGTCGTCTTGCCCCCTTGTCAAGGGTACCGCGATTCGTATGCATGTTAGTAGCTATTTACAGCTCAGAGGGTCAGCATATCTTCATTTTTCGCAGTTAGTCCAATAGTAGGGTGTCAGATTCTGCAGCGAAATACTACGCTTATCAGGGGGGGATCCATCTTGCTGGCGCCATGACCCATCTCGTGCTGATGTCACCAACACCAACCCACACACGATATCAATGGCGTCGACATCCAGCCAGGTTGGCAACATAAAACGCGGAGGTAGGCTATGACTTACAAAAACCTTGCTTTACACGATCGAACCGTTGGGAAAGGAGAGACAGAAAAGCAGCACAACGAGAACTGATGGCGACGCAAGAGAATGTACACCAACTGATTGAGCTAACACTAATATCACAAGCTAGACACCATCGTTTAGTAGCCACCGGGATCCCCACAATGGTTTAGAACGGCTTCTACTCCGGTTATGTTAGTGAGGAATATCATGATCTTTCCAAAGGCCACCATCGATAGAACGGGCTGAGCCGGCGTTATTTCCATACCATACAGTACTTTACAACAGCCGGCCGTCTCCGTCTTTTATCGCCTTCCAAGATGGGACACTGGCTCTATTTCCATCCTCAAACTATCGATTTCCGAAATCTACCTAATAATTCCAGCGCCCTAGTTCCAGTTTAGAAATGAGTGCGGCAGCATCCATATTCCCTCTTGCGGCAGATCATTACATTTTCCAGTTCAGCCCTCTCGCTAAAACCCAGCAAGTTCTTCAACCCGTCGAATGCATTCACAAACCCGAAAGCAAACTCTTCAGCGAACCCGGCCCAGCGGATCGGAAAGGTGGAGATTATCAGGTTCACCGCCGTATACTCCATCGACATCTACCAGCACTATCTAGGCGGGCCCAACGCATTGCCAGGTCCAAGTGTTTCCCGCAACGGAGCAGAGGGAATCCGGAATGCTAAGGGGTAGTCGGAGCTAACTTGAGTTCAGCGGCACAATCTAGAGCAGCGACCTACGTGTACGAATAATCGGTCCAGATCGGTCTACAAACCTCGAATATCTTCCACTGCGTCAACTCGTGCTACCCCAACATCACGGCAGATACTTTCCGGGGACATCGTACGCCTCATCACTGATACCGTCTTCTTCCGCCGCCAGCTCGTTTAACATTCCATAGTATGGTAAGTACCCCATCAACGCCACTCTAATAGGCCCCGCCGCTGTAGGGCCACGTTCTTTGTCCGGCGCTCACGCAAGAGGAGTAATGGCAATGAAAGCTTCGAGACCACGGCAGTAGCCGGCTGGAGATGACACCAAAGGCACCGGAAGGCGGGACTCTAAAGCTCCCGTATCCTATATATCCTGTGGGCTTAGGCGGGCACTCGGGCTCTTATCGCCGCATCTAGCGGAGCTTAGTTGACAAAAGGTCTTACCTAGGGAAGTTCTGATTTGAGTACTGAGTGGCAAAGACGATACCCCTTCTTGCCCGTAGCCGTCTAGGGGCCGCGTCATCCGGTTTATCGGCCGAGTAGCTATCGAGGTCTCGAGGGATGAACTAAGTTCTACGATATTCCCGGGAATAGTATATTAAAAGTGTGCTGTCGGCTCCAGATAAGAAGGGCCCTTGCATACTCCAAAAATAACACACTCTCCAAACAGGAGGCGAGTCGCTCCCTAGACTGGATCGTAGTTTAAACTACTCTAATCTATGTATGTGCCTGTAATCTCACGTCTAGGAGGGCCCAGACTACTCCTCCACAAACTTAGAGGATAAGTCGATTATAAATTACTTTAAGGCAAAAGTGACATATCAGAGGGGTGCGATCGATGGGGATCGGACAATCCCTACAGGGTCCACGTGGAAGGATCCGGAGCCTCTTCCCATCGCTACCCTGGTCGGGTCCGAGTGTAAATCATAGGTTAGGTACGTAATGGCCTCTCGGATACTTACATATACCCCGAGGCCGAGCGTCTTCGGATGTCGTCGAGAATACGCTCGGTAGAGAAGACGAATACACACATTTACGCCACTTCAATCTAGTTCCGTTACGAAGGTAATGTTATGCCTGTCAGGAGGTAGGTACCTAATGGCAGGGATATTAGAACCGACTACGCACGAACGCGTATATATATATATAGATATAGGTATGTATAGAAAGATGAATCACAGGGAGACACGACTAGGTACCAGGTACCTAGACACAATCTCCAAGTAGACTTATTCAAGAGATTTTTCCTTACGCAAGGCACATATTAAACACCACTATAATTACAACAAACCACAGGCAGAAACTTAAAAGGCCCATCGAAATATGTATGTATATATATATACGCACACACATATATAGGTACCCAGGTATCCAAGTTGGAAAAAAAAGGAGTTGTCCCCATATGCTATATATATACCACAATACAATTGCAGCCAAAGCCCAGCTTCGACGTGATGCCTCCGAGAGTGAAGAACTCCGCCTTCCGGGTATCTGACCATTAAACCCAAATAGTTGCTTTCAACGCCCATGTAAATGCTTCGCGCAGCCGCAGATTCCGTAGCCCACTTGGGCGACACGGCTCGACCATACATCGTAATTCTCTTTATTTCCCCCCTTTCCTTTCCGAGTTGAGAGACTCTAGGCCCTCCTCCCATCTGGCTAGGCGAGAAATGCCTGCGATCGATATTGTGAAAAATCGGTCCGACTTGGCGGATAACCTTCCGTCTTCATAGTAAGAAATGGAAGTCTTGTGTCAAGAAGAGAGCCCAAAGCTCCGCCTTCATGTGTGCTATTTACGACAAATAGAATGCCGAACCCGGCTGCCAGGATCTTCCTTAAAAAGCCCAGAGATAAAATAACGAACCCGACTGCCCCAAAGCTAAACTTTTCTTGTATGCGGAAAGGTCGGAAGGCCTCTGAAGCCGTCTTGTTCTTTCGGTGTTTAGAGAGGAAAGGCCCAGATAGTCCACCACTCTCTGACCGACATTGAATATACCGGTTCCGGTAAAGGGTTGACAGTAACTAGATACGTGCGGATCAGAGCGTCGGTCTGGATGCACCGGGGAAGACTCGGGGCCTTAAGGACTTCGACTTCTAGTTTCGTAGTCTAGCCGTATTATACTGCAAAATTATTAGCCATCATATTCTTAAGATGCGGTCCGTCCAAGACGTAGACAGGGTTTATAACTTACCATTATCATTGCAGCAAATGCCACAATGTTTCCCCGGTGGTCATGTCTTATACATAAACCATCCGACTTCGGGCTGTATCGTGTCATTGCCGGCGCTCCGCCGCATCTGCGGTCTACTACAAGCGCCAGCCGTCTCTTTAGGTCGGAACGCTCTTATCGCCATCGAACCGGCCACCATCTCAGTGGGTATTTCAAGGCCGTTATCTAGAAGTGTTACTGGAACCTTGGCGAAGCCGCTCGGCATCTGACTCCTCGTCAGCTTGACCTCCTGGCCCTGTTTCGGTCCATGTAGACATCGACCGCTCTCATCCCAGAAGCAGAACGAGGTGATCCATCCCGAGTAGGCGATAGTGCCGCTGCCGTTGGGCACGTGTTCGTTGCAGATCCCCTGCCAGAATCTCCTCGTGGCTTCGCTTTCCGGGTCCTTGAAGCTTGCAACAAATCCATCCAAGACAGGCCGAAGCAGTCGAAGCCACCGCGACGGCTCCGAACCGAAAGTCGCCAGCCGTTCTGCGCGTTCGCGTATCTTGGTCCAATCGCTTTGCTCGCCCAGTAGGGTTACGGACGGTATCCCGCATCGCGTTCCCCAGCTATACGTGAAATACTTCTGCATCGTGCCCATGAATATGATGCTAGCGACTGCCTGGTCTACTTTGGTCGTGGTCGTGAAAGCTGGCAGGATCCATTGCTGCAAACCCTCATCTCGCACGTTCTCTTGCATGAGTTTCGTCATTGCGAACGCCATTTTCCCATGGTCTATGCCTTCTAAATCCATATCGATATGCAACTCCTGTTGAGCTTCATGGCTGCAAAACCGCTTGCGCAGTTCTTCCGAGTTCGCATTGACATAGGAGTTGAACTGCGTCAAAATGGCAAACCAGACGTCCTCCGGCCGTATTACCAGTGCATAGTGTTCGTTATAGGCGTCCACGCAGGCGTGCACAAACCCGTTCTTGGTAGCGAACACATTGTCCTTCCTCTCGAGCCCCGCAAACGAGCTCTGTACCAGCTGTCTGGCTCGCGGCGGACTAGTGCGAGTGTCGTCGGTCAGCGTGTAATGCAGCAAAATCTCGGGTGAAGATGCGAGTCTGTATCTCCGACCAGCCCAGGACCTCGACCCGTGATCTGACGGCCTGACTGTGGTGGGCATGTCAGGCTAAAAAGGCGCGGCTACATCTGAAACTTACACGATGGGAGAAAAGAAAAAGACATCAAAGTCGAGACATGGGTAGCAAAAGGACGACAACGGTCTTATTTTGTTGGAGGACGGGCGAGCCGGGTGAAATATCGGGACTATCACCGAGAAAGCTTCCCTTCGCACACCTGTGCCATGCTAGGGAGAAAATACCAAATTAGGCAGCCGGTGGAGGGAAATGTGCAATCAGGGACTGGATGTATAATTGGCCCACATGCGATGTTCGGGTGACGCCAAGTGCGGCCTAAGCCGTGTAGGGCGACCGAGAGGCAATGTAGGCTACGCTAGAAAAGGTACGGATTTGCCGCGGCATTGCCCCGAATCACCAGTCACATCCACTCAAGCCACTCTGTTATGGCCTGTCCTCGAATACCTCGAGACACTTGACACCGAAAGAAGCCGGTGCGAATTTCCCACAGCCGAGAATGGAGGGAGCGAACGTGCACTCGGTAAAGCTAGGTTGGCACATCTCGCGCTCTGATTCGTCCTTGTCTCACTGCCGACTGCTACCGATCTGACGATAGGTAGGATGGGTCGACGAAGTAGCTGACGGGGGTCGAGGCGCAGCTACTATTACATCCGACCGTAGCGAAAATGCMCCTTAGCAGCCACTTGGTCGGAGTACCGGGGCTGATATCATCGTCTGCTAAAACACGCCCAACACAAAATGTGTCGATTGAGCTTGCTCTACTTTGAGGGGGGAATCGCCGAGCTTATCCTCGAACTAATAGGTCCTGCGCCGTTCTCGCCATTAATCTGGGATTTCGGTATATCAGTCTGCAACGTTTCGTCAAACCTAGACTTCGGTTAGGTTATCCGCCACGTGTCGAGGTGGTCCGAAAGCTAGCTACTTACCGTTTTGGGCATATTCTATTTCTCTTCGGTAGACTGGTGGCCGAGGAGGGTTATTTCTCTTACCTAGGAGATACTAACACGGCCAGCGCGACGTAGTGCCGGTGGTATTCGCCACGCGCCGGCGCCTCTAGGCCCGTCCGGACAACATAAATCGGGCCGGCTTCGCGATAGCCGAAGCTAGAAGCCAACCCTAAGCGCGTATGAATTTTTCGATGCATTGCAAGAAAAGGAGACAGAGCAGCCGTAGGTAATGGAACAGGGTGCCCCCTGGACCGCGCCTTGGCGATCGCTCTAGCAGCCATGGCCTCGGCATGCTTGCCGGAGGGCGTCGCAGCTCTTGTGATTCCGCAAGATAGCCCGAAGGGTTTGGTTGAGTAACATCAGTGATACCTGGCTAGTCCCACGTGTTGTCACCTTTAGATAAACACCCGCGCGTCCTTCGGGATCATGTCGTCGCACTGATGGGGTCGACAGGACCTAGCAATCTGGCCAAGACCAGCTCTACCCGCGAACCAAGCTGTCGGTCAAGCGGGAACGAGGCGGGAGCGAAAGCGAAATCACCAAATATCTGACTAATAAGCATGGGTCCGTGTTGACTAACTAGAACCCCGAGCACTGTCGATAGTCGGACGGTATTGGTTAGCATGTGTAATTGTGATGCGATGGCGGAATGAGATGCTTGCAAGAGCGAGGTACTACGCAGTATAAGGCTGGAGAAATCGACCCACTGAGAGGCCGCCCGGTCCGCCGCGGCTCGGTGCAGTAGTCCCGTTCCGTATCTCGGTGTGGATGTCTCCAGAGTAGCGGGTCTTAGCTACATATAAGTGACATGGAGCCCAGCTTAGACACATGCCCATGGGCACAATGATAAGCCGCATTGCACCAACTTTGATATTTATGACTAACGGTACTGAATAGGCGACCGTTCGCGGGTGACGGACGTTACGTATTGCTCTCGCGATAGATAAGTGCCACCGACAGACCTCGGGAGATTATGTTAGGTAGGTTGTCTGTATGTTGGGTCATATTGCAAATTCTTGGATGTCAGTGACGAGGTTGGGAGAAGCTTCGAAATCAAGTTTTTCCCCGAACCCTCACGCTATGGTTACACCAGCTGATTATTACGCAATAGTGTCATGTCTTAGGAATAGTGCTATAATAATAAGCTCGTGTAATAAAACGTAAATTAGTGAGGTGTTAGTGAGGTAGTTGCAATGCGGCTTTCCGAGCCCTTGCTCCACTTGCCGGCGCAACTCTTGGCCACGGCACAGGAATTTGAGTTTCTATATTGAGAGACACGTGGTGTGAAAGGGGTATAATTAAGTAGGTACCTAAGGTAGGTATATATAATGCACTTCTAAGGTGAGATGCCGTCAGACACCGGACCACTTCCCAAACTTCTTGTAATCGGCGAACATCTGCCTGAATATAGCACGTCCGTTCGCATCCAACGACTCGTTCAACACCCTCCTGCACCCCTGGGGCGTGATGTCGAGGATGGAGTAGACGCCCGGCTCGAGAGCCTTTCTAATGTCCCGTGGAACTGTCACCTCGAGCTGCAGTTTGATGTACAACTCTAGTATAGTGAACATGTCTTGGCCTGCGGCTCGCTTGACAGCGTCCGTAGCGGAATCTAATTCACTTGACCGAGCACGCGCCACTGATGCCGCGCTCGGTTCACATATCAATGTAAGGAGTCGAGTAAACCGTTCTGCATGCCTCGATTGCAGACGCGACTCGAGCCACGGTGGACATGCTGTGTTTGGTGTGGCGGAAGCTGGATCGGTGAGTAACGTCGTGAAAAGTGCTCGCAATGCGGCAAGCAAGATAGGGAAATGCCCTCTCAAGCGAAGCCTATGCCGCTTGAGCACAAGAGCCACAAGCTTATATAATCGATCGTAGACCTCGCCTGCTGCTTTATGGTGATGAATCTTAGGTCCCGTCTGCGAACATACGTGGACAACGCTACTTAGAGTTGTTTCAATGTTAAATTGGGTCATTGAGTTAGCATGTTTGTCGAGCAGCAACACCAAAATCTCTGACAGATGTTTGAAATGGCGGAGGGATTCTGCTTGGCTAAGTAGAGAGGCAAGTTGTTCGTGGACAGCTGCAAAGTCGGGCGTATCTTGATTCTCGTTGAGCAACGATGATGTACTGGGACCTAAAATGACATTAGATATAGTCGCCAATAACAATCCCAGAAAACTCACCTCGATGTAGTTCGATAAGTCTCTTGGCAGCTAGTAGGGGTCCGATAGGGCCAGCGGTCAGCCTGCATTTGCCGAGCAATTCGCCAAGTAATCGAGTTCTTATAGAACGATCTCGACTCGTAACAAATGCATCCACCAAATCATAAACCAGGTCTTCTTCAACCGCCTCGGATGCTTGTTCCAGTTGTACAAAGAAAGCAGCCACGTCATATCGTACTGGGTGGTTTCTGATGAGAAAAGCGAGCAACTTCCAACCCGTGTCAGCTTTCGTCGACATGCATGATGTGCTTATGCTCTGCAATTGGCAAACCGTCTCTTCTGAGAGTTCAAGTGGTCTTGCTCCAACTTCAGCAATGCATGCGGCTCCACTTAATGCAATGTCGAGGATAGGTAACATCGAGTCATCTCCCTCAGCTATTTTTGTGGCTTTGCTTTCGGATGCAAATTTCGATAGGCTACTTTGTACGATGCGCCTCAGTTTTTGTGTTMCCTCGTCTAGACTGATAGCCGAGTCATATAATTTGGTGGAAGACTTATGCAGTGCGGAGACTAGGCCTTTCACCAACAGCATTAGAGCAACTGAATATTCCGACCCCTTTGGCTGAATGCTTTTGACATATTTTGAAGCATTAGCCAAGTAGGCTAGCGAAGGGCCTTCGGGGTTAAGAACCACTTGTCTCAGTGTCAGGTCGATAAACCTCTCGACCAGAACAAGGACGTTCTTGTTGCTTGGCATGTTTGAAGAGATATAAATAAGATCGTCGAACTCCATGCCCTAACAAATATTAGTATTCAATCTAGATTACGAAAAAGTGGTAACTCACTTCATAAAATGTCGGTTGCTCCATCACTTTTACCAGTAACCTAAGCACAGTTACTGCAAATTGCGAATCCTGTGATGCGCAAGTAGATATTTCTAATCTCCATTTCTTCCACGATGACATGATGCGTTTGCGACGCCCTTTCGTTAATGCTTCTCGTGGAAAATCTAAGAGGATCAGGAGCAAGGAGAGGCCCTGTGGCTCCGTCCAGCCTGAGCGACTCTCCGCACTGTCAAGCGCATTAACAGGGTGTGATATGAGTGCATCAACCAAAGCTTCCTCGTCCTCGCAATCAAAGTTATGTAGAAGCGACTGTAGAAGCTTATCAGGCTGGGTCTCATCCCCAACTTCGAATCGTTTCCCGACATGCCAAAACAAATCTACAATGAGATTTCTGAGGTTTATGGCATCCTCTTTTGGCAATTCCGCAAGCTTCGGTAGGTAGCGAAAGACATAACGTAAATAAGGCTGAACCACAGAAAGATCGCTGTTGGTTTTTGTATCCAAAGTAAGTCTTTCGAGGAACGAAAGTGTCAGTTTAGCTAGATCTGCGTCGTATTTGCCCGCAGGGTAGTTAGCCAGCCACAATTTGTGACAACAACTGAACGCCTCAAAGGCCTCAGGGTCGGATAGAGCAGCCTTCTTTAGGATGCGTTTGAGGGTCGACTTTAACTCTGCCCAAAGTCGACTAACGTCTTCGGGTGTTTCCCATAAAGCCATTCGGCCAGCAATACGCCATCTCAATGATAATACTGCAGACGGCAGATTTCCGTAGGTCTTTTCCCCGAAAATGGCAGAGAAAATCTTCGAATCGGCTACATTGATAAAATCCTCTTCGGTGATTCCAGCAGAAATTCCATCAAAGACAATTAAGAGAGCTCCACTATGGGCATCTGGCGAATCTAGGTGCTCCAAGAGACGTAAAAGTTGCGTCGTAGTCATTGCACTTTGCAGAATATCGGCAAGACGTTGTCGAATTTTAACATCGAACCAAATAGTTTGATCCAAAGAATCCAGGGGACTCTGGCAAAGGCAACTGTACCATTTCTGGATGAAACCCGCAAGATTTCGCGCCTTTACAAAAGCCTCTTCCAGGGGGAGAATAATTTCGGTAACAATGGTTTCCCTCACGGTGGGATCATGGGGTGAATGGGAACTGATTTTGCCAAAAACATCTTGGAGTAGAGCATCATCCATGAGGAACACATCGGCATCACAAGCGACGATTTTTGCGATCAAGTTCCAGTCGGTTTCGTCCAAGCTAATGGCATGCTCCCGGCATACTGTACGGAGGGCCTCCGTGCTTGGAACTGAGCTTGTCTGAACAGCAGTATCTAGAAGCTGAATGATGACTTGGTTTCGAACTAAGGGCTCAAGAGGTTGGATGGCGTTGAGTAATACTCCAAAGACATTTTGAACCCACAACGAGTGCTCGGCTTTAGATTTTGGATTGTTCAAATCTCGGGGAGTCCTCGCAGCCACATCCCACGTAACAATGGCTGAACCACCTAAATTCCTCTTTGAAACTTCAAGCGCAGTCTCCAGTACTTCAACAGTCTCGTCCATGGAGAACGTATGTCTTGCTGGGCGAATGAAGTATGCGCTCAGAAATTGTTCCAGTTGTCGAATCCAGAGGCTCTTAGTGGCGTCGCTAGCCACCGTTACGGGCGCGACGCCAGCACTGCCACGTAACCTTGTTAGGATGGAACAGACTGGGACATACATGTGCCTGGCGAATTCAACGCTATCATCCTTATTGTGAAGGCGAAGGTTCCACAGAGCGATGATAATCCTGATCCACGGTTCTTGATCTTGGGAAATACCACGGTCAAGGACACTTAGTGCGCGATCGCAAGTCAAGATTAAACCAGCGGCGATATCCCTAGTTTCTTCGTTCGACGAGGAGAAAAGTGATTTGATGTGTTCGGCTCCAACTTTTCGTTCCGGGGCATTGGACCCCGTTCGCTGGTCTCCCTGGTCAAGAAGACTGCCCAGTGCCCTGAAAAGCTCGGTAGTTGACTTGATGCAGCCGGCCGGAGTACGAAGTTCCTCTATGTCGGAGGGAAATTCTTCTCCTCTTTTCCTCTTTTTCGTCTTCTCTGGCGTAACCCCGTTGGTCTGCTTAGATGATACCGGTGGCTTCCTTCGGGCTGTAGTTATGTCGGTTATAGCCTGGCGCAGTACAGAGGTGAAGCGAAGAGAAGCAAGCGACCTTCCTAGAGTTTGCAGCGGGATCTTGGGGAAGATGTGGCTCAGAATGGACCATGTGAGAGGGTATCGTCGAACATGTTCAGCATCTTCGGTATCGCCGTTCATATGCTTGAATAGCCATCGCAATATGTTCTCTTCAACGCCATGAAATCTTGTGTTCTTAGTCGCCGAAAGTAGAGCCCAAAGTCTTTGGATTTTTTCCGGCAGCGCGACTGTTTTATCTTCGTCGAGAGTCCTGACGGCTCTTATCAGAGCGAGTCGGCGCGACTAGATATAAGTATTAGTTTCTGGCTGCATACTAGTTTCATACCAGGAGAATGTAACAAATGGAATTTACCTACTTCCGAATCACTATCCGCCTCCATTGCGAAATTGTTTGATCAACTTCATTGCCAGGTGTTGGGATCACTAGCATCAGCCGTTAACATTCAATTGAAGCTTCGAACTTTTTTTTCCTTGAAGCTCCCCGCGATCCCAAAAATTCCCGAATTCTGCCGCTAGCGCTAACCCAAAAAGGTTGACAAAGCTTCACCGCCCTCGGGCCAAGCAAGCACAGGCCGACTGGAGCTAGGTACCTCATCAATGACCTGATTGATTCTTGTGCCGAAAGAGAATATTATCGAAAGTGCGGATAGTCTAGCCACGACCTCTACGAAAAGCCAATTTGAAAGCTGTGGGTTCACAGAGTTATAAATTTACCTTTTTGAAGTTAACATATCCTCTTTACAGTCCCGTCACCATGTCCGATACGTCGGTTCCCGCGCCGCCCAGCACGGTCTCTAGGCCCGTGAGCGAGGCACTTTTGAACGAAAAGGTATATCGCAGAGCTGACGCTTTGTCTTTTCTATACAAGGGTCGCTAATACAAGAGGACTACAGTGGGACCGTTGCATCTCCAACATGCTCATAAAATCAACCCTGGGCCTCGGATTCGGTGTCGTCTTTTCAGTTCTACTATTCCGACGAAGAGCATGGCCAGCATTCGTGGGAGTGGGCTTTGGTGCCGGCCGGGCTTACGAAGAATGCAACTGGAGCTTGAAGCAAGCATCCCAGGAGCTGAAGAGAAAGGCATGAGGCGAAAACTAGAGGGCGAGTCTAGATGGAGGATCTCGGCATAAAAGCAACTCATCGCGCGCGACATTATACCTGTACAACAGTAACAACACTGATAGACGGCTTGACCACCTCGAGACGGGCATAATTGGAGCAAGTTCATTCGCAGAAAATTCGCTTATTTTGCGCTGTAGATAGCAATGGGCTGAAAGTGCGGTTTTCCGGATACTTTGTACCTATATCGAAGCGCTCAAGGGAACTTATACAAATGAACGAAAAGAAACCCTAGAAGGTCATTGAAAGCTCTTTGACAAAACCCCTAATTCCATTCGCATCCAAACTCCAAGGCCCGAGCTACTGACAGCATGAAGTGTTTCATATTTCATCTTCGAAGTCCACTGATCCTTGAAAGAGGCGTAAGATACTGCGACGATTCCTCCTGCGTTGAGCCTTTCGCTCCTCTTTCAGGCAAGCTACGCAACCTCTACCTTGCGCTTCCTCCGTAAAAAAGGGCCATTTTCTTCCATTCCTCCCCTTCCTACCCGATCCAGGCCAGCTTCTTCATCCATACAGTGGCGCGCGGAATGGTTCATCCTCCTAAATTCACCAATGTCCCTTTTGATCCCTGTAGCAACGTCTAAGCTCGTCCGCCGTGCCGACTTAATGAGCTCTTCTGCTGACACTTTTCTTAACTTTGACATGATGGAGCGGCTTTGCTCTGGAGCCTCTAATATTAGGCCATTCTCCGGATCTGCGTCTTGACTCGCTTTATCTGACTCGGCGAAGGAAGCAAGGCCCGCTCGTATGCCTACCAGGAGAAACCATCCCAAGAGGAGGATGAGGAAGCAAGTGCCGAGGGCTACACCATAGATCTCGCAACGGGTGGCAGGTCGTAGTGTAATTTTGTAGACGTCATTCGGTAACTGGGTTTGAAGAGTAACTATCGGATTCGAGGCTCTCTCATACTCGTTATTGTTGCGATCCGAGGAATACTTGGTACTGAATGCGGTCATGGACGACATGTCGTTCTGGCCGTACTGGCCTCGGCTCCCCTTGGCGCCCCTGGCAAAGAATGAGGTTAGGATTGGGTCCCGTTGTCTAGCCCTTTGGCAAAATGCCTTTCGAAGTTGTCTAGACTGCTTAGTTGCCATCACGATATATTGTTATGACTAAAAAAATACGTTCGCACATACTGTGTACCTGTTTCTAATAACAAGATCAATAGGATATCGGAAGCTGAGCGGCGATGGTCAAAGAAGTCGAATGGATACAAAAGCGAATCATAATCCTTGTGAGCATATGAAATATCCGGGCAGGTAGCCATGCGTCACGAGAGATCTATCTGTGGAAGTCTGACGGTGTTTTGATGAGATGTTCCCATAACAAGTGCTTGGTGGGGAGGTTACGAGCAGTTGAATACAAAATCGAACATACCTATGTGTAGTCAACAGTTGTTGGTCTGTATAGGAAGTTGCTGAGGAACACCAAGATCCCTGTATGAGGTGCGTTATACGAAGGCTTCATGGAAAGAGCATCTATTGGTAGGATTGATGATATAAGCTCTCACTTGAGCATACATGTGTAACTACTACAAGCTCTTGAGTCACAAGGGACTAAGCAGTGAGCGTTGTATTGCTGTCATGAAGAGTATAGCGCAAACATGGACCGCACTCCATACACCTAGAAGTTTCTATAGTGTACTGACGATGTCTCATACGAGGTAGTGTCTTCATGTGAAGTGGCAGATGCAACCACAAACTTCGAGCTTTGTGTGTAGCAGACAGCACCTCCCCCATCGAAATGAATACTCTAAGTCGGAAGCTTTAACCTCTTAGCATACCTATCTATTGGCCCTTCCTTGGACGCTGTGCTCTGACCCCTAGCATGCTTACCATCCCTACCTTCTTCGTCTTGATCAGTTTGATTCATATGGTTCTCACGGTTGTCACTACCGCCCAGACCTTCCATTTCCGTTTCGCCCGCCTTCTCAAACAACTCCTTCCATGTCCCGTCCTTGACTCTGTCATCATTTCCATGTAGGCCAATAGAATATGCCCTCTTCATTGCAGCAATACACATGCCCCTCCTCTCATTGAAGTCAAACATAGGAGCTGGATATGTTCTATTCTTCTTCTCATGGAGCCCATCGCCTTCGATCCTCACGCTGGCTTTGTCAAGAGCCGCTTGAGTAGCTTTCCATGGCTCATAGATGAACTTCTCGTCTAAATGTTTGAGCTCTGGTACCCACTTTCGTATAAACTCTCCCTTTTTGTCCCACTTCTGCCCAAAGGCGACGGGGCTGTAGCAACGATAGTATTGAGAGTAGAAAGCGGTGCAGCTCAGCCACTGCCAGTTACCCGCATTGCAAGCCGGTTCATGGTCTATCAACCATTCTTCGAAGACGTCGGCTCCGCGCTCCCAGTGTACATAGCATCCACCCCTGGTGAGAAAACAAGCCACCATATGACGACCTAAGTGATGGATCCAGCCCTCAACGCATAACTGCCGCATCAGAGCATCTACGAACGGGAAACCCGTCACACCCGCCTTCCAGCGCAGGAACCATTGCTCTGCTTTTGGTGAGTCGACATGGTATTCGCCGCTGATTGCATTATTGCCTACATCCGTAGCCTCTACTTTCGAAGGCAAATGCCAAGGGATGAAGCGACAGTATGCGTTACCAAGAGTCTGGGCTGTAAGGTTTGAGTTAGAAACCGCCTACAAAAGGGGTAATAAGCCACTTGGCAGTATACTCACCAAAAGGAGACCCGATCGCAGCCTGGGCAGCGAAATACATATCTCGAAATAGCAGTTGACCAGTCAAGCTCTCAGGGGGTGTAGAGGCTCCCTTGCCGTATTTATCAACCAGGTCTTGTGCAGACCAGTAGAAAAGGCGCGATGAAAGCGCGCCAAAATGTAGCATTGGCGATAAGAGGGTTGTTGATTGTGGCTCGAAGGCCGTTGGACTTGTCTTCGGTTTTTGGAAAGTCGCGGCATACTCCTCGTCTGAGAATATCTCTTCCAGCTTCTTCAGAGCGATTGTCTCACCGCCCCGGTGCGGGGTGGTGGCTGGCGCTGAAAACCCGAGCTCTTCGAGAGTCGCGATAGCGAAGTCGCCTTTAGGGCCCGCGATATGGGAGTAAGTTTTGTCACTCTCGCTTCGATAGGAGGCATTAAGATCTGGTTCTATTTCCGGCCTGTCTTGCTTAAATTCAACAGGCATACCTCCTGGATCTGGCAGATGGTCCGGTGCGGGTATAGGTCTAGGTATCTCCCCAACTTTCCTGCCAGCAGCCTGAAGCTGGGCAATAGACATAGTTGGCTTTCCTCCATTCTCGGCAACTACCTCGTCGCTGTCCCATAGAGTGCGTCCATATTGAGTGATCACATGGACACCGGCTTTCTTTGCTAACTCTACTACAGTCTTATCCCTCTCCCTAGCATAAGCGTCTGTATCTTTTTCAAAGACTAGATGTGTTACATTCCATGCTTTGAATAGCTTAGGGAGCAATGTCTGCGGAGCCTCGCGTAGTACAAAGAGTTTTGACTTGGGGTTGAGTTTCTGAATAGACTCTGAAAGGTCTGTCTGACAATCAAGTCTGGTAGAGTCAGCAGTGGTCTTAGTCGGATACCCTAAATTTGGATATTACAGGTACTGCCATCTGTTTACTCCTCCTTTAACTCGGTATACGTAGTGAGGATCCCACGTAAAGATAGGCCACAATACACTCGGGCCTAGATCAAGAGCTGCTTTCAAGGCGGGGGAGTCGTGGAGCCGGAGATCTGTTCGGAACCAGTATATAACACGTGGTTTCCCCATTGTAAACACAGAGCTCATCTATGTACCTAGCTGGTTTGAAGCTGGGCCGTCCTAACGGTCACATTTTGAGAATTCGGTTTACCCTAAGTCTAGCAAGTCCATGATGTCAGGACCTCAGCCACAGCCAAGCTCTCAGACGCAAGCCGGACCGTGGCTATGAAAGAAGGCGAGAAAAGAAACTTAATCTTCGGACCTTTCTACCAGCACCGCACAACGGAAAGCCGACGTTGTGTCTCTCTGGGCTCCCTCCCTTGGTACCTTGGAATCGATCATCGTCAACTTGGCGGTGAAGCAGAATGTGGCGTCCGGGGATTCCATCATTGTTTGGATCCTGCTAGCTTCTCATGCAGAGAGCTATGAGCCTAGGTACTCATATAAAACATACATGCATATATGTAATTGAAAAACCAACCGCGGCTATATTGAAGCAAGTATACCTCACATACTTGTATGTGAGCTGAACATTGAAGCAAGGACTTGCGGACGAGTTCATATTCGGAAGGACCCCAGCCACTAGTTGACCCGAAGGTGTGAATTTCTCCACATGTGGCCCAAGCTTCGCACTCACACTAGCGCAGGAACCATTTAGGCTAGACTATAGGAAGTATGGCCCCAAGACAGGGGGCGGAGAGCTCGAAATAGATTTCTGATATTGAATAGAAACAAACATCTGGCTTATGTGCAGACTATTGCCAGGATGCAGCTCCATGTTTACTGATATGGATGAATGTTTGTTTTCATGTCATCCTGGTGGGGAGCAGTCTGATGGTGCCTCGGAATGCATTAGCTACCTACCTACATAAACTTGCTTCTTGTGGGTAGCGGTGCAACATAGTGCTAGGTAGGCATGAGCTCTGGTAGTTCCAACTTGGATGCCATTGTTAATACCCAATCAAAATAGCCCCTAATGAGCATTGCATACGCTACTTTCTTCTATGGTTGAGATTGATATCTGTATGTGTAAGACAGTCAGGTAGCCTACCTATTACCCCACTATCTACATACACACTATTGTGATACGTGTACATATAACCAACCTTCCTCTGTATGTTGCTATAGTGACCTTGAAGATCCTAAGCTAGATTCATAGACATAAGAAAACAATCGAAGAGAGCCCGATAATATTCCCCTTAGAGTTAGAAACGTATTTCGAGATGATGGTTTCATTCATGAGGTGAAAGAGGCGTAGTGCGTCGATGGGCTGTGATAAGTGAGCGGGCTCATCGAGGCTGTGGCTGTTCCAATGCATATACGAAGTAAAAGGCGAATTGTTCACCGTAGGAAAATAATTCAACTCTAGGTTCTGTCACGGACATATCATGATGACATAAATTTCCAGATGGGACAGAAGTCGATTAGATTCAATACCTAAGGTATGTACCTTCCTGAGATTCGGCCTACGCGATGACGATGTGGAGAGGGCGGGAAGAGCGTCAAGTACCGCTGTTTTGTAAGGGAGGTACTTACCTAACTGAGCATGCACCTGCAAGGAATGCGTACCTACTGCCCCACCGTGTACATTTGGAAGGCCCCAGGCGCTAAGCTGTGCTTCACTGGATGGCATCTCACTGGTGGCCGCTTGGCTGCTAGGCAGGTCGCCCTCACCCTCATCTCGCCCACTCATTCGCAACCCCTGTTCACCTGGGCAGTCCCATGTTTCAAGCCAACCCCAATCCGACCGCAATCTGCAGGGCGCTCCTTTCTGCATTTTTGCTGTATCTGATCAGTGACTCCCCCGAGCCTAGTGACTGATACAGGGAATTTTTTATAACTTTTTTTCCCCCTCGAGGTATTGGGATAATCACCACTTCGTCTCACCACACCCGCTCATGTCCACCCTTCGCCAGTTGGTTATTATCTATATTTAGAGCTTGGCCACCGACCAATTCACCCGGGGATCTGCACGACCTTCAATTGTATGCTGATCGTTTATCGTCTCTCCAGGAAATAGAGTTAGGTGGGCATTGGCCTGGTCTGTGGTCGAGGAATACTGGAGCCGACCGACTTCCTCCAACCCCTTGCGATAATCCACCATCGAGGCACAGGACGAGATAAGAGAGGCGCAGGGAAGAGAGGGAGAGACCGAAATAAAATTTAGGGAAGGCTTTAGCGATTGCTGTTATGAACAGGCAGACCCAAGCCAGGGTTCATTTAACACCGATCCGTGGGATTTGATTTCCACGGACTCTTGGAACCTAACAACATGACGAGACCCCAGATGATTCGGGCTGGTGAGTCTGATCTACACACTACAAGTTTGCCAACCCGCTCAGAGGCAGGGGAGGGACGAAAAAAAAATTACAATGCAACACCCAACCCCTTGTCCATGAATTATGAATTATTTTGTCCTAGTGCTGTCTTGTACTAGCTAACATTTTCACCCTTTTGAACTCTACAGATACCATCGACCTCCAAGATCAGGAATCTCCCTCTGCTAAGCAACAGAAGTCTCCCACCAAGACAGCGCCGAACGGGTCCGTCGCACCGCATCAGGCTGAAACCTTACGCGAAGTCGAAGAGGACAGGGCCGGAGAGGAAACTCGAAGTCCCAGAGCCTCGTGGCCCGATGGTGACAACGGTAGCGACTTGCAACAATACGCCGAACAACTCGCGAACGGTATTGCGAACTCCTTGAATGGMAACAGGATGCAGTCCGAGGACGCGCTTGCTATTGCGCAAAATGGAGGAGTCACAGGCGGCGCCTCCGACGATGGAGACATGGACGCCAACGCCGACGATGACTTGGATGATGACATGATGGACAAGATTTCGAGTTCTCCTTCGATTGAAGATGGTGGGTACACCCTTCCGCCGCCTGTGTGGCCGCAGCGCGTCGATTCCCTAAGACACATGGCTTCGCATCTCGTCCCCTTTAGTTCTGTGGTATCCAGCGAGGCGAGGTCATCTTCACCATTTCTCCAACCTGCTGAATGCCTACATTTACAACACCCAGATCAGCAGGCAAGCAAGGCTCCTGCTGAGAAGTCAAATTGTCATCATCCTCTTCCTGGTGAGTATACCGGACCGGCCGACCGCGCGAACCATGCCGATGACCCCGACAACCTGTCGCTACCCGAGGCCGAATTGGACACGTAGGAAATGGACTCGACGGAATCGGTAGATAAGACTGGACAGCACGGCGAAGGAAACAGCACCGGCCGAAGCTGTACCTCTGGAGCGCAATTGAAGGCCGAGGACTTTTCTTTGGATGACAGATCGAGCACGCGATCATCCGGACCCGTTTTGGACGACGAAGGATACATCATCTCGCCATATGGATTTCTACTACCTTACGACCACTCCGAAGAGGATGATGATGACAACGACTTTCCTTCGACTACTGGATCTAGATTTCTTGATATTGGCTGGGGKGGKGAATACTTACAAGACATAGAGGACATCGATTTCGAATTCGTTTACGCCCTTCATACTTTCGTCGCTACCGTCGAAGGCCAAGCCAATGCCACTAAAGGTGACACCATGGTGTTGCTAGACGACAGTAATAGTTACTGGTGGCTTGTCAGAGTTGTGAAGGACAGCAGTATAGGTATGGGTCGCAATGGCGCCACTAGACTTTGGCTTCCAGCTCACACTCCAATTTCTAGGCTACTTACCTGCAGAGCACATCGAGACACCTACCGAAAGGCTAGCGCGTCTCAACAAGCACCGGAACATTGATGTATGTAACGCTATTCAAGGAACAAGGGTTGTATTTCTAACCGCGAATTAGCTATCCGCGACGATGCTTGGCGACCAAGTAGAGAAGGCCAAGAATCCTCTAAAGACGGCCATAAGGCGGAAGAAGGCCAAAACCGTCGTGTTCGCAGCTCCGACTTACGTTGACTATTCTGACATAGACTATTCCACCGAGGAGGAGGATGGTGATGGTGAAAAGCAATCTCAACAGGATTCACAACAGACTCAGCAACAAGAACAAGCGACATCACAACAGTCTGCAGACGACCTCTCAGAAGATGACGAGTCGGCAAAGGTAGAGCCACTCAAGACCCGAGGGCCGCAGAAGCAGGTCAAGATAGAATCTGCCAAGACCGACGAAAGAGATAAAGGGGATTCAACTACTGCAAACGAGGCTCGCAGGGATAGTAATGATATGTTCGATGGCAAGACCGAACGTGTTACGAGGAATGGTACTGTTAGAAATACGGATTCATTCTTCAAGGACGAGACAATAGAGACCAAGAAGATCACGCTGACTCCTGGTTTACTACGGGACGACAACGAGCCGCGGGTCTCGAACGACTCGTTGAAAGACTCCTCGTTGCGACAGCGGCCAAGCTTGGAGAAGGACCTTGCCCCTGATAAGCACAAAGACGATAAGAAAAAGAAGGAGAAGGAGAAGAAGGATAAGGAAAAGAAGCCAAGCGCCATTCGGAGTTTTTTCTCGAGAAAAGAGAGGAAAAAGTCTATTGATGATGACGATGATTCGTTCGGTAAGAGGTCTCTGGAAGCTACTGCTGATATTGCCGATAAGGATGCGGAGGACGCGCAAGCAGTTGATGCCGATTCGTCGCCTGAGAAAATGGCGGCGCCACAGCGCAACCCAAGCAAACTCCAGAAGAATCCGTCTAGGTCTGACCCTTCACCAACCCGTAAGCCCGGTGGTGTAACGCCACAGGCAGGCGTAGAACGTGGTCCCTTGCTGGCGTCGGAAGCAAGGACTAATAATGTAGCCAATGTACCACCGGCGACATTGAGAATGGTAGAATCTGATCAACTCGAAAGCCAAGATCGGTCGTCGCAGAAAAGAGAAAGGTCCAACTCGAAATCCAAGGAGCCTAAACCACAGAAGGTTACCAAGGCGAAATCGAGGGTTGAGCTCGATGACTTTGACTCTCCAGAAGAAGACGAAACCATACCAGAGCCGACCAGAGCTGCTCCGGAACCTAAACAGCAGCCATCCGAAGACAAGCCAACGCGACCCACATTACCTGGAGCTTATCCAGACAGTTACATCAGCACTCAAACATCCATGTCCGAGGCCAGCGAGCAGACGACAAAGGGTCAACGCCCCACTGCCGAAGAGCGTCTTTCGGAATCTCCTGTCCAGGTTTCGCCTGTCTTGTCCTCTAATCCGCCTGCTCTCATGGTCGATACTTCGAGTCAAGAAGACCGTTCCTCGCCTGTATCGTCGCCATCTCCAGAACTCGTAGATGTCGACGGCAGGACCCACGGAAAGCAAGATTCAGTGACAACATCGACATCGGCCACAACCACGTCAACCTGGAACGATACCAATCTCCGTGCATTCTTCGACTCAGGCTCTGATATCCGAGACCTGCTGGTGATTGTGTATGATAAGAACGATGTGCCGCCGGCTGGTCCTGATCATCCTGTGGTAGGCACTTTATTCCGGGAGCAGAATGCAAAGTTGGCCGAGATAACTACTGTAAGTTTCTACGAGTATAGTTCAGGGGTATTAACACAAGCTAATGCTATTACAGCAACTAGACAACATGCTCGGGGACTGGCTAGCCCGGAAGCAACGTCTTCGAGGCACAGTATAAGCTATCGTCATTTTTGTTTCGATTCGACGGTTCGCATGAGGTCGGCGTTCCTCTTGATTGCGTGCTCATTGTATAGGCTACGAATTGTTCTTTTATGACCGATATTCGATTCTTCCGATGACCCTTTACTGGTCTTAATTTGATCACATGGTTGTGGCGCACGGAGTAGAGGGGACTGGTTGATTTTCCTCCCCGTTCCATCATCCCGGGGTAGGCGGTTAAGGGGGAGAAGCGAACCAAATACCACAACGGAGACCTTTTCCGAATCTTCCTTTTTTTTAACTCTTCATTCGTCCAGATCTCTTTTGTTTTTTTGAGAATGGTCTACGAGTTATAGTGCTGACCGACGACGTGGGTTGTCTTTCCGTCGAGTCTACTGATGTGACAAGGCAAAGTCATGGATGGTTGCATTTTTTTCTATTCGTCCCGGCCAGGTTGGCGCTGGGGGAGAGGGGCCTTAATCGATTAGGTACCGATTACCTCTTTCTACTACTACTGACTGGGAGTTGTAACTCTAGTTTCGTATATAGCATCTCAGCTGTATATATTGATGCCGCTTATTATACCCTGCCACAAGTTGTAGACGCGGAGCGTCTTAGGCTTCCATGTGTAGATGGTTAATGCAGTCTTCATCTTTTGCGAATCTTTTTGAATATCTTGGCCTATATTGGTGCGATGAATGTAGATCTTAGTAAACCCCTTTGTTGCTCCAGAACTTGTGTAAAGCTGTGACGCTTTCCGAGAGCGGACGAGGTGACTTAATCCGCTAAAGCGCCAATTTAATTTATGTACCTAAGTTTTACGAAGGCTATTATACACTAGTTAAGGATTCTTATCAAAAATTTCCTATTAAGGAGATTTCTCTTATCGATCCTGAAATTTTGACCTAATATTATATAAAAATAAGAAATATTAGATTTGATTAGCGCGATAAGGAAATGTAGCAAGAGCTGTGGCAAAAGCTATAGCAAAAGCTATAGCAAGAGCTATGGCAAGAGTTGTGGCAAGAGCTATGGCAGGAGCTGTGGCAAGAGCTATGGCAAGAGCTGTGGTAAGAGCTGTGGTAAGAGTTGTGGCAGGAGCTGTGGCAGGAGCTGTGGCAGGAGCTAAGAGCCGGTAAAACTCAAGTTATACTTAAGTTTTACAAAGGCTATTATGCACCAGTTGAGGATTCTTATTAAAAATTTCCTATTAAGGAGATTTCTTTTGTCGATCTTAAAATTTTAACTTAATGTTATACGAAAATAGGAAATATTAAATTTAATTAACGTGATAAAAAAATATAATAAAAGTTATAATAATTATAAAAAATTATAATAAAAGTTATAATAAAAGTTATAATTAAATAAAACTTAAATTAATATAACATTTAAATAAGTGCCTTTTTATATTTAAGTTTTATAAAAGTTATTATATATTATTAAAGATTTTTATTAAAAATTTTTTATTAAAAAAATTTCTTTTATTAATTTTAAAATTTTAATTTAATATTATATAAAAATAAAAAATATTAAATTTAATTAACGCGATAAAAAGTTATAATAAAAGTTATAATAAAAGTTATAATTAAATAAAACTTAAATTAATGTAATATTTAAATAAATGCCTTTTTATTATATTATAAAAATAAAACGTTAAAAATTATAATAAATTAAAATAAAAATAACTTTACATATTAAATTATATATTATATACATTATTTAAGTTTTATAAAAATTATTATATATTATTAAAGATTTTTATTAAAAATTTTTTATTAAAAAAATTTCATTTATTAATTTTAAAATTTTAA